>VDFB02252574.1:0-10035 GCA_007258455.2 Sequoia sempervirens
CTCTCCACTATTGGTCATATGGTTGAAGATAAAGATTTGACAATGCTTGCACTCAATGGTTTGCCATTATCTTGGGAGTCCTATATTCAAGGAATTAGTGCAAGGTCTAAACTTCCGAAGTTTGATCGTTTGAGGGCTGACTGCATCCAAGAGGAATCAAGGTTGATGGCTAGAGGTGTTGGCCCAAGTTCTTCTAATCAAGAAATTCATGTTCTTGCAGCCCAAGCTTCGAAGAAGAAAGGAAAAGGTGGAAAGAAGGGACACTTCAAGAGGAATCGTGATAAAGGAAATGATAATGCTTCCCCTTCCAAGAAGAAGCGAGATTTGTCTAAAATTCAATGCTTTAGGTGTGACAAGTTTGGTCACTTTGCCAAACATTGCCTTGACAGACCTAAGCATCAAGCCTCCGTTGCAGATGTAGAGAATGTTTCTCCTCAGAAGGATGAATATTTGTTTTGTTCAGCCTTGTCAAGCAATGTTGCCACTGACACCAACACATGGTTGATTGACAGTGGTGCTTCTCGTCACATCACCGGATTCAAGGAGCACTTATCAAATTTGGCGAAGAAAGACTCCTTGGAACAAGTTATCATTGGAGATGATGCTAGCTACACCGTGAAAGGGATTGGGACCTCTACTCTCCATTTAGATTCAGGTATCACACTTCAGTTGAGCAATGTTCTTTATGTTCCGGGGATCAAGCGCAATCTCATCTCTATTTCAGCCCTAGAAGATAAAGGATATCAAATTGCCTTCTCAAAAGGCAAAGTTCTTGTATGGATGGAGAACTCTAGTTTCAAAGATGCTCAAGTTATTGGAGTGAGACATGAAAGTCTCTACAGGGTTTGCACTCGTCCTCTTCAAGCATTGGTTCATGATACTTCTTCTCTATGTGATCTTTGGCATCGAAGATTGGCGCATCTACACTTTTGTGCTTTGCCTATTATGGAGAAGATGGTGACAGGTCTACCTAAGTTCGACAAGGAGCATGAAGGCACTTGCAAGGGTTGCGCTCTAGGTAAGAATGTAAAAGCCACTTTTCATAGTAGTGAAAGTAGATCTAAGAGTATTTTAGATCTCATCCATTCAGATTTATGTGGTCCTATGTCTGTTCCATCTTCAAGTGGATTTTTGTATTATGTACTGTTTATTGATGATCACTCTAGGAAAACTTGGATTTATTTCTTGAGGTCTAAAGAGTCTGAGGAAGTATTAGCTAGATTTAAGGAGTTTAAAGCCTTAGTAGAAAACCTTTCTGGTAAAAGAATTAAGGTCCTTAGATCTGACAATGGTGGTGAATACACCTCTAGCAGTTTTCTAGACTTTTGTACAGATGCAGGGATTAAGAGGGAGTTCTGTGTTCCCTATAATCCTCAGCAGAATGGTGTTGCAGAAAGAAAGAACAGGACAATCATGGAAGCAGCAAAGGCCATGATTCATGATCAAGATTTGCAAACTTTCTTATGGGCAGAAGCCTCCAGGACAGCTGTATATGTGCAAAACAGAAGTCCTCACAAGGTCTTGGAGAATATAACTCCGGAAGAGGCCTTCACAGGGAAGAAGCCTGAAGTTAGTCACTTAAGAATCTTTGGATGTCCTGTCTATATCCATGTTCCGAAGGAGAAGAGAACTAAGTTGGAGCCCTCTAGCAAGAAGGGCATCTTTGTGGGCTACAGCGAGACATCTAAAGCCTACAGAATCTACATTCCAGGACAAAAGTTGATTGAGATCAGTAGGGATGTTACTTTTGAGGAAGACATTGCATTTAGGAGATCCAAGGGCACTCACTTGGAGATCAGTAACGAAGAGTCTCCTCAGGATATGGAAGTTGACCATGCTCCTGAGTTTCAGAGGGAGACTGTTGAACCAAAAGAAGATGCTGATCCTATTGAACCCTTGGAGCCTACTGATGGGCCTACTGACATTGTCATTGGAAGAAAGAGACCTCTATGGGCTAGGCGTACTATGCAAGAGGCAGAAAGTTTTGCAGCCCCTAGAGGCACATTTAGAGAAAGTAAAAGGCCTCATAAGTTCTTCAATTATGTTGCCTTAATGAGTCAGATTATTGATTCAGAACCTTCATGTGTTGAAGAAGCATTCAGTCATCAGGTTTGGAGAGATGCAATGGCAGAGGAGTATCAATCAATTCTGAAGAATGATGTTTGGGATATTGTTCCTAGACCTAAGAGCAAATCAGTGGTATCTTCGAAATGGCTCTTCAAAATCAAGCATGCTGCAGATGGGGGCATTGAGAAGTACAAGGCAAGATTTGTAGCTCGAGGGTTTTCTCAGAAAGAGGGAGTTGATTACGAAGAAACATTTGCTCCTGTTGCCCGTTACACTTCTGTCAGAACCATCATTGCCATTGCTGCATCGAAAGGATGGAAGATTCATCAGATGGATGTGAAGACAACATTTCTCAATGGCGTAATTGAGGAAGAAGTTTACATTGAGCAACCTGATGGTTTTGAAGTTCATGAGAAGGAGTCACATGTGTGTAAGCTGAAGAAGGCCTTGTATGGTCTTAAGCAGGCTCCTCGTGCTTGGTACGAAAGGATTGATCGGTACCTATCTAGTTTGGGCTTCCTGAAGAATGATGCTGATTCAAATCTCTATTTCAAGGTAATCAATGGTGATGCACTAATATTGGTTTTATAAGTTGATGATTTGATCCTTACTGGAGAAGATCACCTGATTCTTGAATGCAAGAAGGAGTTGACTTCAGAATTTGAGATGAAGGACCTTGGGCTCATGCATTACTTCCTTGGTTTAGAAGTCTGGCAGAAACCAGATGAGATGATTCTAAGTCAAGGAAAGTACACCATTGATATACTTAAGAGATTTGGCATGATGGATTGCAAATCCATGTCTACACCAATGGAGACCAACCTTCATAAGTTGAAGGAGGCTGCAGCTAATTCAGACTTGGTGGATCCTACATTGTATAGACAGTTGATTGGGTCTTTGATGTATCTGGTTAACACTAGACCTGATATTTGTTATGCAGTGAGTGCACTTAGCCAGTTTATGTGTGTGTGATCAGAGCGATTCATCTTGGAGCTGAGCGCCATAAGAATACTGCGTGTACGGTTGGATATGGAACGGTATACCGGATGCGGGGCGATTTACATGGTTTCTGAATTACGTTGGGCGGGGTGTGTGCAGTTGGAAAATACCGTTTGCTTCAGTTTGGGTTACCGCTGGGCTGGTACAGCGAGGCGGTCATGCAGCAGCGTGGAAGTCGGCCCGAGGCAGTACATTGCAGCTTACTTATGGCAGCTTCGGAAGAGCGGTGTGGCAAGTAGCTCCTTCGGGGATTGTTTGGACAATCAATGGAGCCTACATCGCTCATTGTGATAATGAGTTGCGTGAAGCTTTATGTCGATCTGTGTTTCATAATGAGCGAAGCATGTTGAGATCAAGTACCACTACATCAGAGATATGGTACTGCGAAAGGCTGTACAGTTGAAGTACATTAGCACTGATGAGCAGACGGCAGATATTCTCACCAAGCCTCTCTCCAGGATAAAGTTTGTATACTTTCGAGATAAGCTTGGTATGGTGGAGAATCCAGCCTTAACTGAGAAATAGTCTCAGTATCAGTGAGCCTTTCTATCTTTTACCATAGTATGGTTGTAGCCATTATGGTAGATATCGTGTTGAGGCGATATCCAATATCATGTTGAGGTGATATATATCTTTTACCATAGTATGGTTGTAGCCATTATGGTAGATATCATGTTGAGGCGATATCCAATATCACGTTGAGGTGATATTTATCCTTTACCATAGTATGGTTGTAGCCATTATGGTAGATATCGTGTTGAGGCGATATCCAATATCACGTTGAGGTGATATTCCTTTGTTCACCATAGCATGGTTGTAGCCATTATGGTTGATATCATATTGAAGCGATATTTGACATCACGATGAGGTGATATGTCTTGAGCAGCTGGAAGTGTGCTCCTTAGCTGAGAGGGAGTGTTAATGTTTAAGCAGCATCGTAGCATCTTCCAGCGCATTCATTCCTTGAAGAAATCAGATAATAGCCAAAGGCTATCTGATTTATAAGATCTCCAAAAGGCACGAATTAAGAGTCATTTCGTTTTGCTATAAAGAAGATAAACTTTAAATGGCATAATCATTTTATTTGTTAAAGAGACGTATTTATTCATTAGCCGACTTCTTTAAAAAGGCGCGATTTTTTAAAGAAGACGTCTTTGCATATGAAGCCGACATTGCATTTTGAAAGGTCACATCCATTGGAGATTTTCCCTATTGTCATCTATAAAAGGAGATCACTGTTATTCATTTGAGACATAGATTTTATTAAGCAAGTTCGAATTATTCCTTCATTCAGATTGCGAATTCCTTCAAGAGCAGTTTGCGAATTTATCTAAGGGCAGATTGCGAATTTCTCTAAGTGCAGATCCAGATCACAAGGAAGAGCAGATTATCATCTGTCATTGCATCTAGAGTTGATGCTGGATATTGGCCTTGTATTGGGCTCATTGTAAAGAGAATTATTGTCATTACTTATATATAAAAGAGAGATCTTTGTTGCTGGGTTTTTCTCCCTCAAGAGGAGGGTTTTCCCAGGGTATATGCTGTGTTACTGTGTCTGTTTTTTGAATTAATTTTCTGTGCACTTATCTGATCATTAAATTTAACAATAATGTCATATCATAAAAATTTAAAAAATTACAATGTTTACTTGTCAAACTTGAATGTCATGATATATATTAAAATTAAAAAAATAATAATGTCAAGTGGCAACAATCAGCCATCATTGATCAAGCATCAACATCATATGGGTCTTTAAAAATATCATCATCATCATCCATATTAGATGATGTAGATACTAGTATATTAGAAGAATCATAAATAATTCCATTGGCACGAGCATTGGCATTGGTACTTTCATACTTGCTAGTTGGCTCATCTTCAACATCAAGAACAGCAAGGTGGGAAGTGGAAGCATCCAAGTCAATATGCATTGGTTCCATTTCCCACTTTGTTGTGCCCCCTTCCTTGTAGCCACTTTGTTTGTGTGAAAGGAGAGGCAAGTTGGAATGCACATACACTAATTCTCTACCTTTTTTGAGTGTAGTCGATTACTATTTACTAAGTGTAAGGAGTATGCTCTTCAATTCCTCTCAGATGCAAGTGAACTAGCAACCTATTAAGACACAATTAGAGAGTTAAGAGTCACAAAATATATTACACAAGTAATTGGTAAAATAATTCAATGTATTTACAATGAAGCGAAAGCTTCAATAAATAATTTACATAATTTACAAAACTAGAAAGTTTCTAAAAAGAAACTTCAGAAGATCGAAGAATCGATCTTATCAAGAATAATACACTATATTACATAATTGAGCATTAAATAAATAAATAATAAATATTATTTTAATACCCTCCCTTAATACTCAATTTGTCAACTACACCAAGATGCCCCCTGAATTTTTCAAACTTATCTGGATTGAGCGACTTGGTGAGAATATCTGTTGTCTGCTCCTTTGTCGGAACATACAACAACTAAACTGATCCGTCTTCAACAAGCTTCCGAATGAAGTGACAATGAGTTTCCTCATGCTTGGTCCTTTCATGGAAGACTGGATTCTTGGCAAGTTTGAGAACTCCCTGATTATCACAGAACAAGGGAGTTGGACCTACTTGAGATATTTGCATATCCACAAGCATCTGGTGAAGCCAAACTGCCTCACAAGCTGCCTTAATTGCTCCCCGATACTCTGCTTCTGTTGAGGAGAGAGCCACTGCCTGCTGCTTCTTACTAGTCCATGTGACTGCACCAGATCCCAAACTGAACACATACCTAGATGTTGATTTCCTGTCATCAACCGAACCTGCCCAATCTGAGTTTGTGAAACCAGAGAGTCTAGGATCGTGACTCCTAGTGTAAAGAAGTCCATGATTAGAAGTTCCCTTCACATAATGTAGCACACGCTTCGCTGCTACTGAATGATCAACCTTGGGGGTTGTCATGAAGCGTGAAATGTAACTCATTGCAAAACTGAGGTCAAGCCTAGTGGCAGTGAGATAGATGAGGCTGCCCACTAGTTGCCTGAAAAATGATTCATCTACTACCGATGAGTTTGACTTAGCTGACAACTAATCCCTTTTTCCATGGGTGTGGAGACAGGTTTGCAATCCTACATTTGAAACTTATCTAGTAGACTTCGAGCATATTTGGACTGGGAGATGAAGATACTGCTCTCGGTCTGCCAAACCTCAACACCTAAACAGTAATGCAAAAGTCCCAAATTTGTCATGTCAAATGTGCTGCACAAATCCTGTTTGATCTTAGCGATCAAATGTGTTGAGCTGCCAGTAATGATCAGGTCATCCACATAGACAACAAGAATAAGAATATCACTACTAATATGTTTGACATACAGATTAGAATCAGATGGACTCCTCTGAAAGCCATGATCTATGAGGTACTCGTCAATCTTGATGTACCAAGCTCGAGGAGCCTATTTTAGGCCATAGAGTGCTTTTACCAATTTGCACACCTTGTGTTCTTTATCGGCGACCTTGAACCCTAGAGGCTGCGTCATGTAGACTTCTTCCTTCAACCCACCATTAAGGAAAGCATTCTTAATGTCCATTTGATGGACTTTCCAACCAAATTGGGCTACTAATCTTGGCTGTAGGAGCAAAAGTCTCCTCATAGTCAATGCCTTCCTTTTGTGAGAACCCCCTAGCGACAAGATGAGATTTGTACTTGTCAAGGGTTCTGTTAGCTTTGTATTTAACCTTATACACCCATTTGCAGCTAATGGGCTTCTTCCCTGGAGGAAGATCAGAAAGGACCCAAGTGTGATTCTTCTGAAGACTCTAGTATTTAGCCTCCATAGCCTTTTCCCACTCAGGAATTCCTTTAGCCTTTGAATATGTCTGAGGTTCATAGACACTGTGAATGTTGGCCATGAGAGCAAAATTAACTATATGCTGTTGTTTGCTCTTGTTTCTGGACGATCTACCCTCAATGCGCTCATCATCATTAAGATCACCAATAGTCTTAGCCCACCATTTAGACCGGACAATAGAAGTGCCAACATCGGATGTAATAGGAGGAGCTGGAACTAGTTGTGGATCTGGAATAGGCTCATCAAGTGGAAGATCAATATCATTCGGAGGAAAATCAGGTTGAGCATCATCAAAGATAGAATCTTCATCATCCCTCCTATCAGGTGAACCTAATGGAAGACGGACACCCAAATCAGAAGCCTTCAAAGGCTGATCCTCAGAATGCTGCACAGACGAGGAAAGATGAAAAGGTCCTTGTTCTTCATCAAAGACAACATCTCGACTAAAGATGAGACGATTAGTGTCTACCATAGTTACAAGACTCGCCCAAACTCGGCGTGTACTCGTGAGTCTCGAGGTGAGTGACCCTAAACGAGTCCCAGAGACTTGGTTGCCGAGTACTCGCCGGACTCGGCAAACATGACGAGTTTTGTGCCTCAGCCTCGGCCATTTTAATTAAATTTTTTTAAAAAAATTGCAATCTTTCATTTACAAATTTTTTAATTAAATGGTGTGCGCCATGAAGGTTTGTGTGGTTTTGGGCTTGCTGCCTTGGGACCCCGCGAGGGGCGCTGCCCCTCAACCCCACTGGGGGCGCTACCCCCAGACCCCCACAAGGAACGCTGCCCCCAGACCCCCGCAAGGGGCGTTGCCCCCAAACCCCCGCAAGGGGCACTGCCCCCAGATCCCCGCAAGGAGCACTACCCCTCAACCTTGTTGGGGTGTTTCCCCCAAACCCTCATCAAACTATAGGTCTAAGCATGTTATAGGCCAATGATGAATCATGATCATTAAACCTACAAAATACGTATCCCCTGTTGCAAATCTTTGCATCTTCATAATCAAAGTGTAATCCCCTTTTCGGTGATCTTGTTTTGCTGAGTGTTGGCCTATTTCTTGGACCCTTGTGGGCTAACTGGATTGGTTAGAGGGTCAGTGGTACTTTCTGGAGAGTTTGATCGTTCTGGTTTTCAGAGCCCAGTGACTGGTTCACAACAGGCGTTTGCAGTGCAGGAGTCGACAGCTTCTGACGGCACAGGATTATATGGTGTTTTGAGTGAGTTATGGGTTTTTAAGTGATTTAAATATTAATGGATTTAATGTTTAATTATAAAGTCAAATTGACTTTATATTTTTAAATCACTTAAATATTCTCTAAAAGTGATTTAATATTTTTAAATCACTTAAATGAATAAAGTGCGCCCAAGTATTTAATTCATATACTATTGAAATGAATTAAATATTATTTAAAAGATTTTAATATCCAAAAGTGGCGTATTTTCTTGGGATTCGTGCCTTTGCATAAAAGGGCATTTCTGGCAATGAGAAACTCATCTTTTGACAATTTCAACTTTGCCTTGTGCTATTTTCCTGTGCATTCTCCTGTGATCAGGGTTTGAACTATTTTTCCATTGAAGAACGATAACTCTTCAGTGTTGAGCACTTTTGAGGCTGTGAGAGATCAGCTGAATTTGTGTAATTTGTGAGAGCTTCATACAGAGGTTCTATTGGGCTTGATCTGTGTTTCCTATTGGATTTCTTCATCAGTTTCAGAGGGTTTTGGGAGATGGCGCCTTCATTTCATCTGGCAGACATCATACTTCTTGGCCGTACCTTCTAAGTGAGAATTCAGGTTGTTTGCAGTGAAGTGCGTGGCTCTTGTGCAAGGGCGTTTGGGTATTTCTTGGAGAAACGCCTTCTTTTCTGAGGGTTTCTCTTCATCATTTTAGGCGTTTGGCTTGTACTCTTCATCTGCCACCGTTTTCAGGCTGGATTTTGCATTCTGTAGCTTTCTACACCAGATTTGGTCAGTTTTTCACCATCTTGGCTAGCAAACTGGACTACTTTCTTAAATAAATAATCTGGACACTTCCGGGTATGTTTATGAGTTCTAAATCCATTGTTGAGCATATTTATTATCTTCTGTATTGTCAATTCGCCTGAAATAACTCACATTTACATTTTATATGCATTTATGCTGTGCGCCCCTTCTCTTCTGTCTATCAAACTTTCTCTAAAAAAACACTAAATAACACTAAAAGACTTAAGAAATATTGGGGTTTGAGTTGAGAGCCAGCAGGGCTCATCACAGTGGTATCAGAGCGGTTTCCTGCCATCCTGTTGGGCATTGATCATGGCTACTTCAATTACTCAGAGGCAGTGGGACAAGAATATGGAGAAGCTGAAACAAAGTTTGAAAAAGTTGGATGAAAATCAGAAAGGGATAAATGAATTGATTTCAGATCCTGCAACCTTAGATAAAACAGCAAGGTTTATGGCATCCATCTTCAGGTCTACATCACAAAATAAAAATGAGATACATGAGGTCTCTACAGGTGAAGTATCTAGAAATCTTCACAATGAATTCTCAGCAGTTGTTAGTGACCAGCATACAGCTGATCTTATGCAGGACAAAAATCAGACTTACATAGAAGTAGATGTTGGGCACAGGACACTTCAGGATGAGCAAGTGTTGTTTGAAGACAAACCAGTTGTATTAGAGCAGCCAAATGAAGATAAGGTTTCTTGTGATGCTTCATTAGGTGAGTCTAGCATTACTTCATCCTATCATGGTAAAGAATCAGATTGTGGTTCGATGAATGTTATTCATTCATGTGAGAGTCTATTGGAGGCCCAAGATATTAAGGTGGATGTGGAAGTTGATCCTTTACTTAGTGGGGCAGCCACTAGTGTTTTGTCTACACGTGATGAAGGAGACATTTTACAATGGCATGATGTCATTACGGATTTGTTTGAGGACAGCAGCTTAATGCCTCATCATTCTCATGAAATAGGAGCTTGTGATCATGAGCAAGCCAATGAGATAATATCATCCTTTGATGGAAGCCCTACATCCATTGGTGGACATGAAGATATCAAGCATAAGAAGACTGATTTTGTGTACTTTGGCATTGAAGAGATTAGAAGGTCTGAAATGCTGAATGAAGAGTGGTTGAGGAAGGCCAAGCAGGCTAGGTT
>VDFB02252575.1:0-28896 GCA_007258455.2 Sequoia sempervirens
CATAGTATGGTTGTAGCCATTATGGTAGATATCGTGTTGAGGTGATATCCAATATCACGTTGAGGTGATATATATCTTTACCATAGTATGGTTGTAGCCATTATGGTAGATATCGTGTTGAGGCGATATCCAATATCACGTTGAGGTGATATTTATCCTTTACCATAGTATGGTTGTAGCCATTATGGTAGTTATCGTGTTGAGGCGATATCCAATATCACGTTGAGGTGATATTCCTTTGTTCACCATAGCATGGTTGTAGCCATTATGGTTGATATCATATTGAAGCGATATTTGACATCACGATGAGGTGATATGTCTTGAGCAGCTGGAAGTGTGCTCCTTAGCTGAGAGGGAGTGTTAATGTTTAAGCAGCATCGTAGCATCTTCCAGCGCATTCATTCCTTGAAGAAATCAGATAATAGCCAAAGGCTATCTGATTTATAAGATCTCCAAAAGGCACGAATTAAGAGTCATTTCGTTTTGCTATAAAGAAGATAAACTTAAATGGCATAATCATTTTATTTGTTAAAGAGACGTATTTATTCATTAGCCGACTTCTTTAAAAAGGCGCGATTTTTTAAAGAAGACGTCTTTGCATATGAAGCCGACATTGCATTTTGAAAGGTCACATCCATTGGAGATTTTCCCTATTGTCATCTATAAAAGGAGATCACTGTTATTCATTTGAGACATAGATTTTATTAAGCAAGTTCGAATTATTCCTTCATTCAGATTGCGAATTCCTTCAAGAGCAGTTTGCGAATTTATCTAAGGGCAGATTGCGAATTTCTCTAAGTGCAGATCCAGATCACAAGGAAGAGCAGATTATCATCTGTCATTGCATCTAGAGTTGATGCTGGATATTGGCCTTGTATTGGGCTCATTGTAAAGAGAATTATTGTCATTACTTATATATAAAAGAGAGATCTTTGTTGCTGGGTTTTTCTCCCTCAAGAGGAGGGTTTTCCCAGGGTATATGCTGTGTTACTGTGTCTGTTTTTTGAATTAATTTTCTGTGCACTTATCTGATCATTAAATTTAACAATAATGTCATATCATAAAAATTTAAAAAATTACAATGTTTACTTGTCAAACTTGAATGTCATGATATATATTAAAATTAAAAAAATAATAATGTCAAGTGGCAACAATCAGCCATCATTGATCAAGCATCAACATCATATGGGTCTTTAAAAATATCATCATCATCATCCATATTAGATGATGTAGATACTAGTATATTAGAAGAATCATAAATAATTCCATTGGCACGAGCATTGGCATTGGTACTTTCATACTTGCTAGTTGGCTCATCTTCAACATCAAGAACAGCAAGGTGGGAAGTGGAAGCATCCAAGTCAATATGCATTGGTTCCATTTCCCACTTTGTTGTGCCCCCTTCCTTGTAGCCACTTTGTTTGTGTGAAAGGAGAGGCAAGTTGGAATGCACATACACTAATTCTCTACCTTTTTTGAGTGTAGTCGATTACTATTTACTAAGTGTAAGGAGTATGCTCTTCAATTCCTCTCAGATGCAAGTGAACTAGCAACCTATTAAGACACAATTAGAGAGTTAAGAGTCACAAAATATATTACACAAGTAATTGGTAAAATAATTCAATGTATTTACAATGAAGCGAAAGCTTCAATAAATAATTTACATAATTTACAAAACTAGAAAGTTTCTAAAAAGAAACTTCAGAAGATCGAAGAATCGATCTTATCAAGAATAATACACTATATTACATAATTGAGCATTAAATAAATAAATAATAAATATTATTTTAATACCCTCCCTTAATACTCAATTTGTCAACTACACCAAGATGCCCCCTGAATTTTTCAAACTTATCTGGATTGAGCGACTTGGTGAGAATATCTGTTGTCTGCTCCTTTGTCGGAACATACAACAACTAAACTGATCCGTCTTCAACAAGCTTCCGAATGAAGTGACAATGAGTTTCCTCATGCTTGGTCCTTTCATGGAAGACTGGATTCTTGGCAAGTTTGAGAACTCCCTGATTATCACAGAACAAGGGAGTTGGACCTACTTGAGATATTTGCATATCCACAAGCATCTGGTGAAGCCAAACTGCCTCACAAGCTGCCTTAATTGCTCCCCGATACTCTGCTTCTGTTGAGGAGAGAGCCACTGCCTGCTGCTTCTTACTAGTCCATGTGACTGCACCAGATCCCAAACTGAACACATACCTAGATGTTGATTTCCTGTCATCAACCGAACCTGCCCAATCTGAGTTTGTGAAACCAGAGAGTCTAGGATCGTGACTCCTAGTGTAAAGAAGTCCATGATTAGAAGTTCCCTTCACATAATGTAGCACACGCTTCGCTGCTACTGAATGATCAACCTTGGGGGTTGTCATGAAGCGTGAAATGTAACTCATTGCAAAACTGAGGTCAGGCCTAGTGGCAGTGAGATAGATGAGGCTGCCCACTAGTTGCCTGAAAAATGATTCATCTACTACCGATGAGTTTGACTTAGCTGACAACTAATCCCTTTTTCCATGGGTGTGGAGACAGGTTTGCAATCCTACATTTGAAACTTATCTAGTAGACTTCGAGCATATTTGGACTGGGAGATGAAGATACTGCTCTCGGTCTGCCAAACCTCAACACCTAAACAGTAATGCAAAAGTCCCAAATTTGTCATGTCAAATGTGCTGCACAAATCCTGTTTGATCTTAGCGATCAAATGTGTTGAGCTGCCAGTAATGATCAGGTCATCCACATAGACAACAAGAATAAGAATATCACTACTAATATGTTTGACATACAGATTAGAATCAGATGGACTCCTCTGAAAGCCATGATCTATGAGGTACTCGTCAATCTTGATGTACCAAGCTCGAGGAGCCTATTTTAGGCCATAGAGTGCTTTTACCAATTTGCACACCTTGTGTTCTTTATCGGCGACCTTGAACCCTAGAGGCTGCGTCATGTAGACTTCTTCCTTCAACCCACCATTAAGGAAAGCATTCTTAATGTCCATTTGATGGACTTTCCAACCAAATTGGGCTACTAATCTTGGCTGTAGGAGCAAAAGTCTCCTCATAGTCAATGCCTTCCTTTTGTGAGAACCCCCTAGCGACAAGATGAGATTTGTACTTGTCAAGGGTTCTGTTAGCTTTGTATTTAACCTTATACACCCATTTGCAGCTAATGGGCTTCTTCCCTGGAGGAAGATCAGAAAGGACCCAAGTGTGATTCTTCTGAAGACTCTAGTATTTAGCCTCCATAGCCTTTTCCCACTCAGGAATTCCTTTAGCCTTTGAATATGTCTGAGGTTCATAGACACTGTGAATGTTGGCCATGAGAGCAAAATTAACTATATGCTGTTGTTTGCTCTTGTTTCTGGACGATCTACCCTCAATGCGCTCATCATCATTAAGATCACCAATAGTCTTAGCCCACCATTTAGACCGGACAATAGAAGTGCCAACATCGGATGTAATAGGAGGAGCTGGAACTAGTTGTGGATCTGGAATAGGCTCATCAAGTGGAAGATCAATATCATTCGGAGGAAAATCAGGTTGAGCATCATCAAAGATAGAATCTTCATCATCCCTCCTATCAGGTGAACCTAATGGAAGACGGACACCCAAATCAGAAGCCTTCAAAGGCTGATCCTCAGAATGCTGCACAGACGAGGAAAGATGAAAAGGTCCTTGTTCTTCATCAAAGACAACATCTCGACTAAAGATGAGACGATTAGTGTCTACCATAGTTACAAGACTCGCCCAAACTCGGCGTGTACTCGTGAGTCTCGAGGTGAGTGACCCTAAACGAGTCCCAGAGACTTGGTTGCCGAGTACTCGCCGGACTCGGCAAACATGACGAGTTTTGTGCCTCAGCCTCGGCCATTTTAATTAAATTTTTTTAAAAAAATTGCAATCTTTCATTTACAAATTTTTTAATTAAATGGTGTGCGCCATGAAGGTTTGTGTGGTTTTGGGCTTGCTGCCTTGGGACCCCGCGAGGGGCGCTGCCCCTCAACCCCACTGGGGGCGCTACCCCCAGACCCCCACAAGGAACGCTGCCCCCAGACCCCCGCAAGGGGCGTTGCCCCCAAACCCCCGCAAGGGGCACTGCCCCCAGATCCCCGCAAGGAGCACTACCCCTCAACCTTGTTGGGGTGTTTCCCCCAAACCCTCATCAAACTATAGGTCTAAGCATGTTATAGGCCAATGATGAATCATGATCATTAAACCTACAAAATACATATCCCCTGTTGCAAATCTTTGCATCTTTCGCAATCAAAGTGTAATGTCCCCTTTTCAGCGTGATCTTGTTTGCAGTGAGTGTTAGCCTATTTCTGACCCTTGTGGCTAACCGGATTGGTTAGAGGGTCAGTGGTACCTTCTGAGAGTTTGATCGCTCGGTTTTCAGAGCCCAGTGACTGTTCACAACAAGGCGTTTGCAGTGTAGGAGTCCAGCTTCTGACGGCACAGTGATTATATGGTGTTTTGAGTGAGTTATGGGTTTTTAAGTGATTTAAATATTAATGGATTTAATGTTTAATTATAAAGTCAAATTGACTTTATATTTTTAAATCACTTAAATATTCTCTAAAAGTGATTTAATATTTTTAAATCACTTAAATGAATAAAGTGCGCCCAAGTATTTAATTCATATACTATTGAAATGAATTAAATATTATTTAAAAGATTTTAATATCCAAAAGTGGCGTATTTTCTTGGGATTCGTGCCTTTGCATAAAAGGGCATTTCTGGCAATGAGAAACTCACCTTTTGACAATTTCAACTTTGCCTTGTGCTATTTCCTGTGCATTCTCCTGTGATCAGGGTTTGAACAATTTTTCCATTGAAGAACGATAACTCTTCAGTGTTGAGCACTTTTGAGGCTGTGAGAGATCAGCTGAATTTGTGCAATTTGTGAGAGCTTCATACAGAGGTTCTATTGGGCTTGAGCTGTGTTTCCTATTGGATTTCTTCATCAGTTTCAGAGGGTTTTGGGAGATGGCGCCTTCATTTCATCTGGCAGACATCATACTTCTTGGCCGTACCTTCTAAGTGAGAATTCAGGTTGTTTGCAGTGAAGTGCGTGGCTTTGACAAAGGCGTTTGGGTATTTCTTGGAGAAACGCATTCTTTTCTTGAGGGTTTCTCTTCATCATTTTAGGCGTTTGGCTTGTACTCTTCATCTGCCACCGTTTTCAGGCTGGATTTCACATTCTGTAGCTTTCTACACCAGATTTGGTCAGTTTTTCACCATCTTGGCTGGCAAACTGGACTACTTTCTTAAATAAATAATCTGGACACTTCCGGGTATGTTTATGAGTTCTAAATCCATTGTTGAGCATATTTATTATCTTCTGTATTGTCAATTCGCCTGAAATAACTCAGATTTACATTTTATATGCATTTATGCTGTGCGCCCCTTCTCTTCTGTCTATCAAACTTTCTCTAAAAAACTAAATAACACTAAAAGACTTAAGAAATATTGGGGTTTGAGTTGAGAGCCAGCAGGGCTCATCACAGTGGTATCAGAGCGGTTTCCTGCCATCCTGTTGGGCATTGATCATGGCTACTTCAATTACTCAGA
Organism: Sequoia sempervirens; assembly: GCA_007258455.2. Classification (NCBI taxonomy): domain Eukaryota; kingdom Viridiplantae; phylum Streptophyta; class Pinopsida; order Cupressales; family Cupressaceae; genus Sequoia; species Sequoia sempervirens. The sequence goes on from VDFB02252575.1 coordinate 5,583, forward strand.
GGCAGTGGGACAAGAATATGGAGAAGCTGAAACAAAGTTTGAAAAACTTGGATGAAAATCAGAAAGGGATAAATGAATTGATTTCAGATCCTGCAACCTTAGATAAAACAGCAAGGTTTATGGCATCCATCTTCAGGTCTACATCACAAAATAAAAATGAGATACATGAGGTCTCTACAGGTGAAGTATCTAGAAATCTTCACAATGAATTCTCAGCAGTTGTTAGTGACCAGCATACAGCTGATCTTATGGAGGACAAAAATCAGACTTACATAGAAGTAGATGTTGGGCACAGGACACTTCAGGATGAGCAAGTGTTGTTTGAAGACAAACCAGTTGTATTAGAGCAGCCAAATGAAGATAAGGTTTCTTGTGATGCTTCATTAGGTGAGTCTAGCATTACTTCATCCTATCATGGTAAAGAATCAGATTGTGGTTCGATGAATGTTATTCATTCATGTGAGAGTCTATTGGAGGCCCAAGATATTAAGGTGGATGTGGAAGTTGATCCTTTACTTAGTGGGGCAGCCACTAGTGTTTTGTCTACACGTGATGAAGGAGACATTTTACAATGGCATGATGTCATTACGGATTTGTTTGAGGACAGCAGCTTAATGCCTCATCATTCTCATGAAATAGGAGCTTGTGATCATGAGCAAGCCAATGAGATAATATCATCCTTTGATGGAAGCCCTACATCCATTGGTGGACATGAAGATATCAAGCATAAGAAGACTGATTTTGTGTACTTTGGCATTGAAGAGATTAGAAGGTCTGAAATGCTGAATGAAGAGTGGTTGAGGAAGGCCAAGGAGGCTAGGTTAGTTGCTGCAAATGCAAAACAACGTCTTCAAGAGGTGAAGGAAAAAGTCAATCACCTAAACATAGCAAGATATAAAAGGATAGATGACCTTAGAAGGCTTTTAACTCAAAGAGAGGATGGATATGGATATGTACCTTGTTCTAATAATGATTCACCATGTGAGGTTGAAATTGTTCAAAGTTTGGAAACTCATTCTTCTAGGGGTTGCATATGGGATGACGATGGTCCAGTTTCTCTTCCTAGAGTAGATGGTATTCCGTATGATGATCTTCTCTTCGAGTTAGATATTACTCACGATCTGGTAACTATCTACTTGTTGCTTGGTGATTTAATCTTCTTAGACTCTTCATTGATCGATGGTTGTCCTACTTGGAGTTGGCATGATTTGCAGAGTTGGGATTTAGGAGCTACATTGCTAGATGGTTGGTTTCATGGGTTGATAGGTTATGGTGACATCATGGGTTCCAGCTATAGACAGAGATGTTGTGTTGCGGATGCTTCCCGATATTCTTACTTTATTATGATGGATGGATGTGAGTACCGTTTATATTGGGATCCAGGTGGCGACAGGATTGGTACTGTGTTTTGGATGGGTTCCATGCATTGGCTTCACCACTTTTGGCATGGTGAAGTTGAGATCAGTGTTGAGCAGCGAAAGACAGTTGATGACAGTAGGGACATTTCACAGCACTATCCTTGGGATCCTGGTGGAGTGGTTGATCCTTTGTTGTTGAGATTGCTTGCGGTCAAGCAATTTCAGGGAGGGCGAATTGTAATGTCCCCCTTTTCAGCGTGATCTTGTTTGCAGAGTGTTAGCCTATTTCTTGGACCCTTGTGGGCTAACTGGATTGGTTAGAGGGTCAGTGGTACTTTCTGGAGAGTTTGATCGTTCTGGTTTTCAGAGCCCAGTGACTGGTTCACAACAGGCGTTTGCAGTGCAGGAGTCGACAGCTTCTGACGGCACAGGATTATATGGTGTTTTGAGTGAGTTATGGGTTTTTAAGTGATTTAAATATTAATGGATTTAATGTTTAATTATAAAGTCAAATTGACTTTATATTTTTAAATCACTTAAATATTCTCTAAAAGTGATTTAATATTTTTAAATCACTTAAATGAATAAAGTGCGCCCAAGTATTTAATTCATATACTATTGAAATGAATTAAATATTATTTAAAAGATTTTAATATCCAAAAGTGGCGTATTTTCTTGGGATTCGTGCCTTTGCATAAAAGGGCATTTCTGGCAATGAGAAACTCATCTTTTGACAATTTCAACTTTGCCTTGTGCTATTTTCCTGTGCATTCTCCTGTGATCAGGGTTTGAACTATTTTTCCATTGAAGAACGATAACTCTTCAGTGTTGAGCACTTTTGAGGCTGTGAGAGATCAGCTGAATTTGTGTAATTTGTGAGAGCTTCATACAGAGGTTCTATTGGGCTTGATCTGTGTTTCCTATTGGATTTCTTCATCAGTTTCAGAGGGTTTTGGGAGATGGCGCCTTCATTTCATCTGGCAGACATCATACTTCTTGGCTGTACCTTCTAAGTGAGAATTCAGGTTGTTTGCAGTGAAGTGCGTGGCTCTTGTGCAAGGGCGTTTGGGCATTTCTTGGAGAAACGCCTTCTTTTCTGAGGGTTTCTCTTCATCATTTTAGGCGTTTGGCTTGTACTCTTCATCTGCCACCGTTTTCAGGCTGGATTTTGCATTCTGTAGCTTTCTACACCAGATTTGGTCAGTTTTTCACCATCTTGGCTGGCAAACTGGACTACTTTCTTAAATAAATAATCTGGACACTTCCGGGTATGTTTATGAGTTCTAAATCCATTGTTGAGCATATTTATTATCTTCTGTATTGTCAATTCGCCTGAAATAACTCAGATTTACATTTTATATGCATTTATGCTGTGCGCCCCTTCTCTTCTGTCTATCAAATTTTCTCTAAAAAACTAAATAACACTAAAAAGACTTAAGAAATATTGGGGTTTGAGTTGAGAGCCAGCAGGGCTCATCACACAAAGCCATAATCAAGGATTATCTTGTTCCATACATTAGACAACAAAACATGCAGTCTTGAAGGCTACAATAAAATTTTAATAATAAAGTCCTCACTTGAATATACACACCAATCATTGAGACACAAGCAAATATCATGGCTACATCATCGTTTATGACCTATCTTAGACACTAGCGCATGACTTGTCGTGATGAGTAATGCAAGCTCTTCTGAGTCATAGACTTATATTTTTAGTTTTGATATTTGTTTTGATGCCATGGATTTCATATTCCATGAGTTTTGTATACATTTGACAATATTTATATATTTGAATGTATTATTTCCTTCAGCTAAAATTTGCGTTTATACTTATGTGATTGATGTATGTTTGTGTATGGGATCATAGTAATTTCTATTTGATGATGTTATTGTGTCTTTAAGGTTTATTTATTAAAGGGTGCATGAAACAAGTTTTAAATCCTTAAAATCTCTGAATTTCTTGGGTTTTTCTATTTGTTGAGTCTGTGCCAAGTCTAGGCTCCGAGTCTAAGTCCAAGTCAAAAATTGGCTTGCCGAGGAGGCGAGTTCGAGTCTTGTAACACTGGTGTGTGTCTTTAAGGTTTATTTATTAAAGGGTGCATGAAACAAGTTTTAAATCCTTAAAAATCTCTGAATTTCTTGGGTTTTTCTATTTGTTGAGTCTGTGCCAAGTCTAGGCTCCGAGTCTAAGTCCAAGTCAAAAATTGGCTTGCCGAGCCTGAGGCGAGTTTGAGTCTTGTAACACTGGTGTTTACATCAATCAACCGGTAAGCCTTATGGTTGTCACTATACCCTGTGAACATAAGATTTTGACTCTTGGAATCCAACTTTGAATGCTTGGCATCTGGAATTCATACATATGCTAAAGAGCCAAAGATATTCAGATGATTGATCCTAGGTTTGCGACTAGTCCAAGCTTCCTCAGGAGTCTTTCCCCTGTGTAGGAGATCGATTAAGGAGATAGACAATAGTATTGACTACTTTTGCCCAAAATTTATTAGGAACACTCCTATGTTGTAACATGGAGCGGGCCATCTCAACAATTGTACAATTGTGCTGCTCTACAACACCGTTTTGCTAAGGAGTGTAGGGTGTGGTTAACTGGCGTTTAATTCCATGTGTATCACAGAAGTTGGAGAAAGCAGTAGAACAAAATTTCCCCCATTATTTGACCTAAGAGTGATTATGCAACAACCAGACTCTTTTTCTACTAAGGCCTTAAACTTCTGAAATATAGTAAACACATCTGATTTCTGTCTAAGAAAGTGCACCCACATTTTATGACTGAAATCGTCAACAAAAAGTAAGAAATACCTGCAAGCAGTAACATAAGGTGTATTCATTGGCCCACATACATCAGCGTGAACCAACTACAGTACCTTAGAGGCTCGCCATGAGTCACCATCTGTGAACGGTGTCCTGTACTGCTTCCCAGCTTGACAAGTTCCACAAACACTATGATGCTGAGTCTGGATGTTAGGTAAACCAGCTACAAGTCCCTCCCGAGCTAGTTGAGAGACATAGTGCACATTTAAGTGCCCATACTGCTGATGCCAAAGATTGGTAATAGCAGAATTTCTGGCTGCCATGGCTAACTTTGGAGAATCACCTATATCCACAAGCCTGTATAGACCATGATCCTCAATACCAACAGCCACAGTGGTAAAAGTCTCCTGATCAACAATGGAACATTTGTGTGCACTGAATACCACATCCAATTGAGGAGAATGCCGCATGATCTGACTAACAGAGAGAAGGTTGAGTTCCATGCCAGGAACATAGTATACATTGAGGAATATGAGATTCCTCCCACCAGACTGAATCTAAATAGTGCCCTACTGACAACGGTATACTCTTCACCTCCTCCAAAAATAATTGAGTCAGTGAAAGGAGAGAAGTCTATGAACTAGTCACACCTATGGGTGAAGTGTCGCGAAGCACTTGAATCAATACTAAAGTCATTGGGGCGTACAAAATCCATGAACTCAATTCTAATTGCATCCCTCATGTCAAGATCAATTTAGAGTCTACGAAGTGGTAACTTGTACCCTTGGCTGACTTCAACATCTCTATATGGGACAATCCTTGTCGACATAGAAAGGATCTTAGCGCTATAATATTTGGGACTCATTGCAAAGGCAAGAAGATTTAGCGAGGTGGTCATTTTGTTCCATCTTTCTTCAATAATTTTGTATAGTTGTTTGAAGAAAATTTCTTCAAGATCTTTCTCTTTCTCATTTATGATGCTCTTGATCTTCTCAATCATTGAGTTGATGCCATCATATATCTCTCCCAAACAAGGCCTACCTATGTCAGTATTCATCTTCTCAATCATTGAGTTGATTCCATCATATATCTCTCCCAAACAAGGTTTATCTATGTCAGTATAACAAATCATACTCAATATGGGATCGATGAAGTTGAGGATATATTTAACACGATCCCACCAAATGTCATCTAGGATCATCCACTTAATATTTGTTGCCCTTGTAGTGCTATTGCCTCCAAATGGACCAATTTTGGCTAATTACCATGTTAGAAAGAGCCTCTTGAACCTTCACAAGCTATCTCAAGACAATTGTGTTGGAGGCAAAATGGTTCTCAACAACCTATTTGAAAATCAAATTAAAAAATTAAAATCTACTAAAATTGAAGTAATAGTAAAAATAATTTTTTACTGTAGTGAAACATATTTATTATTTATTAAAATAATCTTATTGTTTCACTTACCTTCAAAAACTCCAATTTCAAGAATGTTCTAAATATACCTTGTGGCATATAGTGGTTGGTGATGAACATTTGGATCTCTTCGTTTTTAGTACACACTTGTTTGATCCAATCAATTTGGTTGCCAATTTTTTGTAAAATAAGGTTGAGGGAGTGGAAAACACAAGATGTCCAAAAGATGTGTGAAAAATACTCCTCAACCAACAAACCAACTGCTCTACAATTTTTGGTGTTGTTTGTTATGACTTGAACAAAGTTCAAAGGCCGCACTTCCTCAATGGTTTTCGTGAGAATTTTAGCAATAAATGCACGATCCTTTACCTCCCCTTCACAATCCACTGCTCTCAAAAACATTGCCTCTTTAGGGGACACTGAAATAACATTGATCAATGGCTGATTTATTGCATCCTTCTATCCATTGGAAACAATGGACACCCTTGTCTTGGTCCACAAATCCCTTATGGGCTCCAATGATTTGTCAGCAAACTTCACCTTTTTTTCCAATAAGGTGCTATGCCCTTTCCCAAATCCCATGCCCTTATAACCTTTTGGAGCCTCATTAATTGCTTTCACCATTTGTTGCCAATATGGTGAGCGAACAACATTGAAAGCCAATCCATTTGCATAGAGACATATTGCTATGTGTTGATCGGCAATCTCTTGAGACTCGTTCTAAAATGTCATTTCCAATGGTCCCTTTGATCTCTTATGTGTAAAGGTCGTAGGTTGTTCTTTAGGTGTGGTCAGATATGGGTGGCTCTCTATAGTTTGAAGATTAGAAGGCAGTGGGGGGGTGGGGGTGCTTCATTCCTTTAGATTCTTTATTTAACAAAGGTTGATTTAATTTGTGGCTTGATTCTTGATTTGCTTTTTCCAGCTCATTGATATATGCTATGATTTGCTCTTGTGGAATGGGTACATTAGTTTTTTTTGGGCAAGCTTTGATGTCTAATCTAGAGATATGGCACAAATGGGCTTTCACCTAATTGTATGAGCATGAATGCCTAACACACACCCATTGCAAATCCAAATATAACCCCCATCACCTCGAAGTTGCTTTACCATATCAACATATTTCCAAAGGGTTGAATTTGGGTTTGTTTTGGAGCGTGGTTGGCCCATGGAGCTAGAATTGGTTTCCATTGTAATCCCAATGACAAGAAGTTAAATAAACAACACACTCAAAATAAATGAAAACAAAATAATATACAACTAAACTCATTAAAAAAAATTAAGCATGTGGTATAGATTCATAGAAGAATGAAAACAAAACAAGAACTAAAAAAAAGAAAATAGTTCATTTGTAAAAAAAGAAATGTAGAAAGAAAACCAAAAACTTGAAAAAAACCTACCTCTTTTGCAAAAGAGTTCCTCTATGATCTCCTCGGCAACAAATGTGTGTAGGAATAGCAAACCAACCACTTTGGAACCTTCACTGATCAGTCCTAAACTCTATTTGTGCAATGGCAAGCAACAACACAAGTTCAACAAGGATGAATGATATTTTTTGTTTTGCATTCACAATAATGAAAATCACCTTTTTTTTTGTCTTCAATTTTTTTTGGAATCCATGTTTTAAGGTTAGGTGGCATTTTAGGCATGTAGTCAAAGCCAGATGCCAAATTAGAAAAAAATAAATAAAAAAACACCAAAAACCTGATCAATTCACCTTGTAAGGACTAGCTGGGTGTGAAATTTGTCTTGGGTTCACTTGGGTTCATGCCAGATGGACCCATAGGGCATGAATGGAACCTTGGATGGCCCCTTTACATGCTGAAGCTGGACCCTTATCTGGGTTGGATTGGACTTGAACCAGTAGGTCTAAGGGGTTAATCTGGTAACTTAGATGTGGGATACTTCACTTCAGCCACAAGTTGAAAGCTTGCAATGCAAGCATCTAGATGGAGAGATTTGAGGAGTTGAGTTTGGGGAGAGTTTCAAGTTGCATGATTTACATTTTTAAAGGTTCTATGATTCATCTTTATAATGCACGTTTTACTGCTAATTCATGAACCCATATAATAAAAGAGTTCCAAGTTCAGTTATAATCTTGTATGGCACTTGGAGAATGCATGTCCCTATTTCTATTTTCGAGGATCCTTGATATGAATGTGCTACATGACTTTCAATTCTTTTTGAAGGTTGGGCATCACATTCTCGAGCTCATGCAATTAGACTTGAATTCCAAATTGGAGGAGTTGCTTCCTAAAATTTCTCCTATTTTCTCTCATATTGATTCTTTGTAGTTGTGATTTGGAAATCTGCTCAATTTTGGCTCTCTAGTGAAGATAATTATAAAAAGGAATGAAGGGAATTTGTAAAGGTTGGCTTCCAAAGTACTTTATTGCAGATTGAAGGTGGAAGGTGGTGTTGGAAATGTTTTTGGCAAGTTTGTAGCCCATGAGAGAAGTTCAAAATCAGTGATTGTGGCTAGTCTATTATATGTTTCAGATTGGATTTTGGGTGGATTTCTGAACTTTCATATCAGAGAATCATCCATTTTGTAAGGGGTTATGCTGTCAAAAATTTCCCATGTTATTATTGTGTAATGTTGCTCTTTTGTGATAGTAAAATCAGCATGTTTCGTGTTCACTAATTGCCTATAAAATCAGTAAATTTAAAAGTAAAGTGTTACAGTTTTGTTTCTGATTTAAACTGGTAAATTTTGGTGTGTTGTAAGAGTGTTGAAGGTCTGATAAAAGTCAGTAAGCAATAACTTTTAATTAGTTTCCAAAATTAGTGAAAAAACAGGCTTTATGTGGTCGTGGTCAATGACTAGGTGAGTGCAACTTCAATGTGGAGTTGGATCTCTTTAAAGAGTTTTCAAATTCAGTTTGCTGAGTGTTTTAGAGGCCTTATTGGAATGTTATAAGTGGTTTAGTGTTGTGTTGGTGTAAGGAGAAGGTTACCCTTTATTGGGTCCCCTATCCTTGATTGCATCACATCCTCAAAAAATTAAGATATAAAAGATCTCATTCTATGGGCTAATAGGAGAGAGATCTATGACTTGCATTCATCAATAACGAGTCTTCCTAAAGGGGTAGTTGTGTGACATCCGAAGATTCTTCACAAAAAAATATGGAAGACCTCTTTTGCTCAATTATAATATTAAAATATTTTGAGAAGCTTAGAAAGCCACACTGGCCACAAATGTAATTAACAAATTTTGAAAACAGAAACATTATAAATGGAAATAAAGACAAGTTCATGAAAATAGAGTTATAACATTAGAAGCATTTTATGTTTATTTCCACCATAAATAGATGCATTGCTCCTACAGTAAAGTGACATGAAGCTTATGTCGCAAATTTTTCACTCACATTTCAGAGGTAGGAACATCTTATAGTAAATGCCAGAATAATAATTAACATTAAATGATATCACATTCACAAGAAAAACATCAAAACACTATAAAATAGGGCCATACCATGTTCTAATAAACAGTATTCATTGTGTGTTGGGTCATTTTACCAATAGTATCACCTACTAGGAGATGAATGACAAAAGATGTTTCCAATGGGATTGCCAACTCTGCCCAGAGCTAAGGGAGAAGAGGTAGTGAAAGAGCTCAACCTGCTTGGTGACATGCCATCAATAGGCGAAGATGTGAAAGGAGGGTTGTAGATCTTGTTCACCATGCTTTCATACAAATAGAAGCTTCACGAGCCGTATCATTTGTTTTATGCATACAACATTGATATTATGGTTAGTTTTTTCTATTTTGTCTATAATGTGTGTTATTATTATTTTTGTATAGGTGCACCCAAGCCTTATCTTAATTGGGATCCAAATAAAATGGTGAACCCCATATTTGTTCCTAAACTTGAATCTGAACCAATAACTTAGATCATAGTTCAAAAACTTGGACTTGGGAGGCCAAAATTTTGACTTGGACTCGAGACTTTGTTGACATATTAAAAAATACATGAATTTGTAAATTACACTTAAAAAGGATGCAAAATATTGATTTAAAAGAACTCATAGATAGCTTTTTTATTAGTTATAAACTAAAAAGGTATTCGGGATTTTCACCCTTGTTGCAGAGGACCGACAGACTGGAATGATGAATTCTAAAGATTATGTGTTTAGTTAATAGTCAACATGAATGAAAGTAATGGAACAATATGTAGTCACAAGATTACACAAGACACAGATTTTTACTTGGAAAACTCTTATAGGAGAAAACCCACCACAAAATGATGTTCACAATTGTATTATTCAAAATCTACACCAATTCAATAACATGGTCTTTGTAAGACCTTTTACAGAGTCTCAATCTATAGCCTACCCTTTTTTGCAATCTCTCAAGTGTTTACAAACCAACAATGTACAAATATCTACAATGTCTATTACAATGAGTTCTTAACCTTGAGTAACCTTCTTGCATTCACACAAACTGCTGTATATAAATGTATTCATGGGAATACCAACTATCCAATTGTATACCTAACTTGTGGAATACCCATGTAACAGTATTCTGCACATACCTGACATCAACATTTCATTTACCACCAAGTATGTTGTCACCAAATGGACAAGCTCCTTGTAAACTCTGCTGACGCTGCACACTATGAAACAAAAGTTATATCATTTACACTGTCTGTCTGAGTATGTTGCCAATATAACCACCACTACCAATTTCTCACTTGTTGTAGTGCATAAAAGCATAACTTCACTTCAGATAGCATGTGGTACTTTGTGTCATCTTCTAGGACATTGTCTAGCTCTTCGATCATCTGCATGTTCCCCAGTTCTATTGCAAGTACACCTGCATCATTGGTTGTGCTTCCAACAAGTACTAAACAATTATGTGGCTGTGACTTCTAGATATCTTGCGGTGGTTATCACAACATCTACATATGTAGACAAGCCATGTATGATGCAATGCAACCACTGTCACAGAATCACCACATTTTAATCAACATAAAATGCTATACTACAATATTAGAAACTCACTGCAATTCACTGCACAGAAGACAATAGATAAACTCTTTCCACAAGGACTCTCCCAAGTGAATATCACCTAAGTCATAACAAAAAGGAATACAATGCACACCATAGTGTCATATATGATATGATTATTAATCAACTATCGTCATCATAGAAAACTACAAATCCATATAAATATTTTACAAACTTCTTTTCTGATTAAAGCTCCTCAATGCTGGCATCCTCAAACTAAATGGTAAAAATTCCTTCTTAGGAATAATATTGTCCTGAAGGATATCATCATCATCATCATTCAATGAATCCCCTCCCAATGCTTTTGCTTTCGCTTGAGCTTGCTCTTTTGTTTTTGTTACCCCTTCCATTACTTCCCTCTCAAAATCAATGATCGTTGATGCAGAAAACATGGACTCCACATCCTTGTCCTTGGCAGTCCAATCCAAATGTGGATCGATGTCATCCAAGTCAATGGCAGTATGAGTATCTTTATGCTCCACATTTTTGACACAAAGGAGTTTGTACTACATGAAAATGAGGTCATTGAGGCACTTTCGGGTCAACCTGTTGCACTTCTTTCAATGAAATGGCATTGAGCATCATCCAATTGTGCCTAGACTTAGAAGTGATACAAGGGGGCACAAAATATAGATGGCAAGGCTTTGAAGATTTGTTGTTATTCCACCATAATCTTCCCACTGCAATTTGCAAAGAGAACATTTATATCATAAGTAAATTACAGTGCACTTACTAAACAAGTCCACTATCTATGAGATCATGCTTTCATTTTTGGAGATTAGTTTTTTTTTTTCGGCTGGCTATTGGTTCATTTTCCTTTGAATACATAGAGTTTAAGAAACAACACCCCTTCCACACCCTTGTTTTTTTTTTTGCCTAGCGGTTGGGCCATTCTCTTTCAAATACATAGAGATGAAGAAAACAACTTCTCCTATGCACCCTTGTAAATTTGCAACTTGTCAAGAATTGTCTCTCTTCATTCTCTCTATGCATGCATTGAGACCATCCATAACCTCCTCATTGGCCCTATAGAATTAAAGAAGAAAAGATTGGGATTCAAATAATAGGCTATTGCATTTATGTGTTGGTGGATCTGCTTGTTCCATGTTCAATCAATTATGCATCAAATCGATTCATATTTTATTATTTTCTTTTGTTGCACCTATACTTATGTTGGATAGCTTCCGTGGCCTCATTTAGATGGTCCATCATTTTTTCCCCCACCCATTGAGCATAGAATGATGACCAAAGATTCAATCACCTAAAACAAAGTGGCATGGATCTTAAAATAAAAAATAATGAAATTAAACAACAAATAAAAATTAAATGGAAAATTAATAAGTTCTTCAAACTTAAAATGTCATGGATTCTATTGCTTTGTAGGTTTATAAATGTTTACTTTTATGTTTAAAGGTACCTTGAGGATCTCGTTTGTGCTCTTGACAAATATATCATCTAAAATTGTCTCCATGATTCTTTATTCTTCAACCTTTTTTGAGTATGGAGACTCCCCCCACCTAATGCTCACAAACCTTTGCTTAAGAGACACTAGTGAGGTTGAAATTCTCTACATTGTGATGAAGTTGGTGGATATGGCTCTTAATTGCACAAGTTCATTTCCCTTGGCGTGCCTTATTGATTAAGCATCGAAACATGGTTGTAGGTGTATTTGGTTATGTTTCTTGCCTCTTCAACAAAATATTTTTACACATGCAAGGTTTGCCTATACTCTCAATTAGAAGATCATTGCAATAGGTGGTACAAGGGCTCCAAAAAAATTGCAGGATACCTCTCCTAAAGAAGTCTCCCTTCTACCACATATGCCACCATATTGTTGGTCACAACTTGAATGACATTCTCCATACCAACTTCCATGACCACTTCATTGCATAGTCTCAACATTTTTCAGTTCATAGGATGCATCAATCAACTTCAAGAGTACTATCGACCTAAAACCACTAGAAAGTTGATAAACATGCAGTCCTTGCCATCCATCAACCCATAAGACAAAATAGTGTGGCCATTTGTGTGCAAAATTCTCTTCTAATCCTCTATTGTGACCTCAATGTTTTTCATGCACTACTTCGTCCAACAAGGTTCTAGTCAATTCATACAAACTAGGTGCCTTGTCGATTCATTGTATGTTGTTAGAATACTAAAAACTTAGTTCATGCCATCTTAGTCTCATAATGCTTCTCTTGGTTCCATATAGTACCTTCAAGTGAAGGTTGCACTCTAGGAGTATTGATGAACAAAGAATCCTTGTGGTTATATTTGGCTAGAATTATATATAGTGGATAAGCCCCATAGCCACGGGCAAAGAGTAAGCAAAATTCCACTACATCAGTCTCTAAGTCGAGAGGAGAACTCATCACATCTATAATCACCTATGTCATCTTCTTTTCTAAATTCTTCTCCTCATACAAAGGAAGGACAAATCTTCATCTCTCGTGTAATCTTTGGTTCCAATGAATTATGTTGATGTACATCTTGACAAGGGATTCATGCAAGATGGTATTTGAGGTGATTGATGCTTCCTCTCGTTTTCAAGCCACAATAATTGAACACCATTATTTCTTCATCTCTCGTGTAATCTTTGGTTCCAATGAATTATGTTGATGTACATCTTGACAAGGGATTCATGCAAGATGATATTTGAGGTGATTGATGCTTCCTCTCGTTTTCAAGCCACAATAATTGAACACCATTATTCCTGCCTTTGGATCCAATTTGCCATGCCTTCGACCGGGGTCCCTAGCCTTGCCACCACTATGTTACTACCTATGGATGCCATCTCTATTCTCAAAGTTGGAAACCTTAATTTAAAAAACACCAAAATTGTAAACCCTAGCAGGAAAAGAAAGAAGAAAAAAAAAAAAAATGTAAGATTGAAATCCTAGGAATGCTAGAACATAACAAAAATAAAAGAAAAAACATAAAAAATGGAAAACTTCAATCAAAAAACAAAAAGAAAAAAGTTACATACCTTTGAAATCTGGTTGTCAAATCTGCCAAATTGGTTGAAAATTATTCCAAACAAGTCTGAATCAACTGAAAAATCAATGCAATGAGTTCAAGAGCAGAAGAGCATTTCAGAAATGCGAGAAAAAAATGCCGTTTTTTGGCTCTTTTTGAAGGCAGATGTGTAACTGCTGTGGGTTTCCAAGTTCTTAGCTCAAGACTCACAAGTTATTATGAGAGACTAGACGAGTTAACAAACAAGTACTTGACCAAAAATTGGCAGTGAGTAACTTGCTCCCTATCTTCAACACGTGAGTATTCACGAGTTGGTATCTCACAGGGTTCTTGCACCATGGATCAAATATTAGATTAGGTTGAGTGAGATCTTGTTAGTATAACGATATTGATGATTTGATTTTACTAACATTCTTTAAGTTTGTTCTAGTTAAAAAGACTTTTATTATAGGTGTTAAATTGTTAATATGAGGTTTGATTCATAGTAGCAGAAATAGCAAAAAATTGCAATTTCTTACTGCTTGCCTCTGTTTACAATATTTTGACCCTAAAAAGTAAAAATCGTTATTTTTCAGATAAGATCGCCCATTTTTATTTTTTGAAGATTTATCATGAGTTTTTGACCAATTTAATTGCTGAAATGAAATATTCCTGATTTTTGACAAAATCCAAAAATCACAATTTTTTGCCCTCTGTGCAATTTTTTCACGAAACCCTAACCCTAACCTGAATTTTCCCAATTAAATTTCAATTGTTTACAAGAACATTTTTTTCTGCTACGGTTTGATCAATTTAAAGAATGTAAGCTCCCGTACAGGAGGTGTTTTCTCTGATCTTTTATTGGAGTTTAAAGTCTATTCAACATGCTAAGCTTAGGAAGTGATTTGGTTATTGCTTCTTTATTTGAAGTTATTTTTGTCTACTTTATTAATCAAGGATTTCTTTATTTGCTTTGTGGTAACAGTTGATAAGAAAATCAAAGGCTTTATGGTTAGTTCTTAGATAGCCATCCTGTTAGCTTGTCTTGTTTGGACTCCAAAATCTAATAGATTACTCATTCTCTTGTGAAATGTATGCCACAAGGAAGATGTCTATTGACAACTTTCTATTTTGGTGATATCTAATTGGTCATCAGATAGATAACTGTTATGTGACCATATTCTTGAGGAGTTTATAAGATGCTGAACAAGATTGGTAAGCCTTTAGAATACTTTTTTCTCGTAAGTTGTATTTTAAGTTCTTAACTTAATTGAATACTATGACAACGCTTTGTTTTTAATAGAGAAAATGTGATTGAGTTTATCTTCTTGTAAGGGTACCGAGTTTGAGTGTTTACCAATAGGAGTTTGTTTGGAAATATCTTAGAGCGATTTGATAGTTTTTATAATGAAAACTGCACTCATGATCAGAAAGCTATTCAATGAGGATGGTATTAATTGCATTAGTTCATTGGCATAGCAATCATAAAGAGATGTAATCATTCATATTTTAATTTATGTCTGTAATTTTCTTGATATAGAATCATTTGGTGTGTTGTTTGGCATTTGTCTGCCATAAGAGTATTCGTGTGTTTTCCAAGTCACTTATGAGTGCTTTTTACTAACCCACTTGAAACTGGAAACCTGTGTTATTAAAAAGGGTGCAGTTGGCTGTGTTTAGAAGCCATGGTGGTATTCAAGCTTTTATAAATGGCAAAGCTAAAAGTTTGGCTGAGGAAGATGAGATGGCAATTATAACGTCAGGGACTCCGTACACAATAGTTAGAGCAGGTCTATTACAAGATAGACCTGGCGGTCAGTGTGGGTTCAACTTCAAAGGGGTAAGTGAGGTTACTAACATTATCTTGTGTATTACAGAGATGCTTTTGGCAAATTTTTAACTGTATCATGGCAGGACAAGTTAAATGGGAGCCAACATTTGTTTACAGGGTTGTGCAAGCAAAGGATCACTTAGCAAAGAAGATGCAGCAGCTATTTGTGTTGAGGCACTTGATGCATCTCCTCAAAAGGGACTTATTTTTGAGGTACACTAACTTCCATGATTAACTGTTAGTCATAAATCCCTACTTCTATTTCTGTATGATATTACTACATTTGTAGCTAGCTAATTGAAGGGATTTTCTTGGTAGGTAGTTAATGGGGAGGAGACGGTGCAAGACTGGAAAGAAATTTTCACTTCATTGGCTAAAAGTAGCAACCAACCATTATAGCCGTATGCTGTTCATACACTTAAGTGGATTCCAAACAGTTGATGCCCATGAGTGCCTTTATTTTAATATGTCACTTGGTAGATCTTTATCATGTGAAAGTTTGCTCATTTTAATAAGAAGAGATGTTTCATTTTGCTGAGACATTTTGAAGAAATTTCAGAGAATAAGTTTACTTGAAATCCATGGAATGATTAGTGTGCTGACTAGAATGCTGTTCATTTTGTTAGTTTGCCCTTTTCTTCTTTTGTGTCTGCCTGATATCAAGAAAGTTTTTGCCCTTTCCTTGTTTTGTGGGCTTTATGACTTCAATGCTTAGAAATGTGCAAAATTGGTTGCATTAGTTTGAGATTTATGGCATTGAATGCAGCTAACATGGTTGAATCAATACGATGCATGCTATGATCCTATATCTGGGGACTGATAATAAATGGAAAAGCTACAGTAGAAATTGAATATCTGAAATACAATTTGTAATTTGCCTTTTTTTAAATAATAAAATTTCAGGAAATACACACCAAATCTGAAAAGATTAATAGAACTGTATTTGCAACTCAAAACGACCTTTCTTGCCTCTAGGTGGTATATAAAGTGACAACACAATTTTGTGAGAAAGTTTGGATGCTAACTGAGGTCCAATCTGTAGGTGCTGCATTTGGCCACAACCATTCATTCTGCAGGCTCCTTCTCAGCAAAATTCTAGCCCAAAACATACATTTTAGTTTGGGCCTTAAAATGCCTTTTATAGATCCCGTGGGATTGAGGGCTTACTGTCACTTTTGCACCTGTACGGTCAGTTTATTGTAACAAACATATTCCTACTTGTCACTGCACAATTGATTGTTGAAATATTTTTGTCATTGATGTCAAAGGTGCCTCGTCTCAGTTGTGTATTGCAATTGATTTGAACTTAGCATATGTTAATGAAATGGTTCGATTATGGTTGGCGGATCATTGGAGTCAGCATATTTGTTTCACAGTGCCAAGTGGAATGTCAAAGGAGTGGAAGAGTTATGCCAAGTCAGTTTTGAAGTGCCTGCCATGTCGACTTTGATCGAGTCACTTTATTTTGTAACGCCTCTGACATGTTTCTTATGAGGCGGTTTGTGTTATTGGGACGGCTTTTGGCAAGACTATTTTTGATGCTCAGAATTACGTGATTATGTGATTCAAAGAAAGTCGGGTGTTTTGAATTCATCGTTGAGTATGGTGGAAGTCGTGAGAATTATTTTGGTCTTATGTGACGAGGAACGGTGGCCATGAAATCTAGTAATGTTTTTAAAAAATACTTTGCTCAACGTTTTTCATTTTGATGTTGTGTTCATCGGTCGATATGGATGAGAAGAACAAGATGTAAGCATTTTATGCAGGATGTTGTTTTCAGATTCATTCATTTCCATCTGTTATGGCTGTACATTGCTACAAAGAGGGTTGCATATCTTAGTTTGTTGCTCAGAAAAAGGACGTTTGCATCAAGATAAGTTTTAAAAAAATGCCATTACTTCCATTGTCTTCTGGTCCAGTTTTGAATATGGCATATGGCATAAGCATCAATAAGTTTAATAACATGAAGATTTGATGCCTCTCAAGCAATGTTCCCAATCTCTGAGCAAGACTAGATTGGAATGTTCCTCCCTCATTAACCTCCTCTAGATTTTAACCACCAGATGTAGCATTTGAATCTTTGAAAGCCCCATAAGCACAATCAATGGTTTTCAGGCACTGACGTGCCAATTTCAACTGAAGATGCACTAATAATAAATTTTCGAAAAAATGCAATAAGAAGTCTCCAAAACTGAAAAATAGCAATGCCAATAGATCTATAAGGTGTCAAGGCCCGAAACTTGTAAAACAAGTGGTCACATCACTTTGTTTAAACAAAAAATTGAAAAAAATAAATGGGTGACTAGACTTTCATAGCACTTTTTTAGTGTGATTTGATAAAAAAATGTTTCCCCATAGGCTTTAAGCATGTTAGCTCACATATTCAACAAGTCTTATTTGAGATTCTCAAGCAACCCATCTATGTGGCACATTTAAAATGATATATGCCAAATTTCAATTTTAAAACTAGCAAATTACCACCTCAAACACTTCACATGGTAGGCCACTCCCTCACTTTCAAATTTCCACTTCAAATTTGTCCCATTGCATGTCCCATGACAGTGACACATTTGGGTTTCTAAATTCAGATAATCAAATACGGATAAGATGATATAGAATTGATTATGTGTGCTCATCATTAGCATAATGCCTCAATTAATTGTTACAAAGAATAATTCTACAATTAGTAGATTCAAAATCCGCCAGCAGCATCATTTGCAAAGAAAACTATGCTGCCATAGACATTATCAAACAATTGTACTCATTCGTGCTCTTGTTGGGCCATAAATATTCCACAAATTTTCTACTGCACGAGGCTTTCAAAATCTAGAGACTCTTAAGTGAATTCTACAACGTAGATGGAATTCTCAAAATCCAAATCTATTGATTAGGAAATCGCTATCATGTAGATAGTTGTTAGATCATTATCATGTTGTGTTTGCTATCCTGTCTGTGCATGCAACAAAGGCATACGCATACACCTTCTAAACGCACAACCAAACAAGTATCTAACAAAGAGACTGAAACCCGAAATCAACAGTCAATGATACATCGCACTCACATTGTTACTTGTATGGCAAATGAAATCATCGTTCTTCATTAATATTGCCAAAATACAACTTTGGGAATTTACATTGAGCAACTGGATTACTATAATAGAAGAAATATAGCTTCCCTCAACCCTCATCAACATATGGTGATACTCATCTCCACTTCGGACCTCTTGCATTTGTATTTTGATAGTCTTGTTTTAGGCATAGATTGGTGGATCAATACTTGCTTATTTTGATTCAAGGTGTTCTCTACGTGTCATTTTGTTTCGACACTAGAACCATGGTGCATATTGCGAGATACTTGTGTTATTATTATGTTTATGTTTGGACCATATGTTTACTCATTTTTGTTGGTTTATACACACACATACACACATATACATATACATATATATATATACATACACACACATATATATGCATATATAT
The DNA here is from genome assembly GCA_007258455.2 of Sequoia sempervirens. Lineage (NCBI taxonomy): Eukaryota > Viridiplantae > Streptophyta > Pinopsida > Cupressales > Cupressaceae > Sequoia > Sequoia sempervirens. The sequence goes on from VDFB02252575.1 coordinate 24,398, forward strand.
ACATATACATACATACATACATATGTATATATATGCGCACACACACACTGTTATGCGACTTTTTCCCCAAGGGAAGAGAAAGTTATGAAATAATCCTTTAAAAATTAAAAAGGGAGATACAAAAATAAATAATATTGTGATCCTTTGGTTAAAAGAGATATTAATAAAGAATATGTATAAATACCTTTTAAAAGGGGGAAAAATAATCATTTGTGTAAATAATTATTAGAGGCAACCTTTGTGAAAGGGTGTGATGGTTTGGAAACCACCCCTTAAGACTTATATAAAGCATTTGTGTGAGACATGTAAAACATGGAAGAATGGAGAACATTCAAGGAAGAAGGAAGTGGTTAGTGAGCTATGGGCAAGACGAAGAAGGGGGCACATCCATAGTGTGTGTCCAACCTAGGGTACAAGAGGGTGCACTTAGGACAATCTTGGCCAGGGCATGGTTAACATGTTGAGTAATTACTTTGGAGTATACATGTTGAGTAATTACTCTGAAGCATGTTGTGCACGGTGTTGAGCATTGTTCTGGTGGAACCAACACTCATGTAGAGTGGCAAAGTCCGCTTATCTCTCTCAAACCACGCCATAGCAAGAGTCGATACCATTGACATCTTCCTAGGGTGGGAATGGCTTTTCCAAGTGTTATTATTTAGATAAATATTAAAACCATTGATTCTAAATTATATTGAGAATAGTATATATATATATGATTTTGGTGTTAATGTATATGAATTATATGGATGTGTATTCAACTTATCATGTTAACTATCTATCTTGGAATTTCTTAATAAACTATCACATATTATCTTTTGCATTGGTTATTCACATCCATTTTAATAATATTGTAGCTTTTAAATTATCTTTATTCTAATATTTAATCCACTAAATCCGCTGCTAACACTTAGATAACTTTGGAGAAAGAGTGACTTTACAATTGGTATCAGAGCTTGATGATCGGGTCTTCCTATATTTGAACTTCTCGTTATATCTACCATTATTTAAAAATATTCACTCTATACATCTAGCATTATATATTTGACCTAACCTTGTATTCATTAGAAATGATTCTATAAAATCTAACTTATGATCTTTGTCCATAAGTTAATTTTAGTTTCTCCCTATGTTCATTGACATTAATTTTAGGATTATTAAAAATCCTAGATATAGGGGAGAGGGCCTAGTAGTCGTGCACCCTAACTTCGCGCTTCTAATTATCCTACGTCGAAATTTCAAATCACTCCCAATTTTTTACAGCAGCTTACTTGGCAAGTTCTCTGCTTATAACTAAGGTTTCAGGGCCACATCATCAAATATGATGCCACATCAGCATGCGTTTTTGTCAAGGTGTCCAAAAAGGCCCCAAAAAATCGTGAGACCAATTCTCGTGCATTACATCATGAGTAGTTGAGCGCTGATGTGGTATCACATGATTGGTTGCTTTTTAGATCAAAAGCATACATTTTGTTTAATTATGGGTAGTCAAATCACAACTATTGGACATTATATAAACGACTATTGGGTATTATATTTACGATTGGGTGCGCGACTATTGGACCCCGCACGACTATTGGGCCCTCTCCCCTATATGTATTCATATGTATATTCTAGAATTAACATCACTTTGTGAACTTCCTATTTATACTAGATTCAATTTAAAATACCATAACTATAACTTATTACTAAAATAATAAATTATGATAAATTCTAAGTTTAAACCTCTTCCTCACTCTCTTTAAATATCAATCCCCTTTGTTATGCATATATCCTTTAAAAACATTTGAATCCATTTCCTATTCACATTCTATTATATATTATGTAATCATCGATGCTTTTTTTTTAAAGACTTGAACTGTGAACCTTTCACACTGCTTTGTATCCAATTATTTGGCAAGTGTATATACAATACCTGACCCTCATTGAAAGAATAAATTCTAGAGGTTGAGACTCCTGTAGTAAGGGTCATGTCTCCCAAATCATCACGTTAGGCATCATACATTAGGCACAGATTCATATGTATAGCACTTCAACGAGTCATTATAAAATTATGCATTGATGGATGTCAGGACCCTGATCTCACCACCACTGCATCACATTTTATAACCCAATTGCTGCTACCGCTATCATCTACTTCTGAACTCACTGTAAAACCTCTGCCTTTTAACTGACCAGCCAAATCCTGGTTCGAACTTAAGTCTATCACCCTATTGTCCAATGGCTTCTTGCCTTTGCTCTTCTTGCTGGTCTGAAGACTGGGTGGAGTATATCCTATGGATTTCCATCTTGGATTCTTATCATTCACCTGTAAAACCCACCGATATGAATGAATGGATCTAATAATATTGTGCGCCAACATTAAGGTATCAACAACCGAACAATATGAATGAATGTATTCAATTACACTGTCCGTCTAGGCCAACATCAATGTAATAACCACCAATTTATATTAAATTACAGCGTTTTGCAGGACCAACTGTAGTCTTAAATTGCAAAGATCTTTTCATATTAACTGTAGCACTAGACTTCAATGTTTTCTCGTGATCAACTAACTATTCTTAAGGAATGGTCTAAAGAAGCAAAATTTCTTGTCAGAACTTTTGTATGGGACATTATACGTGCACCTCAAACTATCTGGAGTGCACTCCAAGCTCGCTCTATTGAATTTGAATCATATTAATCTGTTTTCAAAACACAGCAACGAGATGATGGCGATTCTCACTTGTGACCTCTCTTTTAAGAACAAATGTTCTATACCATCAAACCAACTCACAGTACCTGTTATCATTCCTTAGAATTAAGATAAATTAATAGAGACATTGTCACTGTTTGGATCCTTTGTTTGAGCTTGTAAATGTTTCCTTCAGAAGGGATTTAAGATCACAGCCATTAATATTGTAGATATACATTTAAGTATATATGTATGCAACTTGAATATCTTCATCACCAAATATTCAGAGATGCATCATCTGCTCTTATATATTAATTACTCTTACAACTTTAGCATCGATTTCCAGAGCATAAACAAATGACAGGTTAAAAAAACAGAGGCGTGCAACACAAATGACAAACTTTACATTTATAATCAAATAATTTGGAGCAATTAATTTTGATAATTATTTATGTTAAGACTAATGAACTCCTTGTTAACATTAGTCATGGGTATTTTGGACAAACTGGGGAAAAATTGTAGCAACTAATATACCCACCTTTTTTAAAACTATGAAGTCCGCTAGGAAAATAAACATGATTTTGGTTGTTTTATAAGGTATGGCTGGAATTCACTCCAATATGATATCGTTTTCAGTTTGCACAAAAATGAGATGACTGACTCAATTAAACTAATCTTGAATTGCACAAAGTTGTGCAGTATTTTGTTAATCGTTTACTTGGGAGGTAGGGAGTGCAAAATTATTATCAGTTTCCACAATTCAGGCCTCACTAATTGACGAGGTCAAATGCCTGTCCAAGAAGATGCTTTGTAGTTAGAATGTGATTCTAACATGCATGATATTTCCAGCAAGTACTTTATTTCACGCAAAACTTCATGTGTATCTCTTTCTTTTTCTTTTTAAAGAAAAAAAAAAAAAAGGGATTTTATAGAATGGCCCATAACCCACCTGTTTGTGCAAAATCAACATCTATATTTGTTTAATGTGAGCTATATTGTGGGTCCATAACCCACAGGTTTTTGAATTGACATTTTAAATTTAGAGAAGTGACAACATGTTTGGAATGAATTGGTTGAGAACAATAAGATATAAACCCATAGGGGCATGAGTTATTTCTACATCTTAAATCTTGAAAATATTATGTTGCTTAAATGCATTGGCTGGAATAAAATAATGCTTCATCAATTGCACAATAACATAAATTTTCTTAGGCTTAGACATGGGGCCATGTCGAATCTTACAGGGGGAGAGGCTATCTATTCCAACCTATTCTAGGATATGCAAGTAGGTTATGTGATGTTTAAATCTTTCACATGTTTCTTTTATAAATCATTTTAGTGAATTTTCCTAAGTTGTCAAACTTATAGGGCTATTGAAGATTCATATGAAAAATTTGGACCTAGTATTTTATCAAGTACCTTGTGGGTAGTCATAACCTATTGTTGTTTTCTTTGCTTAAGGTGCTTAATGGGAATTTTTTCTATTTTCTATTACACTTTGTTATTGGACTTGATCAACTCAATAACCTTGTACAATTGCCTTATTATACTAAGATTCTATTTGTACATTGATTTTGATATATGAAAAGAGGATATTCATGTAGTCCGGAATGCATGAATACCATATTGGAATGTATGTTGAATTTATAGATTATACTTTTATAAATTATGAGTGACCACATAGTATTGGACATGTTAATTATCATTTGATCACATTGCAATACTTCAATAATTTAAAAGAGTTACATGAGAGAGTAAAATGATAAAGCTGAAGGATAGGAGGTTAAATACATAAACTTTAATTATCTTATATAAGAAATCTATA
>VDFB02252576.1:0-65850 GCA_007258455.2 Sequoia sempervirens
GGATAAATATCCATTCAGGACCCAGAATCTCTGGTTTCACAAACCCGGAGTGGCTTCCAAAGATGAATCTGGGAGGATGAGATCCTTAATTGGGTCAGCTTACAGGACATCTCAAAAGTGTGTGTGTAGTGAGTTCATTCCTTTCCTCGGGATAGTGACCAGAGTTACCAATTCAACCGAGCGAACTACATAAATCGTCTAACACCAAAAGTAACTTGGACATGGCCCCGCTGCTAATCAAGCGTCCATAGCCCCGACGGGGTTGTCGCTGCAACCTCACGGATATTGCTCTACTGCTAACCGGGCATCCATAGCCCCGGTAGAGTTATTCTAACACCCATACGGTCATTTATTTCCTTTTTTTAGAATTCTTTTTTTCTCTTTTGCTTTCATATTTCACTTCTCTTTCATTATTTAGTTCAACTGGGTAAGCATTGAAGCCTACAATGGGTTTGAGATTGCAGTGGTCACTGGAGTAGACTTGAGATTTTTCACTTGCTGGGGTGTCATAACAACCATGGTACGGTCATTTAGAAATGATTATTATGTGCTTTGTGCAAGATCCGAGATGTGTGTAAGAAGATCTAGCTAAGGGTCAAGTTCTAAACAGAATTCAAGCAAGGAAATCATTCACGGACAACTTTCAAAGACCGATAATTGAAAGTGAATGTTTAGCCGAAGAACACAAAGAACGGACAGTAAAGTGAACCGCTTGTTAAGCAAGCACGACCACCGCAAAGGAGCGGGAAACAACTTTCGAAACAAAACTGTCGGGAGGGAGAAAATAAAAGAGCGATGCAAACAGAATGCAAGCAAGCCAGAAAGCAAACTATCCTAACCTATGTACAAGTATTTACAATGAAGAGCTCGAAGGAGCTCAAGCCTGGAAATAATGCTTCATGTGCTGCCCGTTGACTGGAAATGGGACGCTCTCACCAGTTAAGGTCTTTAAGCAGAAGACATTATCTCCCAAAATTTTAGCTATTTGAAAGGGGCCAAGCCAGAGCTTATTGAATTTGTTGTGTCCCCCTTTTTTTTCATGGGCCTTGTCCCAATATAGAACCAAATCTGCAATTCTAAAGGCCTTAATCTTGGCTCGGCGGTCGAACCATCTCTTAACTATGCCCTAATGTTTGGTGAAATTTTCTATTGCACGGTTTCAGACTTCCTCTAAATGGAAGAGCTTAGCGAGCCAAGCTTCCCTACGATCTCCTCCCTCATAAAAATCATTGATGAATTGAAGTGTAGGAATCTTCAAATGGATGGGGAATATAGGCTCTAGGCCATAGACAAGATGGAATGGGGAATCACCGAGGGCAGCCTTGTGGCGAGTGCGATTAGCCCAAAAGGCGAAACGGAGTTGGGTATGCCAGTCCTTAGGATTCCTATCTAGCAGCTTCTTGATCACAGTAATCAGGTTTTTATTTGTAGACTCGACAAGGCCATTGCCTTGAGGGTAGTAATTAGATGAGAATTTAAGGGCAATCCCATAGTCAAATGCCCAACTAGCAAATTTTAGTGAAGCAAACTTAGGTCCATTATCACATTCCAAAGCATAAGGAATACCAAAGCGATTCAAAATGAAACTTTCCAGAAAATTAGTAACTACTTCAGTTGTGCATTGCTTACATACTATTACTTCCGTCCATCTAGTACAGTAATCAGTAGTGGTAAGAATGTACCTGTGTCCCGCAGATGATGGAGGGCTTACCAGACCAATGAAGTCGAGACCCCATTGCGCAAACGACCTTACCTCCAGCATAGGCTGCAGTGGGACAACAACATTCTTTTCCCTGGTGGCAGCGGTCTGGCACGTGTGACATGAATGAACATGGCAATGGGCATCCTTGAAGACGGTTGGCCAATAATACCCTGCTCTCAATATTTGATGTGCTGTGGAAGAACCAGAACCATGGCCTGTACCAAATTTGTTGTGGAACTCTTTCAAGACTCGATCTGCTTCTTCCTTGCCAAGGCATCTCAAGTAAATGCCTTCATGATTCCTTTTGTAGAGAATGGAACCCTGCAGCATGTAGCCATTGCTTTTCAATCTCAGGACCCACTTTTGGACTCCTTGCAGGTGCGGTAGACACTTATGGTTCAGCAAATAGTAGACGACATTTTGGTACCACTCTCCTGGGGAGACATCTTCAAGCTGGTATTGCTGCATAGTGAGTTCAGGTCTAGCTTCTGCTGCTGTTTCAGCAATTGTGTGGGTGAGTGCCTGCCCTCTCACTAGTTTCATCGGTTGGATCTCTATGTCATACTCTTGGAGTAGGGTGACCCATTTAGCTCTTCGTTTGCCCAATTCATTTTGTATGAGCAGTGTTTTTACTACTGGATCAGGGACAATGGCAAACACCTTATTGCGTAGAATGTAGTGTCTAAATTTCTTCACTCCTTTGATGAGAGCATACGCCTGCTTTTCAATGTTGTGATATCGCAATTCAACATCCTTGAGGGGAGTACTCATAAAGGCGATCGGATGCTCATTTCCTTCATCGTCCTTATGGGTCAACATGCTAGTATAGGAATGCTCTGAAGCAAATGAGTAGATGTAGAAAGGCTTTAGATAGTCTGGGCTAACTAACACAGGCGCCTCAGCGATGGCCCGTTTTATTTCTTCAAAGGATTGTTTGGCATTGGGTGTCCATTCAACTTTGGCGTCTTGTTTGAGCATGGCATTGAGAGGTTTAACAATCTCTACAAAACCTGTGATGAATTTTCGGACGAAGTTGATCTTTCCAAAGAAATATTTTAATTCTTTCTTGTTTTCTGGGGGCGGGATTTTGAGTAAGGACTCGATATGCTCAGGATCTATGGAGATTCTCTGCTCTGAAATGATATGCCTGAGCAATCTGCCTTCAGTCACTCCAAAAATGCACTTCTTGGGGTTGAGAGAAACCCCAAACTCCCTATACCTTTGAAATACCTTGCATAAATTGGAGACGTGATCGCCCCACCTTTTAGAGAATACGGTCAAATCATCCATGTAGATGATTATGCACTTGCCAATTAGGTCCTTGAAGGCGATATCCATGGCTCATTGGAACGTGGCACCGGCGTTGATGAGACCAAACAACATTCTTTTGTATGCGAATGTTCCCCATTTAGTGGTGAACGCCGTTTTGTGACGATCCTCATACTGCACCATTACCTGGTTATATCCGGAGTATTCATCGAGAAAAGACATCATCTGGGAGCCGTTGACGATCTGCAGCACCTCATCTAATGAAGGTACTGGATAGTTGTCTTTCTTCGAGGCACGGTTCAGATTGCGAAAATCCACACACAATCTAATCTCTCCATTCTTTTTTCTGACCGGGACCAAATTGGCCACCCACGTGGAGTGCCTGACTGGAAAAATGATTCTTGCTGAGAGCAACTTTTGCACCTCCTTGTAAACGACAGCTTCCAGTAAGGCATTGATGGGGCGTTGTCGCTGGCGGAATGGCCTCACTTCGGTCTTAAGAGGGATGGTGTGTGTGATGACAGAAGTGTCATAAGTTTTCAAATCTTCATAGCTCCATGCCACTACATCATGGTACCTTCGCAACGCATCCATGATCCCCTTCTTTTTCTTTGGCGTGCACACCTTGCCGATAAAAACATTCATGATCTCCTCGGCTGTCCCAAGATTGTGAGCATTGCACTGGTTGCTTATGGCCTCCTTTTTCGTTTGCTGATCCTGATCTCTGATCTGATCCAAGTTGAATATGTGTTCCAATTGAACCATGCCTCTGGGGATTATGTTGGTTTTTAGGTTAATAACCCCCTCTATGTCCAATTTGGCTTCATGTGGATCAGCTTCATCAATTTTTTTGAGCTGCGAAGACATCGAAACTTGTGATGAATTGAAGGATATGTTTGTCGTCATTGAAGACTTGCAGGTGGGTAACATTATCTGGGACCAATGGCGTGGATGCTAGCTCAATAATGAATTTCTTGAGCCTAGACAGAGAGAGGGGTTGTAAAGTGCTGGCGGCTTGAGCCAAGGCATCAGCTGTTCGATTCTGAGCACGAGGGATCAATTGTATATTGAATGCATCTAAGCCCTCCAAGAGATCCCAAACCCTATGCCTATAGTTCGTAAGTCTCCGATCATGACAGGAATACAACTTCCTGACCTGTTTAACTACGAGTTCGGAATCCCCGAAAACTTGCAGTATTTTTACATTTTTCTTCAAGGCCATGAAAAGGCCAAGGACTAAGGCCTCGTATTTCGCTACGTTGTTGGTGCAATAAAACTGCAATCTGTGGGCAGCGAGAAATGTCTTACATGTTGGACTGATGAGTTCGAACCCAGCTTCAGCTCCTTGCCTAGACTTTGATCCATCAAATCGGAGCGTCCAGCACGCGGAGGATTCTTTTTCTCCGGGTCTGATTAGGCTTCTGTTCCCTTTCAGCTAGGAGGCTGGCCCTGTGATCTTAGGGGAATTCTCTGGTTCAATGTATTGATCAACAGGTGGTTCTACTGGTGCCTCCTTTGGCGTTTCTGTCTGAGGAGCAGCTGATTTTCTAACATGCGCCACTACTGCTTGACACAAGCAACAATCAAACTCAGAGTGTGCAACATTGTGAACTCTGCACTAGTTCGGCAACAAGAGATCCTGTAAATTCATTCGGGCCCCTAGGCTGAGCTGATCTCTTGCGCATTTTTTCATGAATTCCTGGAAACCACTTAGTCCCTAATCATCACCCTTATCAGACTCATCATCGGCTTCTATCAACACTTCTATGTCTGGGGGCATTCGTGCAGAGCCGGTCAAAGGACTACACAACACCAGCAACACTTCATCCACACATTCTTTCTGAAACTTGACCTCATTTTGGTGGGCGAAAGGGCTGTAATTCCCTAGGTCAGTCTCGGCGAACAACACCTCATTGAGATTATTGTACTCCATAATTATGTACTTCATACGGGGTTCACGGTCGATACAGATTTGATTTGGCAGCCCCTTCCATGGTAGCCATATGTGAGAAAGGTCTGTGGCGGTATATCTATTTAGTGTCTTAGTGAATTCCCTTCCCAAGATGATTCCATATGCATCGGGAATGTTAGCCACTTGAATGTCAATGACCTATTGTATCCGCAGGTCTATAGTAATCTGCATCGGGATACGGTTTATTTCACCTACGATGTTAATCTCTGTTTTGTCCAGCTGGGTCACCTTCCTCTTTGAAGGCGTGGGGGTGATGCCAAGAGCCTTGCAAATAGTCAAGGGCATGACATTGGCAGACGCCCCTGAATCGAGCAGGCAGTTATGCAGGTTCTTCCCAAAGACCCTAATAGTGGTCAGGAAAGGGGGAGTTTCTGGTCTCCCCTGGAAGATGCCCGTAGGCATATCCATGTGAGCTATCTAATCTTTGTTCTTATCATTTTCCATAACCCTGGTTTTTCTAAATAGCCGGTCCTTGGAAAGCTGCCTGTTAGCCCTTTCCGGCTCCTTTTCAATTTGTTTACTTGCGGACTGATTCACGGGAACATCTTTCTTTTTCTCGGTATTATCCTGTATCTCCTGTTCTTTCCTAGGCTCTTCAAAGGTAACTTTTTTGGCTGACGTTTCTTGTGTTGTACTAGAAGATGGAGTCCCATTAAGAACCCTAAAGAAGGCATGCCTTACAGCAGGGACTTTGAGTAATTCGAAGGTTGACAAGCTGATTTTTACCTTCTTGAACTCTTCTGCCACATATTCACCCATTTGTTCAATTTCTGAACTAAAAGCTTGGCCTATAGCAGAACTAGGAAGTTGGACCTTCGTTTGACTAGATGGATTTTGAGGTTGACCCTGAGGCTGATTTTGTGACTGGTTCTGAGATCCGTTTTTGTTGAGGTATTGGGCAGGTATGTGAGGAAGCCCAGGGTTATTGCTGGCATTTGGATCAGGCGGGGTAGCGAAATTGTTTGGTGGGGTAGAAGTTGTAAAGGGTCCATCCGTCTGTCTATTCCTAAGGAAGTAGGGAGTCGATTTTTGATGGAACATATGGACCTCATCTACAAATGGCTCTTCTTCATCTATTGAACCATTATCTACTAAATCAAAGAGCTGAGCCAAGGTTTGTTCATTACTTACCTCTTGCGCTTCCTCATCCTCAATAGGAGTAGACTCGACTTCAGACTCGTTGCGGTCACATCATGGGAACGACGCTTGATTAACTACGAGACATGAGGAATCATATGGCTCAGATGGGACGATGTCCCTACAGCCAACATTGTCTACTGCATTCTGCACCTCCACCTGGAAGATTTTAGCAGCTGTCTGGAACTCAGAGCAATCTAACTCGGAATGTCTGCTAGTTTTGTGAATTCGACACCATCCGGACAAGGCTGCCTCGGCAAGGTATACCCCGCTGGTCATTTTTTCGTTGCTTGTCGGTTGATCAAAAGGTGTAGGGACACCACCATTATTAGGCCTAGTGTTCCATGTGCGATTCTGCCTCTGAGAAGGTCTCCTTTCTGTATTTTGATTGGCATTTTTCCCCCTATCATAATTATGCCCGGAGGAAGTGCCTACTTCTCGATTATCCCTGTTGTCCCTATTGTCTCGGTTGTCCCGGTTAAGGTTGGCCTGGAAATTACGCTGGGAGGCCTATAACTAGTTATTATGATTCTTTAGGTGCATCATTTCCGTGGAAATTTTTTTTATCATCTCAATCAGCTCCTCTAACTTGTATTTCTCAGTCGCGCTTCCAGGCGACGACACTAGATTTTAGAGAAAAGCGGGCGGGGTTACCGGCTGATTCTGATAAATTGGAGAAAATTCTGGTCTCGATAGGTACAATGGCACCTGGGGCTGCTAGGGATACACCTGCTGTTGTGGAGCAGCCTAAGAATAGTTATACTACTGCTGAGGCTGCAAATAGGAAGGCGTAGGAGGCGCATAATTCAACGGCTACCCTGGATGTAGTACCATAGGCAATTGAGGTACTTGGTTCATAAGAGGAGTTTGGTGAGCAAACGCCTGATTAAGCCCCTGAATCTGCATTGGGTGGGCTACTGGCCCCAAAGAAGGCAGCGGACTAGAGATATTCTGCCCCAAGTCTGCACTGGCGACAACGGCCTCCGCATAGGCGGTCACTAGGGTAGTGAGCGGTGGACGCATCCTTTTCACCAAGGCCGACGTGAGGTTGTCCAGTGCCGCATAATAGACCAGGAGAGTCACCACATCATTATGGAGGTACAGGTCCTGAAGCCTTGTGTAGGCCCGATGGAAGCGATCATTGAAGGAGCCAATAGGTTCGTTGACTTCCCTCCTGACAGACATGAACTATTGGTAAAGCTCCGAAGGGTTGATGGAGATCTTATATTTCTGTAGGAATGCATTCTTCATTAGGTTCCATGAGGTGATGGATCCCCTCGGTAGATTGATGTACCAATAGAAAGCCTCTTCCCGCAATGAATGCAGAAAAAGACGACATGCAACATCCTCATGGTCAACTTGCATTTCAGTGACCGCAATCTCAAATATTTTGATATGCTCCTCAGCTATTCTTTGTAGGTCGCGTGGATGAAACTTCAAACAAAAGCCCTCCGGATTCTTGGGCATATCATTGTAGGCAACGAAATGTATCAGCGAAGGGTTATGTGCTAACCAAGCCATGGAGGGTGGCAGAGGTGGTGCTTACTGTTGGAAAACAAGAATTTGGGGCTGCGTTTGCAATACAACAGCAATCTGGGACTGCACTTGAGCTATGGCTGACTGGACTGTGCCTTGGGCTGAAAAGGCCGGGAGATGAGCAATCCCCTGGCTCCCGGAGATAGGAGGTGCAAATGCAATTTGAGATGGTTGGGTGGAAGACGAAGGGCAGCCAAATGAAGGTGAGGGTGGAATGGAGGTGGTTGGAATGGAGGAAGAGGAAGAGGCAACGCTACTTCCTTGTACTCACTTTGTCCTCGCAGAAGGCTGCAATTCTTCAAATTCCCCCTTGTTTGGCGTTGACCGTAGAACTCTATGAAATCTCTTCGGGGAGAATGATCCGATTCGATCCAGCTTCACTTTTATCCCTTAACTTGATATTCTCACTATGGCCCTCCTTCTAGTGCCAGTTGTGTTGATGGTGTTTTTATGCAGCTTTCAACATAGGTAATGCGTAGGTGCATTACCTCTCTTGAAAGACAATCTTCCACAATCGGATTGCAGAACACTATCCCAAGGTCTCTCGGATGTCAGATCATGACAGTGCTTAGATACCTCAGTAGTTTGATATGATTTGCTGGAATCACAAGGCGGTCTTACACAGGAAATACAAAGCATAGATACAAAGCGTGGAAGTTTAATCTTGAAATGGAGTTCATAGGATGGAAAGTTGTCATGCATTGGCTGTAGGTTCAAACAGCAGTCTTGGACTCCATTTTGTGGTTGGATTTGGCTTTACAATGTGTAATGAACCTTAGCATAGGTCAGTCATTAAAAAAAAAAAAAGGCAAGGAAGAAGGAAAGTTCCTAAGTCTGCAACTAACTGTGAATAGTGACAATGGAGTTCCTGCAATGGACAATTTCTTAAAACAATAGCCCACTTAACCAGGGATTTCACAGTATCATGGAAATTGTGCTATCTTCTAAGGTCTATGGATACTTTATCCTTCATCCACCACATACATGCATGAAACAAAGATAAATGTTTGAAGCAGCTTTGAAATCAAGTCCAGGCTAACTTTGCACAACTATCTACCATCAGCAAACAACAAAATGTATGGACAAAAAAATCATCAACATGGCAGGAATTTTCATAATCACCCAACAACATTCCTAAAATCTATCCAAAGAAAGAAGACAGCTAATTAGAACAACAGTAAAACCTAAGTCAAATATCTAATATTGGAGACTGAATCAAGTAACATGAGAGAAACCAAGAAAATACACCAAGCCAATGCCTTTTCCTTATAAATTTCTGTAGCATGCCTTTACAACAACTCAACTCTCTCTTTGCAAATGAGAGGGGAGCCCTATTTATAGTTTTCCAAAAGTCAAATGAATGGCCAAGATTCATTCTTATTGTGTGGCCAAGATTCATTACAAAATAGGGTTTCACCTACCCCCCAATATCTCACAATTTAAAATTACATTTTGTCTTTTCCTTATTTTGTCTTCTTGTTGATGGCACTGTAGCTCTTTCATCATTTAGCAGATTGTTGTTTTGCTATAGCTACTCTTCAGGAAGTTCTTCATCTTTGGCTGGGCTGTCCTCCTGTTCCTCGAAAGCTGTGCATTCTATGTATTTGAGGATGACTGCCTGGAGCTTGTCTATTTCGAGGACTTCACATCGCAGCGCTTGGTAGCTCCACTCCTTAGCATTATCCTCCAGTCTTTTCCAATCCTCATCATACTTTGAGCCTTGGTCTCTGAACAGCTCCGATTGGTCGAAGGCACGGGCAACAAAACTTAGGAATTCCGTTGTGATATCTCCAGCCATCCCGTCCTTCATCTTCTCTTGGAAGTAGGGTTTTATCTTCTCCGGATCTATTTGCACAGTGGGCATATCATAATCTGTCATCAGCTTAAGATATCGGGCACATTCCGCCCAGATTTCCTTGATCCACTCAATATCAGGATCCACCCTTTTCAAGATTTGCTCCAACCTCTCCTTCCGGTTGTCAAAGTCTCTGCACCATACATCCATTAGCCAGTGATCTTCTTTCTTAAATGTGAGCTTCTTCTCCCACGTGGCTTCAGGTAATTGAAGGATAGCTTTGATCCTTGGGAAGGTGGAGTCGTAGGTCGCGGGGAAGTTGGTGCAGAGTTTCTTTGTGCTCTCCAGAGATTGCATCAGGTCCAAGAACTTGTTGGCTGTTCGTACAGCCCGACTAATTCCCATGTTTCCGACGTATAAGACTTGTCGGAACCAGTCCTCTGTGGTCTTCTCCAACTTCTTTCTTCTTTCCATCTTGTCATTCTGTTCCTTGGAAAGCAGCTGAGGTGCGGCCGTGGATGTAGTAGGCAGGTTGTCCACTAAAGACCATTGTTGAATGTAATCTGTTAAGGCTGCAACCTGCGCCTTGAGCTCATCCTTTGAGATTTTATCATGCTTTATCAGGTGCACCACCATGGCCAACGACTCCTCAAGGTGCTCGACCTTCTGCTCTCTGGTTGTGATTCCCAAGTCAATGGTAGAGATGTTATAGCTTACCCCAGCTTGGCCCATGGTGGACGTTGCGATTTGTGCCGCTCGGGAGCCAGAAGCATCCATGGTTATTTTGGATTAGACCTTAGGCTTCTTCTCCTTCTTTGTTGTGATTTGGGCTCGAGCCAAGATGGCCTCCAACCTCGCCCTTGGGTCCTTCAGCATAGGGGTCCTTCTTTCAAGTTGCTTCTCCAACCATTCGGGCATAGCAGACTTCCCCTTGGGTGAATCACGGCTACCCTCACCCTTCTCAGTCAAGGGCAAGATTTTCGCTTCTTTTTCCTTTTGGGACTCCCCTTTCTCTTTGGCAGCATTCTCCTCCTCTTCGCCGGAGTCATGGATAAATACGAGGTGTTTGACAGGCAACCTGGTGGATAGTTGCTGGATGGGAGTATCTTCTTTTGCTGCTTCTTCTTCTTTCTTCTTCTCAGTACTCTTAGCCTCGGGGCTTTTGACAACATGGGCCTCAGCCTCGGTTAAATCCTTTATCTGTTGCTCTTCTGGTAGCTTCCCTTCTTCACCATGTGGTGACCCTTCTGCCTCTATCCCAACGTCCTTCAGCTGTTGTGCCATTTCTTCTTCAAGGTCATCATCAAATGTTTGAATGATTACCTTAGCGTCAGAGCCATCCTCCTCATCCCCACTCTCGGAAGAGCCCGTCTCCTCCTCCTCATAAACCACCCTGTCGATGGTTCGGTGTTCATACTCTGGGTGCTCATGATATTCATCAGCCTCATCCTCGACAGACTTCGAGGCCTCCTGCACTCATTCCTCCAACTCCTTTGAGATTAGCATTGTGGTCTCCATAGCTGGTGGCCCTCTCAGTGGTTGTGAAGGTTGAGCAGTTGCAAGGACTTGGGCGAGAGCTGCTTGGAGAGTTGGATCCATCAAGATCTGGGATAGCTCAGGGGGAAGGTTTTGCATGTGTCTTGTAAGAGCCTTAGGCATAGTGGCAGTGGGAAGAGGCATTGTTATTGTTGCCAGAGGGAGCGATGTGATTGGCGACATGGCAGCAGAAGAAGGGGGAGTGGTCATGCTAGAAAAGGAGTCAATGACTATTACCGATTTAGCCGGAGGTGAAGGGGCAAGATGGACATAAATGTCCACTTCCGGCGGGGACGCAGCGACCATGGCCAGGGAGGCAGGTGGTGCAACAGGAGGGGTAGGGAGAGCCAAGGGAGGCTGCAATTCTTCCACACCTTCTGCCTGTTTAAGCCTTTTGGGGGATGAGCTTCCTGCTTCTTTCTTTGCAGAGGCCTTGGGGTCTGGAGACTGCGCAGTTTCTGTTTCTTTTCCTGAGTTTGGTGACGGGAGGAGACTTGGAGGTCCCGCTAGTTGACGTGGTGGCAGCAACATCCTCTGTGGCGCTCGACTCACTTTTGAGCCCTTCATAAGTTAAGACCACCCCCTGCCGCTTTAAATGAGCCACCTGTCCATCGATCCACTCCTTGGTACGAGTTAAGTTCGGCTGGGTTATGGTGTCCAAGTCATCGACCTCCTGTTCATCCCAGTCGATTGAGGGTATTGGCAGGTTGGCAACTGCAGGGTACCTTGGATGCATGATTGTGGACTCGTCCTCCTCGACTTAGTCCAACACCGGAAATGGTTGCACCCTTCTTAGGAACTACATAGTCATGCGCATGTAGTACCTTGCGCGCACTTCCTTGTCATTTTGGCAGTCGGCCTAGAAATCCTCAATATGATGGAGATGGGCATATGCCGACCCCAGCGCTTTCCTGACGTGGCCATGTGGGTCAATCCGTGGGTGAGCAGTGTGTAAGTAGAAGTGGTAATCCTTCAGTTCCTTCTCGGAGTTACTAGCACACTGGGAGGTCTGCAATCGGTACATGCCTTGGCCGAGGGTCATGGGGTAGGAGATCCCTGCTATATGCTTGTTGCTGAAAATTTCTTGCAGGTGCTGAAGTTGCCGAGAGAGCTCCAGGAGGATGATTATGTCGTTGGGGTATTGGGGCAGCCTATTTGGCCTTTCAGTGAAGCCTTGGGCCTGAATATACGTGAACTTTGGGTATTAGATATAAAGGAAGGCATATTGCTTCAAAAGCGCTCTGGCACTGTGGGAAACCCCCCTCTCGAAGTCTTCGGCAATCAACCTGATAATATGGCCAATGAAGGCGTCATTAACCCTACAGTAATTTCTTTTAAAATTTTGGTACTGGAGCTACGGATACTTATCAAATGGTTTGAGTCCTCGCTTCTGCACCTGATCGGGTGCGACAAACAACCCGTTGTACTGTCTTTGATCTACCAGGGAATATACAAGGTAGGAGGTCATATAGAATTTGGAACTCTTTTTTACATTAACAAACTGCTCATGGAAGCAGTTGCTTATGATTCCTCCCCAATAGAATGAAACCTTTGTTGTGACGTCCTTGTTTCTATGTAGGATCTGCTCAATGAAATAGGCCATCCATTCCTAGAAGTAGACAGTCGTTGGAAGACCCATAACCCTACTCAACATGGTTACCAGGTCGTGGTAATCCTCATGGAAATCGCTACGGAAAAGCTCCTGAGGAACTTTCGCAGCGCTGCCTTGTCTTTCCTTAAGCCAATGTAAGTTTATCGATTTCTTGCTTCCAGTCGAATTATCGTCCCACGCCGCCTGGCATTCCTCTAAGGTACGGACCTCCATCTGTTGGAATGTGGGAATGTGGAAGGTCTTAGTGATCCCCTCTGGTGACATGTCTGCAAGAATGTTGCCCTTCTTATCGACAATTGTTCTGGTATCGGTTTGGTATGCTTCTCGGCAAGCCATGACCAATTCGGGTGCCACGAGAGATGGAGGGAAACCGACAGCCTTAGCTATTCCACTCTGCCTTATCAATCTGGCATTCTTTGTTGTCGGTTTGACCCTGACTCTCTGTGTGAATTCATCGATATCCACCTGGCCAATGTTGGTGTCTGTAATTTCCTTCCAGTCTGTAGTGACCTTTGAGTGGAGCGGCTCACCCTGGAATTAGTACTTCATTTGATGTTTGTCTTCTTTCCCTCAAGGGGTCCTTCCTGACTTCTTCCCCTTGTCCCCTTCGGCGGATGCCCCTGAAGTTCCTACACCGATTCCATATATTCGGCAAGCAAGGGTGAAGTTAGCAAAATGGGTCACAAAAGCATTCATGTTAGTCCATATCTCAAAAACAATATTCATTTCAAATAATCAACTAAGCATAACATGAACTTTCATCTCAAGACGTTAATGATTTTTGATTTAGGGCATTTGGACAATTCGAGCCCGGAGGGCCGGACTTCCCTGGCAAGAACGCTGTCTGGAAAGGAAAATACGGCGGAAGGCCCCCAGAGACTTTCCTTGGTCACATTTCAATATTTCAAGAGGTTTATGATGAAGAGGACCAAAAATCAGCATGTGGGTCGAAGTTAGATTCCTGATTTGGGTTCATTTGGATCGATTTAAAGGAGTTCGGAAGTCTCAAGCCGAAAAGCTGTCGGGAGATAGCAGTTTGTAGCGGCAGATAGCAGACGGAAATCCGAAGATGGAGTTCCGAGGTCCGGGGCCCGGAGGGTCAAAAGGCGGCCAATGTTAAGTCATTTCATTTTCGAAGGTTCGGGCCGCTGACACCGGGATGGCGAGCGAACTTCGCCGTTTGGGATGGCAATCATCGAACGGAATTTTGGGAGGGGAAGTCCGGCGGAAAGGGCGGAAAGGGCCTGGCGGCAAGATTTCGATTTGAGTTCAACGGCGGTCGGTAGGGCAGAGCCAGGAGTTCGGGACGACAGGAGGGACTTTCTGTTTGGAACGACGGTCGAGGACGGGAATCCCGGGACACGGAGCCCGACGAGCAGAAGGTCATTTAAGAGTTAGCTGGCATCCCACGGCAGACAATGATTTAGGGCCTGTAGGTTGGACGGACGTCCAGACAGCGAGGAGCAAGACTGGGCCCGGGAGAGGGCTCCGCTGTTGAACCTTGTTTACGCCTCGGCAATGGATGGAAGGGCGGAACCCAGAGGCCAGAGGGACTGAGAGACATCGCCATGGGGGACGACAGAAATAGAGGTGCGGAGACCCGACGCCCGGAGCCCGGAGGGCCGAAGGACGGAGCTCAGTCAATGCGAAGAGCAAGCCAACAGCGGGGAAGCAGGTGAGATCTGGAGCATGAACGACACCAAGGAGTTCACCGCGAGATCGGAGGAAAACAAAGTAAGGACACCCGACTGCCGAAGCCTGGGGACCAAAAGGATGCCACGAGATAAATCACCAAAACACAAAAGCAAACGGGAAGGCAGAGCCCGGCGACCGGGATGCCGGACGAGTTCCGCCGCGGCGAACGGCAAAATAGCTGGGGAACCCCGGAGTCAGAACCCTGGGGTCCCGAGCCCAAGAGACCCACAAGACGTGTTGAGTTTTGAAGTTTTGGTGAGGAGATGGTCGGGATCCGGCAGCTGGGAGGCAGGCGGGAGTTTGCAGTTTCAAACGGCGACAGTTGAGCGGAACTCCGGATGGAGAAGTCTGATGACACGGGCCCAGAGAGCAGCGTCGCCGTCGGCAGGTGTTCAAAGTTTATATTTGGACGACGAAGGTGGGTCTCGGGCCCGAGGCAGACGTTTTCCCTACGCGAAGAACAACCACGGCAGGGAGAAATTCCGGATCGACGAAGAGGACATCCTAGAGGTTTTCTCGATTTTCTATCATGTGGGTTTGGTGCGCAATTTGATGTTCTATCATTTTATGCCCTCCCAGTAATTGTTCATTTAATTAAATCCCTCGAAATCATGAAACAAAGCTCGGGACGGGCAAACGGATGGCCTACCTCAAACGCAATATGTGGGGAGATGTGGGATCCACCTATAGTCGACAGAATGATGCTGAGGGCGATGATCGTGACGATGCCGAAGACAGTGGGCTCCAGATAACAGTTTGTCCAATTTGCTGCAATCCTGCAAGATGAAAATGACCGGACGGAGTGGGTATTTTATACCCCTAACGACGGTGGGAACACCAGGGTCCAGCGACCGGGGAGGCACGAGACAGCCGCCGTTTGAAGTTTTCAGCCAGTCGAACGGCAATGGTGGGAAGCGGTTCGGGGCCCAGAAGGTGGGAAGCCTCCAGAGATCCGCCGTCAGGGACGGCAGAACCATCATGGAATTCCGGACACGAAATTCCAGATGGTCGATCCTGGAACGCCTTACAGCAGTCAGGGACCTTCAAAGAGTTCGGTCGACGGAGATGGCAGTGGGACCCAGGGGGTAGGACGCCGCTCGAAGTTCGCTGCCATAGACGGCGAAACAAGGTCGGAACCTCAGAAGAGGAACTCCGGGGTTCGAGACCCAGAGGGCGGGACGCTGCTCAAAAAATTTGGACAAGTTTTACAGATGGAGGACGGGGATTCAGACCCTGAGGTCCGGAAGGACGCGGAGCGAACACCGCCAAGAATGACAGTTCCAGCGCGGAAACCCGGAAAGAGAATCCTGAACGGCTGGGCCCCTTAGGGCCCGGGGCTGTTGGCAAGACCAAACTGCCAGAGGGACTCCACGAGGCGTTGGAACTTAGCAAAATTAAAAGGGGAAAGCATGGTCGATTTATGATAGGACTTTGAAGCAACATCAACCATCCAAGACATCAAAAAGGGAGGCACGCAAAATGAGGCGACGACAAAAATGACCCGACACAGCGAAAGAAAGAGGGTCCCCGTTCTGAACGGGGCGTGTGTGCTAAGGGCACAACAAGTTGGCTGCGAGACCCCTGAACCATTGTAATGCCTTCCCTTTGAGTGATGCAGCCAATAGCCTTAACGCGATGTTCTCTTGTGTGATGTTGTGAACCAAGCATAAGGTGGCTACGTCACAAATATGCTCAACCAATGTAGTGAGGTCCTCCCCGGTGAAGTATGGCAGGCTTTTGAGGGCTGCAACTGGGATGTCATCATGTTGAGCGATGTCTAATGGGCCACCTCCATTAAAAGGCATGAACAGGCACTGCCTTGGCACTGCCATTGGCGGTGTTTGTGATATTGGAACCGGTACTCCTAGTGATAAAACCAAGGAGCTGAAAATAGGTGTTGATTTTGATCTTGCAGGTTTCTCAAAGAGCCTCCTTGTTGTTCTACCTCTTCTTCATGGTGGGGACAACTCTCGATATTTGAAGGGTACAATACTTGATCTAGTTTGTAATTTTCTCATGCGCAAGCTGCAATAGTTCTGCATGCAAAATTAGGATAAGAGTTGCCAGGTATATTGAAATGAGCCTCCAAAAGGTTGAAAAAATCTGCTGCATACACCAAATAGCAAATTAAAACACTAAAATTTCTCTAAAATGGCTTTCAAAGTCCCACCGAGCATGCCAAAAATTGTTATCAATCAGATATGCACCCTTTGTCAGATTTGTAGAAAATCAGACTATCTGTTGAAACATGAAAACTCTTTTCAAATGTGGGTGATCTATGCAAAAAGAGAATATCGAGAGTGAGCTGGTTCTCCGAATGATGAATATTATTCTAAGTAATTTCTAGGAAAAGGGATAGAAGGATGACTGAAACTAAAACCTATGACTAACAGATGATTTTCAAGACTTGATAATGATTTACTGATGATTTTGATTTCTTCCTCACAAACAACTTTCAGAAAAACACAATATCTCACAACCTCTCATGAACAATTAACACATAAATAATTTGCATGAAGACCTAATTTTAAATACAACATGCAACCTATATTTTGAACTTTCTACATCAATAATTACAGTCTTAGGACATAACAAGGACTCTGTGAACAAAAATCATAATATAACATCAAACTGAAACTGCAAGTAGGCATAGAATTGAGAAGTAGGAATGCTATTTTTATTCAACTAAAGGAGTATGCCAAAATCTGTCTGAACTGAGTACAAAATGAGTTTACAAGCTCCAAAATGTGTGAGCAAGAAATTGAAATCTCAACTAAGAGAAAGAAAAAAGTAAGTTTTCTTCAAGATATAATCCTCTAGAAACCCTAATCCGAGCTCACAAGAAAAGCTCAAGGAAAAGGTACCAAACTATCTCAAAAGTCTACATAAAAGCAGAAAAAACACACTGTTTCCATGTTCATACTGAAAAGCCTCTCAAAATAGACTAAATCTGCTTTAAAAGCAAATAAAGCACCTTATATATCCAACAGACAACTCAAATCTGACCCAAGGAAAAATCTCAACCCCAATCTGCTAAAAATAGCAAAGAGATAAAACAATCTACCTTATTTTTGCTTTACATAGTTGTAAATTTTCATAATCTCACAATTAGACCTATTTTTGCAACTAAAGATTTTTGAAAATCTTTTGCAAAAACAACTACTTATCTCTCCAATACAAATCTTGATTTTCTTAAAAAAAATCATAAAAATATGAGACTATTTTAACACTAAGTATTAATTGATTTCTAGAAAATCAATTAGAAAATAAACCTAAGGCCTAAATAAATATCTCTAAGGCATAACATAGACACTAAAATAAAAGGCCTCAGGTATCTGAACCTTGAAATATAGTATCAAAACCTAAACTAAAATCTAAGATTTATGAAGTCAAATAAAACCTTCAAAGCTCGACCTAGAGCATGCATATATTATCAAATGACAAACATAGAAGGCATTAAACTTCACTTAAAGTAATAGGCTCACATTCGAATTAGGGAAAGTGGGAAACCCTAATAACAAAAAGCGACCAAACCTAAGCTTTGAAACATCATTTTGACTCTTCATTTTTTAGAGAAAGCTCTGCAAAACGGCACCGCCACCATGAACTAGGGTTTGACAGTTTAGAACTCCATTTGAGCTTTGCTTCTCCTCTATTCTGATCATGCTTGGCCTCCAAGCTATGGTAAGCTTATTTTTTGTCTTCTCCTTGGTTTCTTGGCTCATTTGATGAGAACATGGCCTCACAGGCCGCAACTTTTGATATATCTATCTGATGCTTCTTGTATTTTTGTGCTTATTTTGCTTCTGGCATTTTGGGCCGCCATGTATGAGCTCGAATTATTGGTTTTTGAAAGCTCTGAGGGAGCTCAATTGAGGGTTATTGTTCTTCTACAAGCACTAATGGTAAGTTACCTTCCAGCCATGCATTTCTTAAAATAGAAAGCTTAAGAAAGCTTTTTTTTATTTATAAATTCATGGCCATACTCAAGCCGCGCCATGTTTTCCTGACTATGAGCTCAAAACTAAAATTCTGTAAAAAATTCCATGCATTTTGATTATCATTTTGCTTCAGGTAGTCTTTAACCTGATGGAACTTACATGGGTTTTCTTTTAACTACAAAATGATAGACCATTCAAGAGCTAAAAGCTCTTCTCTAGACCGCGGCCATGTGTATTTCTGAAAGGGCATACTGAAGCTTTCTGGGCTCAATCCAAGAAAGGAATTTATTTCTTCTTTCAAATTTTGAATGAACCCCTATATGGGCACCATGTAAAATGAAGAAATCTGTATTCCAGAACGAACCCCAATATGGGTATTTTGAGAATTGAAAGAAACCATGTCTCTCTGTCTAGAGCTCGACCGCCGTGATTTCTCCTACTTTCTATTGTTTTTATAAAAACCCTCACATGGGTATGTCAGAAAAATGGAATATCTTGTCTTTAAATTTGAAACCCTAATGTGGGTTTTCAGAAAGTGAAGAAAAATCTGTACATTTTGATTACTCATGAAAAAAATTGGGCTTGACCCATTATGTATTTCTGCATTTTTGTATCTACTTTAACTCCATCATATGGGTATTTGTTGTTTGTGAAGAAAATGCATTTTTGAATGTATTTTTAGTTATATTCCAACTCGTCCTTCTTTCTGTAGTAAATTCCCATGTGGGTATATAATATTCTGAAGACAACACATTTCTTTTGTATTACTGTTGGAAGCCCTCACACAGGTTCATGAGATTCTAGAAAAAAAATTCTTAGATTTGATTTTGACATAGCATCTTGTACTTTAAGTATACTAAACCTTTAGGTATCTTTTGTTTACATTTTCAATTTCCATTACAATGTTGCTCCCTCCTTGCACACATAAATCCTTTTAATTAAATCTATATATTAGTTTCTCCAATGCACTCACAATCATGCTCTTCATGGATGCAATCCATCTAATGCAACATTTGCATTTACAGCTAATTGAAACTGACTATTTGTTGCTCATTTTCCACACTTAATTGAACGACTAGCTACTGGTCACTGTATTGATCTTCGTAATCCTTCATTTCAATGGGAAACTTGGGCTCTCTTCTCTTGCCTTCATTATGTAAAGTTGATTAATGCACAATTCCTTTCTCTAATGAAAATCTTAAACAATACCTTTATTCTTTTTTATTGAATAGTGCTTCTTGTAATCAGGCATTATGTATGACTATTCACTTATTAGAAACAAAACACTATTGTAGCTTCGCAAAATATCATGAATATGATGAACAAAAATACTATGGCAGCAATGTTGAGATTTGCACTCAGTTGAATTAATGAACCGATTTAAACCAACTATTCACTGTAGCTTTGAAGCAGTACCTACTTGATTATTATGAGTGAATAGTAGGTTTGATGGTGTAATGAATGAATATTCTTTACTCTTTTAGTTGTATAACATTTCCTTTCTTGTAGAACATGATGATTGCAATCCCTTCTCAGCCCACTTGTAATGAATAAGGGGCAGCATGTCGAGCTCTACCCTTGTGGGAGCCCATTTTTCTCCACATGCTTGGCCTTCAAATGATAATCAACTTCATGATTTTCCCTATACCTGCACAAAGAAACAGACGATGTTAGCATAAAACAATGACAATATATGATGATGTTGATGTATCTCTTCCAGCTCATGTTTTTGTACTTTTCTTGATTGTTTCAGTGCATGATTAGTAGCATACTACATTATCGTTGATGGTTCATGTAGGTATATTCATAGTTAGAGTCTAACATCCCTCTCTTCCTTCCTATAGGTCAATGGAGCTCGAAGAAGAAAAATGGTGCACCACTCCTGCCTCGGCCATCAATCAACAGACAATGATGATTATGTTTATACTTACGTGATTGTTCCTTTTATGCATTTTCCATAGTGTAGTGTGATGCTTATGATGCACTGTAATAGTTACATCCATGGCTTGTGTGGATATTTGATTTCAATCTTATGCTTTTCATTTTGAAAAGAAAAATGCATCTCAATGTAAATTTGTACTATCATTTGAATTCTCATAATTAAATGAAATTCTGTAAATATGAATTACTTTATGAAATAAATGAAAGCAATTTGAAATGATTTATTATTGTATGCTCAATTATGTACTCCATTTGATTCTGAAACATTGAATAGAAACTTTTGAAATTTTGATTCCTCTTTTCAAAGCATAACTATCACTTGATAAATAATGATAAATAATATGAAATCAACACTTAAGCATAATGTAGAAATAATTGTAACTTCACTTAAAATATAACAGTATTTAACCCAACTCCACCAATTGAGTTGTAGCGAAAAATTGGTAACAGTCATCAACAGTTATTAATTCTTGATCAATAAGGTCTTGGATGATATTTTTGAGTGGAATACAATTTGATATTTTATGACGATCGTTTTTATGATACTCACAATAAGATCTACCCTTATTCCAAGGGAAGTTTATGATAGAGTTGAAAGCACTTACTTTTGGAAGAGTGATGAGTTTTGCATAAACCAACTTGTGTAATGCAGATCCAATTGGCTCTCCCAAAGGAGTGTATTCATGTTTGTTACCTTGTGAGATTTGTACTTTAAATTGACCTTGTGGTGATTGATTTTGGAGATGTGGTGATTGATCTTTGAGATGTGGTGATTGGGTTTGTTGTTGATGTTGTTGATCTTGATATCCAACCTCTTGAAATTGGAGATATTGTTCTTGAAGTGGTTGTGGACACAACTCAATGCTTTGATGACATGGCTTAACTAATGGGGGATTGTGTAGATTTTGGGGTGGAGATGTCTCTTGGTGATATGAATAATTTTTTTTTCTAAGTATAGCAATTTTATCTCACAAAATTTGTTCTTCATTTTGATCTTGACACCCTTGATATAGTTGATTTGGTTGTTGAGCAAGCATATTTGGAATGTATACTTGTGGTGTTTGTATGGGATCATGGACAAATTTATTTTGGACAATGTTCTAATTTGGGACATGATGTTTAGATTTTGCATAATAGGTTGATATGGAACATTGTTGTGCTTGGGAAACATATTACTTTGATTTTGGTAACTTTTATTTTGCATGAGGTTACCTCTACTTGGATCAGTATATTAAGTTGTCAATATATTGCTTGAATTTTGAACAACATTGGTTTGATTTGCAAACGTATATATCCCATAGTTCATCAAGTGTGTATTTGATATGTTCATGTTTGATAAGTTTGCACTTGGTATATTCATATTTGGCATGTATGGATTGGATGGGATAGTGTTGTTTTGTTGGAGACTCGTGTATTGATCATTTGGTTAATAGATCTATAAGTTTTGACTTTGATTTAAATCTATCATAGGGAAATGTGTTCCAAAATTTAGATTGGGCATACTCACATTTGTTGTACCATTGAGGTTTGTAGGAGATAATGATCCCATGTATGGATTGTATAAATGCGAGTTTTGATAATCAATTGGTATTGAAAGGCTCTGATAGTTTGGTTGACTTAGATCACTCATGATGTATGGAGAAAGTTTATATTCCATGTTCTGCTTGTGTTTTGACCTTGTTGACCTCTAATGAATTTAGGACCAATGATGAGATGCAAGATGAAAGGGTGAGTGATATGGGTGTTGAAATTTTAGGAACTTTGGATCAATGTTAGACTTTAGGATTTGATTTTGATTGGTTTGATTTGGATAATGAACTTATAGATCCCAAGATGTTGGATGTAACCTTACGATGAACTTTTTCAAAGGGGTGCAAATTTAACTAAATGTACGAGAAAGGATGCATTCCCACACACCTAACTAAACAAGGTGATTTTGATTTGGTTTGATAATTTACCTGTCTAAAATTTTGATTTTTTCCGAAGCTCTAAAAGTTGTTTGTGGGATGGAGATGATGAATGTTTGGGATGGATGAAGTGTTTGATTTGATCATAAATGAACCTAAGAGGGACCTTGTTTACAAGACCAAGATAGTGAAGAACATGTTTTACCCTATGAGTATCTCAAACCAAAAGACCAATGTTTTGTTTGGAAGACCATAAGACAAAAGATAACAAGCACATGTGTGGGGTTCAATTGATTTAATCTTGGTTAATGCATTTCTTTTACCACATCCGAACTTTTTGTTTAACTTTCAAACTAAATGTCTATGTCTCAACTCCTTTTCATTCCACAAGGTCCATTATGTGAAAATCAAAGAATCAAAGGCATAGTTTTCCTAGGTTGAATTTAGAGAGAACAAATTGAGATATGGGCCCAAATATTTAGATGCCTCTAAGGATAAAATCCCTAGGGACAAGCAGTAATAATGTGGAATTTTCAAGGGTATTTGCTCTTTCCAAAGGGTTTGAAATTTGATAACTTGTTGAATGTTTGTTTCAAAGTTTTAGATCCAAGCAAAGTATTTAACTGACTCACAAATTGCACAACCCTAGGATAGAAAGGATAATATTTGTTGATTCCCCACTTGGATTTCTCCAAACACTAAGACAAAGAAACAACGAGAGATTTGATGATACTGGCTCCCCTCCACGACATACACTTCTCGGGACCACCAAATCTCAAAATCCTTAAAATCCAAAGATCAAAAGGATTTATTTTGTTTCTACTTTGAATATTACAAATGTGGGGAAGATTCAGAACGACCGTTCTTGCACCAAAAAATAGTAAGGATTTTGGATTCTAAACAAATTGGTTCCTAGTTCGGGTAATTGGTGACATGGCACCTTGTGAGTGTCTAGCAAGCCACTAAAGGCTTTAATCAATCCTACTAGGGGCTCTTATATTTTTTTACAGTAGTACCATGTTTCGAAAGACACAATATGGCTAAGGCCTACATACCATGAGGACTTGATAGCTTAGTCTTATCCATTTATATATCAGCCCGAGTGAAAAACCGGTTGGAGTCGCCTACAAGCTGTTCTTAGGTAGGCCCCTCTAAAGGTGAAAAAAAGAGAGGGAGTATACTTTTATTTCAACTACCCAGTTCGTGCAAAGAGCAAGGAGGGAACACACACAATGTCTCTTTCTCACTCTAGCACCATTGTTCAATTTTAAACCCAAATTTGAAATGCGTGGGTAATTTTTTACACAACCAATGTCACTAGAATTCTTTTGATTCTCAAGATTTCCGAAAAGTGCAAGAGAAGTGCATACGCATCCGAATGACACAAATTGCAAAAAATAACAAAACAAAGAAGGCACAAGTTATTTTTTAACCTCTAAGCAATGATGAGTTCGTTTTAAGCTCCAAAAACCAAGTGTGAAGTTGCTTGTTCAAGTTTAGCCCACAAAGCAACCTCTAATATGTTTGTATGTTCAATTTTAGCCAGCTTGAAAAGATCAAAACAATGATTTATTTTAAAAATGATCTTTTTGGCCTAAAATAGAAAATAAAATCAACAAATGGATGCCCTAGACTATTAAAATAAGATTAAAAAATTCTTTTTTAAGTTCAAATGTTTAGTGCCCACTTTTTCAACTCAAAACTGTTTGTGCTATGTTTTTCTTTTTTAGATTTCTCCACCTTGCTTAACTTCCCACATAGTTAGTATAGAGTTGTTTGAGCTTGACCTAGTAATCCAAATGCAAAAAAGTTATATTGACAACAAATGGGCAGCAAAAGAAAAATTGAAAAAATTAAATCCTTTTATTTTCTGATATTTGATTCTGGTAAAATAACTAAGCATTGGAGAAATTAAATTAGTCTTCTATTTTATTATTTGAACATTCTATTACACCCTCTCATTCCACCTAGAGATTTTGAGAACTAAATAGAAGTGTGTCATGTGTCTAAATCATCTCGAATCCTCAAAAATTTATGCAAAACAAATCAATGGATATTAGTACTACCAAATTCTTTTTAAAATTTCAGTTAGATTTCATTCTAAAGTAATAAATGAGAGATCATTTTAAATCAAAATTTGGACATAAATAAAACTCTATCATGATTCAAGATCATATGTCAGTGATTTACCTGCAAGAAATAAATATGTCAGATGACACTTGATTTGTGTCCAACCGATTGTAAACCTCTAGATGTGATTTCATAAGCACTGTAGCTAAATGATCAAATAGAGTTTTTTTATGCCTAAGTGTATGCAAGGCAGCCGATACATATTACAACAACAATTTCAATTTCACATAAGGAAGTAAATTGGAGAAAAATAGAAATATGGTTGTTGATAATCTTGTCTAGAATACATTCTCATCTATCAGTTTAGTACTGCAATTCCCATGTTGAAACACAACCAGGAACATGTATATGCCCATATCTCCTTACCAAATTCGATGATTCAATGACAGCACATCAAACCCAGCTAACTTTGACTCTCCACATCGAATCTCCTTGACCTGTGATAGAATTTCATGGGACAGAAATGATGAAGATAGCGGCACTACGTAAAATATGTTTATTTTATTTTATTGATATACTTGAAGAGACACACAAGACAATCGACCCACAATATATTGACTCAAAATGTAATTTACTCCTTCCACCTGCTTGTCACATAACAAAATCTTCTCAGAGACACACATATATATTTTGAAAACAACAGAGAGAATTTGATCTAACGTTCAAATAGAGATCACATCAATACACTGTTGGAGGAATAAATTCACACCTTAAGCAAGTACCAAATCATCACCACCTGGTCAAATTCAAAAGATGTCTCAAACAAATTGGGTATGTTATCTCCTACATCTATGTATTTATCTCACACACGTATGTTGCTTGTGTAACCTTGTGGATGTTTCTTGTGGTATAAGCTATTATCTCCTAGATTTGTGCATTCACTTAAAATTGTTTACATTCGAGCTTCACTTAAAATTTTCACACTTTATCGTGTGAGGGTATGTTATTCTCCTAGATCTACGCATTCATTCAATTTGAAAGATTCAAACATTTTGGGTCTTTAATGAATAAAGTGGATGATGTACATCTTTATTGCCTCTATATAAATCTCAAGTACATTTTCATTTTTCAAATCTTTCTCTCAAACGCTAGTTTTTTATAAACTTTCAAGTATTAATTTTTTATATTCTTATCTTTGAGCAAGTGTGTGATGCCTTCATGAGGAAAATTGAATAATGTTGAATGATGTAAGTAATATGAATTACTTAATGAGATAGATACAACAATATTAATGAGAGAACTTAGACAAAGCATGTTATTGTGTGACAAAGAACGTTACACTTGACATGGCTACCAAAATTTTCCCTCTAATTAACATCACAATTTTCCTATGGTGAGAGATTAGCTAATGAAGGCTTCACTGTTCCATTGAAACAAGAGTTGTAGAGCTGACAAGTTCTTACCTTGCATTTTTGGTAAGTTGAAAGGGGAAATGTGCGCCAACCTACAAGAATGTATTAAGCTATAAAACCATTAAAACTATTAAATGTGTGCCAACAAGAATGTAATAAGTGCTTAGCTATTCCAATATGTATATGAAACAGAGCTGACTAGGATGGAAACGTATCTAAAACAACATTAATGAGATAGAAACAATAATAGTAATGATAGGAGCATAGACAAAGCATGGTACCTTGGGTGGTATTTTTCATTCCTATTATTCACAGTACCTTGGGTGGTATTGTGTAATGAAGAAGCTCCCTTTGGAATCAAATATGTCCAAGAAAATCCATGAAATCCAATATAAACTCGAGCTAAATATGTAGTTATTAAATGTATTACATGTATTGCAGAATGGACGATTAAAAGGAAGATATCTTTTAGTTGTAAAAGATTCATATATTCAGATCTATTTCAAGTGTTTTCTAATGAAAGTAACAGAGACATGAAATAAGATCAATGCAATGGAGGTCCTGCCTCACAAAAATCCTACTCTTCCTTACCTCTCTCTAAATATAGTCTCCTTTCTCAAGTACTGGTTCTTCTAACCAAGAGTAAATGAATGGCGAAACTACACATCAATTTATGGATATTAAAATGAAATCAATCAAAATGAGGGGCTTTAGAAACTTTCATAAATGTTATTTTAATAAATAGTTAGAAGTAAGCCAATACACGACAAATGTGAAGAAAAATATATGAGTCCCACGGTGGTGCCAAAATGTGAAGACTAAAATCTACATTGATCAAAGATTGAACTATATAAGTTAAATTAGTCAATATTGAACAAATGAAATAAAAGCCTTCCCCATGAAATTGTTGAGCAATGTAAAGGAAATGACAAAATTATCAAACTAACATGAAACTACAAGCAAGATGAACATGAAATCTATTCCTAAACTACTCAAACCATCATCCCATAGGGGGATTGGTGCTACTTTGATGTGGAAAGTAACCCTTTCCCAACCCCTTTTGATAAGATTCTTGATGTGATGAAAAAAATGTGATGAAGATGCAAAGATGCAAGTGATGGAGATGAAAGTGCCTATAGCGAGAATGCTAAGATTGTGGATGATTATGGCTTATATCTATAAATTGAAGGGTTGGAGAATGGAAAAATGGGAGGAATGTGGAACTAAAGGAGATTCAATAAGATTGTGACACTTGTCACAAATCCAATGGGTGAAGTTGGAGCACATTTTGGAGAATGTGCATAGTTAATGCATGTGGTTGAGGATTTGAGAGGTGTAAGAGAGATTAATGCATGTGTAAGAGGAATTAAATGAATATGGTTGAAATGTTTTGGAGGGAAATTGTTTGGGCAAGAAATTCAAATAAATGGAGTTAATGAAGGAATATTCCACTAGAATATGCCTTTGTGATGGAAAATGAGATAATTAGTTAATTTAAAGAATTGATTTTCATGTGCAAGTCGGTGGGTTAGTCAGTAGTTTAGGTTTGACCCAGGTTGAGTCAAAAGCTAGAGGATGGGTAATGATGATTAGGGTTTAATTAATCCAGAATTAATTAACTTGGAAGAATTTAGGGGATTTGACATTTGATTTAAATGATTTGTTTTATTTGATTAAAAGAATAATTTGATGTTAATTAGTTAGATTTAGATGCATAATGTTGATTAGGATTATTTGCATGTCTATAGATAGATTAGTTGTTGTGATTGTATAGGTGGATTAGATTGTTGTGGTTGAAGAGGTGGATTGTTTAGATTAAGAATGGTATAGGTGGGTGGAGCCATATTTTGTTGTTGTGGTGGTATGTTAGCATGTAATGGAAGATTTTATGGTTTAGGAGGAAGATTTGACCTTGTTGAGGCGCATTATGTGACCAAGAGGATGCATATAAGTTCATTAATACATGTGTTCTCCATGTACTAGGTTAAGAATTATGAGTTACAAGTGGACTTGTAAAAGGATTGGTGGATTATTTTGGAAGGTTTTGTGTTCCCAAGAGATTGGGTTTGGGTTGATTTTGTTGGGATGTCATTGCTTGTTCCATTTGAGATTGTTGTCTACATGATGGATTGTCAAGTGGTCTTGCTTGAGAAGGATCACTTGTTTGTGCAAAGAATCTTGTAACTTTTGGTTGTATGGTAGGATAAAAGACTTATCTAACCACTATATCCTCATCTCTACAAATAAGGGTTGGATCCTTAAGATTTTCAACATTATAATCAATGGGTAGTTTAGCACCATGTTGGGAAAGCCTATAGAAGTAAGTGTTTGGATCAAAACTAAGAAATTTTTTCATGACCTTTAAAATTTTGGGGTTTTGAGTCATTTCTAATATCATTTCTTTGATAAGTTCTTCATTGGAATCCTCTTCTATATATCCATCTTGTCCTCTAGTGGGTTGATTCCTATGTTGATTGGTGTAGTCTTGATGTAACATTTGGTTGTGGTGGAGGATTAGCATTTTGTGATTGAGGATTTATGATTGATTTTTGTGGAGTAGAGTACCCCCATGGCATTTCAATTGTAGTGCCAATGTTTGTTTTGTGAACATTTTTGGTGTTTGGAACATTAGTAATACTAGTATTGGATGCCATTTTCTTCCTATGTTGTGATCTTGTTGTTGTCAGAAAATTCCCCATAAAAATAAAGGATGGAAATATCTAGAAGATAGGTATGTGTGATGTTTTTTTTTAAATTTTTATTTCAAAATTGAATTTCAAAGGATGTGTTGATAAGTCTTTTGGATAAAATGGTGATGTTAAAAGTTTATATGAGATTTGGATGGTTAAATTTTGGACAAAAGGATAACAGATTATATTTGGATTTTCATGTTCAAAGATGATGGAACTTGATGGTCAATCCTTTAGACAAAAGGATGACAAAGTTAATTTGATTTTACTAGATCTCAAGATGTTAATGAAAGATTGGTTGATGTCTTTATTTGGACTAGACTCATGAGTACATGAAAAGAGAGATGATGGTGATTTGTAAACCTAGGAGAAGGATAGTTTCACTAAGTTAAAAAGCTCACAACATATAGGTAAATGAGATCAAAAGATATGAACAAATTGATAGATTTGATGTTTGATATGTTGATTTCCAAGGATATTTTATGTTTATCCTAAAGGATGTTAAGGATGATCTCAAAGATTGATGTTGATTGATATTATTGATGTTTTAAAGATGTTTGATGTTTATGCAAAAGACTATGTTGACATTTCCTAAGAAAACCAAGTTGAAAGGATAGTTGTGATGTTTGAGTATGTAAAGGACTATTCAGGACTGTTATGACAGACATTTATAGTTCCAACTTGATAAATTTATGACAGTTTTTAGATCAGAGAAATTTTAGGTCTAAGAAGGTTAAATATTTCAAAAAAATGTAGTAGTTTAGGAAAACACATCATGCTGCCCCTAGATAGATGCAATAATGCAGGTAAAAGTAGCAAGATGTAGAGAGTAGACACAACAATTTGGGCGATAGCAATAATATGATAATAGGAAAACACAATAGTTTGAGCAATAGCGACATTATGTAGAAATATTTTTTGATAGTAAAGCAAATGTAGATGCGACAGAAAATGTAACAACTATAATATGCAACAAATAGACATGATAGCTTGTGCAATAGCAATAAACTAATAATAGAAAAACACACCAATTTAGGCAAAGGCATCTCTGTGTAGGAAAAGTTCTAACATAGTACAATGAATGTAGATGTGGTAAAGTAAGCAACAACAAAAATATACAGATAGAAAAAGTGATTGTTTGTACAAATGCAGTAATGTACTAAAGCAAACATGGTAATTTATTCAATGGCAGAAGTTTGTGACAACCAAGTACAATTTTCTATTATTATTTCTATGTTTCTTGAAAGTTTCACAAAGTTTGGTCAAAGTCTGAATTTATATGTTCAAAGCAAGTGATATGAACAACAGACATAAATAATTAGGACTAACTCGAATGGTAAGGGGGATATTTCATAAGCTTTCTTCCACAAAGCTCACTACCAGTAGATCAATAGAACACAATAAGCACAACCTGAATAGTATTAAAAGTTGTCTAACTATAGTAGTCTTACCATACTTGTGTGTTAATCTAAATAAAAGGAATGGGTAAGTAGGGTATGCCAAGGTCATGTACCACCTTAATACCCCTCTCCTTGAAAGGACTAGGTCTAAACAAGACACCTTATCACCTTAATCAAGGATCAAAAATGGTAAGTAACTTCTCGTGACGATGCTATCATGATACACCACTATAGAGAGACATTTGATAGGTCTTAGGCTTCTAGTACAATTGGTTTGTAGTAGTTAGAACTCCATGAACAATACCAACTACATAATCTCCAAACCAAAGTCTCTAATCCCACATCTGGTATCACCCAGGACTGCTAAGGAATTCCTAGCAATTACATACGCAGATCAAACTATAACTTTCACTTTCATCCAATTTTTATAGCTTGCTAGAAAATGAGCTTCAGGTTGAACCCTTAGGTGATGAAGTCCCAAGGTAGGCCTCTTAACAATAAGGGAAGGCTTGTGTGTTGCTATTTATCATCACCTAGGATTCACACATAGCACAAGGGGAGAGGATACATAGACAACACGACTTCACTTAAAGAGAAAAGAAAAGTGTAAACTAGAAGTATTTCTCTTCACCCAAGATTGCATGAAGTGCAAAGGGAGAGAGTATGTACTTTCTAGTCTATCAATCACGTCAAACAAATCGATTTTAGAACACCAAGTCAAATGTGATTTATTCTACCAATCAATAAAGAATATAAGTTCAAATGATAAAAGCTTTGATAAAGAACCTGCAAGAAAGATGCATTTTTTTTTTTCAAATGAGTTTGTCTTGGACTTATCAAGACCCTACAAGAAAAAATGCATTAGTAGTTTTAATATTATTTTTCTTCACCTAAATGAATGTTGCAAAAATATGTTAGATAAAAAGGCATACAACAACAAACAACAAAAAGGTTAGGGTTAGAAGAAAATACAAAATAAAAAAGTTACTATAAAAAAATTCCCAAAACAATATTCAAATGTTGCAGTACTAGGAGAGGTAGTTCTATTTATCTCAACAAAGACGGTAGATTCCGCATATGTAGTCATTCACAAATGAGAAATGCAAAAAGATTTACAAACGAGGCTTTGTTACTGTAGCAAATGTAGAAAAACTTGGACATGCAAAAAAGAATGATTAGAAAACCTTGCATAGTTAGAAATTGGAAGCAACCAAATTAGTAAAGGTGGTTGTTCACAGTTGACAAAGGCGGTCATTCATCGTTGATCGTGAGTCTGTAAAACACAATCACACCAAAAACTTGTAAATCATGAAAAACTCACAAAAATTCATTAGATCAGGGATGTGGTTCCTATCGGGCATGCCAAAATGTGAAGTGGAGAACTAGTGGAAAATGGAAATAAAACATGAATTATAAAAAAAAGGGTTAAAATTCATAATACCCAAGTCAAGAAATGATCAAATCCCACTGAAAAATGAACTTGAATGCATACATGGTTATCATCGACATATAGTAATGACAAATCAAATAAAAAAATGAAAACAAACCAAGTGCAAACCTTTTATTTCATTTTAGTGGTGATGGTATGTTGGATTGCTCAATCAAGAAGCTCCCATGATAACAAAAGAATGAAATGATGACCTAGATGCATGATAATTTCTCAAATGCTCAAACATATATGAATGTGCTCAAGAATTCAAAGTTTGTAGGTGTTGATGATGAAGGAATGAAGGATGTTTTATAGATTTCCAAGATTATGATCAATGGATGAGATTAGGTCTTAAGATCCATGAAGGAGAGTGAATCAAGGAAGATGAGGGATCAAGATCAATTCGAACTCAATATATCTCCACAATTTAAGGAAATTAGTTTAAGATATTTTGAAATGAAGGGTGAAGATTAGATTAAGAAATGAAGGGGTGAGGATGAATGAGAGGATTTAGATATTTAAGGATATTTTGAAAAAAATATTTCATGGGAATATACCTTTGAGAGGGAAATTAGGACGATTAAATAATTCAAGGTTATTTAATTATGGAGAATTAGGATATTCTTTATTAAAAAGAAATATTGCAAATGAGTGGGATGGGAATTAGATAATTAAATAATTCAAATTATTTAATAATGGGACATTAGAGGAAAATTAAATTAATGACTAATTAAATAATTAAAATTATTCAATTAAGGGAGATAAGAAGAAAATTAATGAAAAATGATGAATTAATTAAATAATTCAATATTACTTAATTAATAGAGGAAATAGGTGATGTTAGAGAAAAGCACCCAGGAGCAACTACAAACCAAAAGAAACCTTCACAAATGAGAGAAGCAACACGAGAAGCTATTTCACCAGGAGTGAAAACAAATGAATTGAGATGCATAAAATAATGTACACAACATTCCTTAAAAAGGCATGAGAAGGTAGGTAACTGACATACAAAAATAAATTAAAATACAGTTATAAATTATTAAATGCAAAACTAACCCTAAGTTAAATTAAGAAAATATGAACGGTAAAACCATTCACTCTAAAACTCCCCCTTAAGTGCAACTTAGGGAAACTAAAAATGAAAAATGGTTCTTGGCAATAAGGCCATGTTAGGTACCCATGCACAACTACAATGCAAAAGATAAATCTCTCACAACCAAAGAATATGAAGGAGGAATCATAAAAAACCCCTAAGGACAACCTCCTTCACCCCTAACATCGATGAAAACAAAAGATAGCGAGGAGATTCCAAAGGTTTAGTGAAGATGTCTACAACCTGTTGCTCCATAGGCAAATACTCCAAACTCATAACACCCTCCTGAATGAGTTGCCTAGTGAAGTGCATGTGGATCTCAATATGCATCATGTGCTGATGCTCCAATTGCTTGTGAGAAATATGTGTGGCACTTTTATTAGCACACCAAAGATTAGTGGGATGACCAATAGGAAAACCAAACTCAACCATCAACTGTCGAAGCCATAAAACCTCCTAACTAGCCAAAATAGTGCCTCAAAACTTAGCCTTAGTTGATGATAATGCAATAGCAGTTTGCATCTTGCAAGACCATGCAATTAGAACAAAACCAAGAAAAAAGACAAAGCCAGAAGTAGACTTCCAATCATCAACAGTATCAATACCATCATCAGGAGCATCAACAACATCATCATCAACAACAGGAAACAAAACATCCACTGTAGAAGAACTGGGAAGAAGGGAGGTAGAGGCCTCTAATGGAGAATCTTTCAAAATGAAAAGCTCATCAAAATGAATATCATGATGAAAATGTTCCTCTCGAGTGACGAGATCAAACAAACGATGACCCTTCACATCCTCACAATAGCCAACGAAGATGAATTGCTCAATCTTCTTCTCCATTTGCTGGAATGAATTTCCATGCATCACTACTAAATACTCTAAAGTATGAGACCTTAGGATTGACATGAGACCAAGCCTCATCACGAGTCATATTCCGCACTACCTTGTGAGGAATACGGTTCTAAATGTAATTGGCACAATTGATAGCATTTTCCCAAAAAGCTGGAGCCATGGACCTATACTCGATCATACAATTGGCCATCTCCCATAAGGTTTTTTTCTTCCACTTGGACACACCATTATTCTAAGGAGTGATAGCATTGTGTGCTGAAGAAGAACACCTTGAGCTCAGTATAGAAGTCCCGAAACATCTGATTGACATACTCCCCCCATTATCTATGTGAATCTTCTGAAGGAAATTTCCTGACTGCTTCTCCACGAATGCAAGGAAGGTCATGAGGAAATGAAGAACCTCATCCTTGTACGTCAAAAAGTACACCTAAGTGCAGCGGGAGAAGTCATCAATGAAGGTGAGCACATACTTGGCCCTCAGAAATGAAGGAGTGGGAAATGACATAAGATCACTATGCACCAACTCAAGTGGTGTCGAAGCAAGTGTAGCCATACCTTTTGGAAATGGATCTTGATGATGTTTCCCAAGTACACAACTTGGGAAAACCCCATCAGAACAAGAGATCTAAGGTAGACCAATCACCAAGTTTTGTGTGCTCATCTCTTGGAGATATCTATAATTTAGGTTCCCAAACTACTCATGCCACAACTTATAGAATTTGCATGAGCAATAAAGGATGATCCTGATGAAGGCTCAAATCAATTAAACTTGTACATGCAATATTTGTGATCAACTACTCTAGTAGCAACAACCTTCTCAAGATTCTCCAACTCTTGAATAGTCACATCACTAGGAGAGAACCCAATAAGCCTTCCATCACCATGCTGACAAATTTGATAAATGGAGAGAAAATTCTATTAAATATTAGGAACAAGAACATCATCAATACAACCATCCTACACTTGAACTAATCTTGTCCCTAAATAGGAATCTAAGAAGAGTCTC
Source organism: Sequoia sempervirens (assembly GCA_007258455.2). Classification (NCBI taxonomy): domain Eukaryota; kingdom Viridiplantae; phylum Streptophyta; class Pinopsida; order Cupressales; family Cupressaceae; genus Sequoia; species Sequoia sempervirens. Next base: position 33,999 of record VDFB02252576.1, read on the forward strand.
CAACTACAATGTGAGTAGTATGACTATCGAAGAGAGAATCAATAATATCTGCATCATGAGTCATGTGATGTGAGGCACCTGAATCAAGAATCCAACTATCATGGGTAGAGGACAAACCTCTTGTTGCAAGGGATTGGCCTTTTCCCAAGGAAGAATACTTTGGCATGGCGATTTTGTGCTTCTTCATAGATTCCTCCAATGTTGCGAACCTTGCAAAGCAATGTGCATCATTATGCCCTGACTTTCCACAAAAGGAACAATTTTCCTTCTTCTTCTTAGACTTGGAAGATGATTCTCCTAAGTTAGAAGAAGAAGGAGGTGTAGTATTTTTATCATTCTTCTCCTTATCTTGGAGGGATGCTCACCACCTTGAGGATAATCTTTCTTAGGCTTCTTCTTATTCTTACCCTTTCCCTTGGAAGATTGAGCCATCAAGGCATGACTCCTAAGAAGAGCATCCATTTAGATGAACTTGGCTTGCTCCTAAGCCAATCGATCACAAAATACCTCTAAAGAAGGCATTTGATAAGAATATTCCATAGCATCCATGGTAGTATAGAAGGTGGAAGAAAATACTTGAAATGCACCACGTAGCTTAGATAGGATCAAGAAGATACACTCTTTATCTATCTTTTCATGACCACATCCTTTCAATTGTAGTAGAATCAACTTGAGTTGTGCAAGGAAAACCTGAATCTAGTGGGAAAGTCATTTTGAGAGAGAGAAGTGAGATCGACTTCAAGCTGCAAGATCCTGAACTGATTGACCTTTCCACAAAACTCAACAAGCTTATCCCACATCTCTCTGGCTATTGTACACTCCGCAATATGAAATAAAAAATTATCAAAAACATGGAGGCCTATAAGTACTCTTGCCTCAACCATTTTTTTGTGATGGAAAAAATTCTAAAAATCCTTAGTGAACTTGAGTTTTTTGGCATCAAACATTTTCCAAAGACCCTGAGATTGCGAAAATTGTGTCATCTTAAGCTTCCATGTGTGATAGTTGTGCTGAGTAAGTTGTTCAATCTTTGATTCTAACATAGTGTGCAAATGAACACAAAAAGACAAATATGCTACTTATACCCACCAAAATGGTTAAAACCAGTAATGTGCAATCTCCCAAAAAAAAAAATTCCAAAAAAAATCCAAATTGAAACAAGAAACTAGCAATAGATGGAAATTTTTTTGGCTAAAGCACTTGCAATTAATGGAAAAAAATTTCAAAAAAAAGGAGTACCTCTTTCACACCATGCAACAAAATCACCACAAACCATCACCAACCTCTCCATGTAAGAAGAAACCTTCCCACACAAGTAGAACCTCTCCACGATCTGACAAGAGATAACAATACCTCAGCGAGCCTTTAGCCCATTCAATAGATAGAGCGTAGGTGTATAAAAAGACTGGTTTTGATGTATTTCTCACCAATGTGAGATTATGTTTTCTAGCCAAGTTAAAACAAAGTGAAATTTTTCACGCACAACAAAAGAAGGAAACCCTAAATAATATTTCAGGGGAAACCTTAGGAAAAAATGCTGAGCAAAAGTGAAAGAATCCAGACAACCAGCAGTGTCTCAAACAAAACAGTGCTTATAAATTATGCCTGCCTTTTTAGAAAGGCGGATTAAATTTTCAAAACACCTTCTCTTCACTATACTTGTCTTTGTAAAGCTCAAGTTTCATTAGAGTGGAAAATGACTGATCATTCTCCCTCACCAACGCTTCTAAAAAAATTCTCTGGAGCACAAAAGGTGACAATATCAATCTTCTCTCAATGTACAAACATTGGTGACTACAAACTAAGGTTGCCTCCAATCAATGATTCATAGGAAAAATGACCCCTCCAATTAAGCCTCCAATCTGCACTGCGTAGGTCTAGGAAGACATCCAACAGGGCCTCCAAATCACACCTCCAAACAACAAAGGATCAGGCCTTCAAACAATAAATGGCCAACAAAAAAGAATGTAGCCTTTGTCCCACCGAAACGCAGCCTGCTTTGGACAGGGAGAAAAAAGCTTAATGCCACCAGTCTTCAGCATAAAATCACACCTCTCTGTAGGATTAAATCATCCTTCCATATTAGAATGAAGAAAAATGCCTCTACTCCCTTATTGTAGCCAACAACAAAAGCTTGCAATAGAGAAATAAACAGACAATTTTCACGGCTTCCACTAGAGGAAATACACATGCCTGCAGTCATGCCTGGCGAAAAATCTTAGCATGGAAGGTGGTTGTAGAAGACAGGCCTTGATACCATGTTAGATGCAAGCACCCAGGTGCAACTACACACCAAAAGAAACCTTCACGAACGAGAGAAGCAACAAGAGAAGTTATTTCACTAGGAGTGAAAAAAAATGAATTGAGATGTGTAAACAATGTACAGGACATGCCTCAAAAAGGCACAAGAAGGTCAATAAGAGAAGGAAGGTAACCAACATACAAAAAATATTAAAATACAGTTATAAATTATTAAATGCAAAACTACCCCTATGTTAACTTAAGAAAATGTGAATGGTAAAACCATTCACTCTAACATGTGAAAATGATAGAAAACAATGTTAAAATGGGGATTAGTAATACAAATGATGAAAATGATGCAAATGCACTAATTGAGGATGAATATGATGAAAATGCAATATTAATGATGTGTGATATGAATTAGGCAATTTTGCATGTCTACAAGTTGAAGCATAATACTATTTTATTTTATATTTTGCTGAACCTAATGTGAATTAAACATGCAACCCTCCAATCAGGGTTCAATTTACACCAAAAATTTTAGTTAAGATTTTATTTCCCTTAGATTGTAAATCAAAATATAATGGAATATTTAATATATATTTTTAGATTATAATATAAAGGACTTTAGAATAGGATATTCATATAAACTAAATAAGAAGAGAAAAAGGGATAGAAGGTAAAGTCTATTCAAAATTTGATGGATTTTTTCAATTTTAGATCAAGAAGAGGAGTTAGGACTTTAACTGTAATTTTGGTATTTTTTTCTTGGGATCTATGTTAAGTAGAGAAATTTGTTCATGGTTATGTCTAGTCTATTGTAGTGGTATTTGTACAACTATGGTACTTTCCTCATACTATGGGGGCATATTTTGTGGGTATGATGGCACACCTTTCATTTCCATCTTCTCTTAAGAGGGCTATCTTCATAAGATCCTCTAAAACCTCTCCTCCAAATATCTCTTCACATCCTTTCGATCTCTCCCCAATGAAAATCCTTTTCTATGTCAATTAGGAGATCACCTCCTCCTCTTTTCATATCCAAAGGTGTGAGATGTATCATAGTTAAAAACTTCATCAATGGTTTACATCATCTACTCCTCTCTCAACTATTTCCTCCTCCTCCTCCTCCTCATCTACTAGTACCATGGAATTAAATTAATGTTGCAATATCTACCCCTCATGTGGTACCCATACCATACTCTATTACCATGTCAAACATGTAGGTGGCAGTATCTACTCACCTCCAAACTATAGTAACAACTACTCTTATTTAAAAACCATATAATAGCTAGAATCATTATATTTTGCAAACAATGTAGATCACTAAATTTTCCTCATCTCTAATTTATCCTCGCACCTCATACCATCAATATTTATTACCCTAATATGATACATGAATCTCCAACACTCCCTAATATATACCTCTGATCATATAGATTATATTGCTTCCACTTTCCTAATCCTTGTGTATTCTATCATTTTATAGAAAGAGTCTCATTACATGTTGCTAGAGGTAATCCATGTGTTCTAGCAACTACAATTTTCTCAAATACACATGCCTTCAACAATGTACCTTCCATAATACACCTAAAATTGAAAATCAATAGATGGATCATATCATTCTATACTTGTGCAGTAGCATGCAGTACCTCTCCTAGGAGAAGATTGTCATGCACTCAGGTCCCTACTCCTAATTGCATGTATCAAGAATTTAGAGACAAGTTTTATACAAAATGTACTCTAAACTTACTTTGCTTTGATGATAATTAGTCAATTATGATACCTCTAACCTAGGAGATATGTTATTATTAGAAACATGTTTTGGTTAGTAAATTTAATATTAAGTTAGTGTTAGCTGAGTAGAATAATGTCAGTAAATTTATTTTTAAGCTAATGTTGTTTGAGTAGAAGAATTGCTCTTTGGAAGGTAATTGGAACTTGGATTGCTACAAACTATTTTACATGTTCTCTATGTTTCTAATAATAAATCTAACAAAACACAAATAAAATCAAGTAAGATATCCTTTAAAAATCAAAGTGTTTGTTCATATTAGTGTCTCTTATTCATAATAAATTCTCATTTATCATAATAAAAATGTAAATTATATGAAACAAAAAATGACTTACAATAAGATGATCTTAAATAAATTAGATGTTGAATTAACTTCTCTTGAAAATATTACATTATTATTGTATAAAATGAACAATCATATAGTCTAGATAGATTTTCCTAAAAAAAATTAGAAACAAGCAAAATCAAAATCCAAGAATGTTTAAACAATTGAAATATTTTAAAGTAACTTCCATAGCCTTGTTGTAGGCTTCTTGGATTACATCCATGCTCCCGTTTCTCTCCAATGTCATTCTCCAAAGAAGACGTCAAAGCACTATGATCATAGAAAATTATGCGAATAAGAGCACTTTGAATAACATTACTAACTCCTTTTAAATGAACAAGTATTTATATGGCTCAAAATTGTGCAAAGCTTTAGGATGAGAAAAAGATTATTAACTGCTTTTAAATGAACATTTATTTTCTATGAGATTGGTCTTTTGTATGGTGTTTCACCTATTTTTATTTTACATTAATTTTTACATATTATTATATTATAATTATATATGCTTAATATTTAGTACATCTTTTATGATTCAAAATTTGTTTATAAAAAAAAATTATTTATTTCATATTCTAAGCCACTTTTTTCAATATAGAATCAATTTCACATGTGTAGATTTAATCTTTAAGATTTAGCTATTTACATGCTTGCTTGTTATCTATTAATTTTCAACATGATCATACCTAAGAGAACATATCTTGTAGCAGTCCAATAGCCTCCTTAAGTTATTTCTAAATATTCTCAATCCTTGATAACTAGCATGACTATGAGAATTGGGTAAACTATAAACCAAAACTACACAATCAACAAGATTGAATCCTCACATCACATCACATATTTATACTTGAAAAAATAATCCAAATTTATGGATTCAACCTAGAAATAGAGACAATCCATTTTGAGATTCTAGACATTAAGCACGCCCACATTACAAGCATTTCCACATCAAATCATTAGAATCAACACCTAGATATTCTTCATCATTTTTAGAGCCAAGTATCATTATCCATCATATTCTTTCCAAAAAACATATATTTGTAATTATTATGATTTATCATACCCTATAGCCAATTTTTAATCTAGATAAGTCTATATATTACTTGTGTTTATTGATGTTAATTTAATTGTTTTAGATTAATTTTAGGGAAAGGGTTTTTTTCTTACATTTTTTTTAATACATTTAATCTTATACCCCTAAGTTTTGACCTAAGCACTATGCCTTTATTGCTAGTCAGAGTTTCAAATATATCATTTTTTATAGTAATATCATATTACTAGTGTAGGATTATGTTGCATACAACCCTATATATCGCATGTTCCTTTAACATTTGAGGCTATTATATACACATAATATGGTGTTGTTTGTGGCTCATATATTTGATTTGTGTAATCGAAAAAGAGGTTCAAAGTTTTCATACAAAATATTTTATAGTTACAACTGCATTGAGTTTACATTTGATTATAAGATTTCAGCGATGGGTTTTTTGTATGTTCATGAGACACCATCAAAATTATATTATTTTGATTGCAAATTTTAATAGATATATTGGAATTTCATTAGTTTGCCTATTAATAGAATTTCATATATTTGTGTATTTGTCATCATGTGGTTTTTGATGAGCTTATAGCTTCACCAACATATTTCAAAATTATGATAATATTTATAAATTGTGTTATCTAGTAAATTGCATAGCAAAATTTATAAGAAAATAAGAATAATCCACCCCTACCAAAGCATGAATCTCAACCTATTGTTATCACTTGAGAAAGCACAGAAAACCAAACTGCGCCATTCTAACATTATTCTAACAGGTTTTAAGCCTATGGCTTCTTTTATCCTTATACGCCAAATGGAATTCTTTGGATGATGCACGTCAGGTGTTTGAGAAAATGCGGACAGCCATAATATTTGGCTCTGATGAGTAAGGATGCTTTGAGACAGAATGCAACTAGAGGAAGTGCAACCCAAGGAGTTTACCTTGGCTACTGTGCAAACTTGGGATTCCTGCAATACAGAAAGCAGCTTCTCAGATGTGGGTTTGTGTTTGTGGGTAGTGCTCCTCTCGACATGTATTGCAAGTATGGAGAATGCGCACCTTGTGTTTGACAAAATGCCTCAAGGAAATGGAATGCCTTAATTGGGGGATGTCTGCACAATGGAAATGTAGATGAAGCTCTTGGGCTATTTCGGCAAATGTCGGTTTCATGGAGTGCAATTATTGGGGGATATGTGTAGCATGGGTTTATTGAGATGTTCCAAATAACAGGACTTATGGCTAATCCTGCGATCTTTGCCTGTCTTCTCCCTGCTTGTGCCAACTTAGCAGCTCTTAATCAAGGCAAGTAAGTTCATCAAGACATAATTCAGAGTGGATTTCCTGTGTAGAAAGTGCTCCTGTGGACATGTATGCCAAATGTGGGAGTTCAGATGGAGGGTTCAAAGTATTCAACAAAATTCATAAACGAGAGCTGGTTTCATGGAATGCCATGATTTTTGGGTGTGCCATGCACGGGTGTGTGGACGATGCCCTCAAACTCGTCAGGCACAAATCCAACCATGAACAACATACGTCACATACATAACTCTGCAAAATTTATCCATTTCAAACCAGTTTACAGAGTCATATTTTAACACTCTTTGTCCATGATGTACGCCCTCAACATGGAGTATATTGTATACATATACACAAATAATGTCTGTCAGATAAATGATTAAACGATTGGACATCCTAAAAATATGACTGAATCAGTCAATATACAGTGAAAAATAATATTATAGAAACAACCTAAACCATTAATGGAACTGCCAGCTTATGTATTGTTTCGAAAGAAATGAGTGTTGAGTTAACCGTGCAACAAGAACAACAGAAAATAAAAACAGAACAGCAATAACAATTGCAAGAAATTGACACAGTTATTTACCGTGGTTCACCATTAAATGGCTACATCCACTAAGGAAAGGAGGTCACTCTGTTTTATTGATTAACAGCAAAACTTGGTTACATTGATTTTCCATCCTCTGGCAAGTGAAGAGGGCATGGGAAGAGGAAAACAAAAGGACAGTGATGGTTGGACTGAGGAATGAACAAAAGAATAAATAGTGTACAGCATGCAAGACTTGCAATAAAGAAAGGCGGCGGGTGGGATTCCATAAACAGCTAATAAGATTACCCACCCAGACACTAGAATTTCAGGCCCATGTGATCAAGTCTCGATGGAAAGGAATTCCACTGGAGGGCAACCAAGCAGATCCAGAAATGAAGTTATCAACTATGAAAAAACTGGCCTCCATTGTTTTGATAACTCTATAACCGCCCCACCTTACTCGCCCGTCCACCTTTGAGTCGGGTCCGGTGTTCATATATTCTCCATAATACAGTCACACTTTCCTGACCAAAATCTTGCCACCACTCCAGCCAGCCGGCGGGTTGGATTACGTCGCCCAAGAAGCTCTGAATGATGACCGTCCGCGAGAAAAATTTACATGACCTTCCGAGATATGTCGGGAAGGAGGATCTGACTGGAGCGAGATCTCTGGAGGCCACAATGGTGCAGTTTTGAATTGAAATTCCAGTGTTCTGGAAGGGATCACTTCTGCCCTGAGCTGTAATGGTGTTGGTCTGATTGGCCATCGGTGTTCTCACAACAATATTGCAATTCTGCAAAATGGCAGCTGCGTTGCCCGAGATGAAGTCTACAGTACCGTAGATATTACAGTCTCTGTAGAACTGGCGGAGGGCTGGGCTTAAACATCACACACTAAGCTTTGACCGCTTAGGTGGATGTGGGCCCATTCTTTTACCGAATCAGCCCCACCGTTCCGCGCCAATGCCGTTAATATTTCGAACATTCCCGCGTCTGGAATGCGCAACCAAACAAAGAGGACTCGGTTCTGCCCTCGTCGCCAGGGCTTTCCGCCCTTCGCTGGCGACAGGCGTCCGCCATGCCAGACTTCAACCCCGTGATCCAGTTCACCGTGTCGCCCTGCCCCAGTCGGGCGAACCGGATGGTTTCATGCTCGGATCTCCGCCCGGTAATGGCGGTTGCTGGGTCGGAAATTCCAGCGTTCGTGTCCAGGAGATAATGGTTCATCGCGCCGGAATGCAAATGTTCCTGCTCAGTTCTCCGACACCGTCGTTCGCTTCATTGATGCATCAACAGAGAGCGCGAATCTCCGAGCGAGGGTTGAGCCAGGCGTATAAGTTTCCAACGAGACGATGAACATATCAGGAAAGCCGAAGGTTCAGGAGTCAACGACAGCCGAAACACCGGCCCCGCCAGGTTTGAGGGTGATCAGGCTCAATCATCCTCTCCAAAACCGTTACCCTTTGCCGAAACCACCGCCCTCCTGCCACGAATTAGTGAGGTCCGGCGCGAAGTTTATCTTTCAGCCCAGCGTCGCCTGTTGCCTCTCGCCATGCCTCCCAACCGCCGTGCCGTATTGTTCAGGTGCTTCAACGAATTTTTGTACCTCTTCTTATTTACATTTTTAATTATGAACATGCAGCTCTGTCACCTACAAAAAAATGAATGAATGAATTTCATATTAATATTTAAAATTTTCAAAACAATATTTAGCATGGCTGTTAAAATAAGTTGATTAAGATATTTTATTTGTCCATCATATTTTAGAGTTGTAATTAATTTGTATTTTAATATAAAATTGTTGGAGAGTTTATCTTCAAAAAAAATTATGTTTAAATCATCAAAGTTGACTTAGTTATTAACAAACTTATAATATTTTAAAAATATATAAATCTTTATGAGATGTCTCAAATATGACTTATTGCATTATAAAGAAAATATTAGCTCATTGAGGCAATAAGGTCAATAATAAGAGGTGGTAGAAGGATCTAATATAACCTAGACTAGAGAATCTACTAAAAATGACATAATCTAACAATCCAAACTTGATTAGCACATACAAAATTTCATATGGAAGAAAAAATTAAATGTTTTTTTTTTTTATAAATAAACTCTCTATAATAGAATACAACTTTCTTATAGAAATACATTGTGTTTTGAGGACCATAAGATTTTTTTTGTAGCCTATAGCTTATCACTTAAAACCTATCCTTCAAGAAAGCCTTCTTCTTAGATAGATTAGGCCCTTTTATTAGTTTTCTTTTATTTGTCCTTATTCATTCTCTTACTCTATTCTTTTTTTACATCACTTTATATGCATCTCCTTCATTGATCCTATTCTTTCATTTTATCCAACACTAAAGTTGTCAATCCACAACCTACAAGTAACTTCCATGGATAAGAAAACCCTTATTCTTTCTTTTGCAAGTCATGTCACTAACCAATATCTCCTTAGTACACAACCCTTAGCAAAGAAACACACACCTTGATTTCAAACAATTAAGAAGGAACACCAAACACACACATTGCCAAAGGAAAATAGCAAGAAAATATCTAGCTAAGAAAAGTTGATTCAAGAAAATACTAGGTTAAATGCCACACACAATATGAATGTGAAAAGTTGTAGCAAGAAATGATGTTAGCTTGCCAAAACAACACAACCCTCCAAATCAGCTAACACTTGAATATAAAAGTGTTTGTATTAGACCATAGCAAATCTTCACATATCAATTTAGGCACTTGTGAAAACTTGACCCAATGACTTCAAGGTTAGAATAAGATAAAAAATTCCTTTAACTAGCAAGACAATCATTGGAGGTTAACAAAAAAGAAAATAAAATGATAAGGTTTGTAAGAGATCATGATATTTATAAGTGATTATATTGAATAAATCAATGATAATCGAGTCATCCATTTTTTTCACATATAACTTATATCATAAACATTTGTACTAGGCTTTATAGTACCCTATCACCAAGGTAATTCATTTATAAACACACACCTAGTTGGCTTGCAACATGAGACATAGCTCCTACAACATAATATATAGTCCTTGTAGCTTTGTACATAGATTTCATATCATATTTATTGAAACAAGCTATTTTAACTAAATATTGATCTATAATAGCTTCATTTAGGATTGAAGCAACTTGAAATATGTTGTAACTTATAGATTAAAATGGTCTTGATAATATAAAATCCTTGCATCCATATTATAGAATTAGTTCAAAAAATAACTTTATAAGAACCACCCAACAAAAATCACAAAAAACTAAAGCAAGAAATTAAAAAACAAAAATTCCTATTTATTTTGGTAACATAAGATTTTCTTATGGACTCAAATGCTCCTACATCATATGTTCCAAGTCAAAGAAATATACCATGAGTTAAGGCTTGTGAAAATTTTACAAAATATAAGCCTAATACTCCATGCTCATCCACCACATATACACTCATCTATATTATGTCATCTATCACTCATCCATATTAGCTCTTTTCCCTTAATATTTTTTTCTCAATTAGGAATCTATCACTACCTCAAATTCATCATATTATCTCTTTGGAAATAAATGTACACATTCTTTTGTTAGAAAAATCGAAGTTATTCATTTCTCTTCACTTATTTAATCTTCATAGTACTGGAACAAATCATCAGTTCATCAAAATTTAAGGAAATGTCAACTCCTAAAAATTCAATCATATAATAATTTGATGTAAACTTCCTTGAGATATTACATTAATTTCAACATGTTGTAAGTTCCTTGAGGAAACCTCTCTTTCTACAGACTAGCTAAAAATAAGTCTCCTACAAAAAATTCCTACTTTCATCCTCTTGAGATTAGGATGTGTAATTTCCACCTCAATAGCTCTCACCTCATCTTAGTGATGTAAGACCAAAAGATTTTTTTCCTTATTTTTTTTATCAATTTTAAAATTTCATTCTTTATTGCAATTACCAATGATTTTTTTTAGATTAACATCAAGGTTTATTGATCACGTATTTGGATGTGTGTATATATTTAATATGTTCAAATGCATGTTATATTCCAGTACTATTATTGTACTTGACATGATGTTTAGGAGGATTTTCATAAGGGTGTGTGGATTATATGCATGGATTTACATACATATGGGGATTTATAAATTATTTCAAACACAATTCTAAACTTAGGTAAAATACAAGATGAATGACACCTCTTTTAAAAGGAAATTAATTTGTAAGAAAAATTAATGACCTTTTATTTTATTATTCCAATCAAGTGCCTAAGGATTTGGAATTATTTGCAATATTGAAGGGTTAATTTTCACATATATGATCAATATTTTAGATTTAGAAATATATTAGAAAATTGATCCTAACAATTAATGTAACAATTAATGTTATAAAATGTAGAATTTCAACTCATAACCAACATTAAGATAGCTTGTAAACATGAAATATTATCCTTAAAATATTAATATGCAAGTTTGGAAATCCTAAACTAATTTGTTCTAAAAGTAAAATATAATCAATAGTGAGGAAAAGAGAGGCTTTAGAGAAAACAAATTGAAAAATATAATATTTCTTCCAAATATAAGTTGATGTAGTTGCTATGACCCCATAATGACAATCTTGAAATGAATATATGATATTTTTTACTTGTGAGTATATTTTGGATACTAGATGACAATATGATAGTTCCATAACTAATAATCGTCCTATTTTAAATGATATAGCAATATTATGATCCATTATTCATTATCCTATATAATAGTGTTGGTGTTTGACACTTATGATTTCTCCTACTACATTTAGGAATGACTCGCCATAAGATACAACAAGATAAATCTCACATTATGTTGTTGATACTACTATTAAAATAGTAATCCTTCTCTTACTATCTTAGGTTATTGCTAATGTTTCTAATGATTACAATAATGTGACAAGTAAAGATATTTGGGTTAGGCCTATGTAATGTCCTCATTCAATATTCATGACCTACTAATGAAATATTATGACATGGTTAACTTTTTGTAATGACAGGTTAATAGGTTGATAAATTGATCCATGACTATCATCATACATACAACAATTATTTTGACTCTTGAGTAAGTTTTTGTTTGATTTGCATATACCCATTTCTATTATTCTAAAAACCCCTACCCACTATATTATATGATTGGTTTGAAATAATCAATAATCCACTTTCATGCTTGAAGAATAGGGCTAGGATAATTTAAAGTGACTAACCTTTACCCACAAACATCGCATCCCTCCTTATGGTTGACATAAGCCTTAAGTAGCAATGCCTAGCTTTAGTTGATAGGATCTTAGCAATAGACAACAGCCTTGAATAAAATATTCTAGCCATGAATTTTTGAATTTATTAATATGATTCTTGCACAAGTTACCCATGTTTCTAAAAAATCTAAATCAAATGCATACAACTCTCTCATGGAGACAAACCCAACTAGTTTTACTCCCATTTAATTCATTAAAAGATAACTTAGATAATTAACATGTTGACTACCCTATTTGATTTACCAATTTATTTACTAAATAAAATTAATAGATTAAAATAAATGCAACACTCTTCAAGTTATTTTTAATAAATTTTTATATTGGTTGTTAATAAATTACAGTGCAAGATGATCCATGTATGGGTAGAGAATCGTGCCCCCAATTCTTTGGTGCTTGACCAATAGCATAAAATTCTTGGTTAGAAAAAAAATACTTCCTTTTAGATTATTTTATATTTTCAATAAAATAAGTAACACAAGCTTACCCTTTTGGCTAAAAAACCTCATACCATCATCCTACTTACATCACATTCCACTTGAAACATCTTACTAAAATTTGGTAGTGTCAAAACCAGTTGATTTATCATGTTTTCTTTCAAATTTGGAAAAAATAATAAGGAGGTTTTTTTTCTTCACATAGGATAGGTCCATGATGCCTACAAATATAAATAATTCATTAAATCCTTTAATACACCTTCTTTAATGAAAATTTTAAACTTTTCTAGCCTCATCAAGTCGCTAGTTTGAACTTCATACATGCAAATTATTGTGCTAAATATGATCAAATAATTCTTCTTTATATTAATGATCATTATAGTAATAATTTGGTGTAGACCCACTACCATCAAGAATGTTGAACTCCATTTCATTCCTAATCCTATGACATTCCTACAAATATTTTTACTATAGATAATTCAATACAAGGTATACATTTATCATTGTTGATTTGACCTTGGCTTCAAAGGGTGGAATATATCCCATATACACTCTTTGACAAGTTTTTTTCCTTCACTTAGAATAGGTCCATGACAATAATGGTTATCAATATTCCATGAAATCCTCTCATGTACCTTCTATAAGGAACTTTTCAAAATTTTCTAGCCTTATCAAGTCACTAATTTGATCTTCATGTGCAAATTGCTTTGATAAACATGATCAAATTCCTCATCCTTATAAATGGTACTAATTTGGTGCACACCAGCCATTCTAAATCCTAAACCATTCCTACAAATATTTTCATCATATACATGGATACTAGGTATGACATTATTATAGGAAGACCTTGGGTTCAAGAGATGAAATCTATCCCACATACATTATTTGAGGAGGTTATTTTTATACACTTAAGTAGGTCCATGATACTAATAGATATCAATAAGGAAATTTTCAAAAAAAATTGGCCTTATCAAATCACTAATTTGATCTTTGTGTACTAATTGTTGTGACAAACATGGTCAAATTTGTCTTCCTTATATTGAAGATCATTGTGGTACTAATTAAAATTATGCACACCTATTGCCATTGACAAGGTGGATATTCATATCATTCCAAATCCTAAACTATTACTACTACTTGATTTTCATCATAGACAAGGATACTAGGTATAACATTATCATAGGATGCCCTTGGGTTCAAAGGATGAAATCAATCCCATATACACTCTTTGACAAGATTTTTCTCTTCACCTAAGATAGGTCCATGATAATAATAGATATAAATATTCTATTAAATCATCTCATGTACCTTATTTGATGAAATTTCCAAAGTGTTATAGCCTTATCAAGTCACTAATTTGATCTTCATGTGTATTTTATGTGATAAATGTTATCAAAGACCTCTTCCTTATATTGTTAATCATAATGGTACTACTCTAGTGCACACCTACTAGCATCAAGAAGGTGGACCTTAATGTCATTCCCAATTTTAAACCATTATTACAAATATTTTCATAATAGACAATGATACTAGGTATAATAAATGATCATAGGATGACCTTGGTTTCAAAGGAAGAAATCTATCCCATATATAATATTTGAGGAGTTTTATTTTCTTCACTTAGTATAGATCCATGATACTAATGGGTATCGATACCATTAAATCCTCTCATGTACCTTCTTTAAGGAAAATTTCAAAGTTTCCTAGCCTTATCAAGTCACTAATTTGATCTTCATGTGAAAATCATTGTGATAAACATGATAAAATCTAGCTTTCCTTATATTAGTGATCAAAATGGTACTATTTTGGTTCACAGACATGACCATCAAGAAGGCGGACCTTCATGTTAATCCCAATCCTAAACCATTTCTACAAATCTTTTCATTGTAGACAAGGATACTAGAGGTGTAACATTATTATAGGATGACCTTGGGTTCAAAGGATGAAATCTATCCCATATGTACACTCTTTGAGGAGGTTTTTCTTCTTTACATAAGATCCATATCAATAGAGGATAAATGATTATATGTTTATGCCTAATATGAAGGTGAACAAGACAATTTCCATCTTTTTAATTAATGTATTACATCCCTAAAAGGATGCAATGATTTGTTTCTAAAGTTAATAATTTGAATTGAAAAATGATAAATATTTGTTTGTTTGTTTATTTATATAAAATTTAATTTTTAAACATGGATAAAATTAACATGTCCATTTTTAACATGTTAAAATTAGTACACACATTTTTTTTTAATTATAAATAAAGGTCCAGTTCACATTGCGTTCAAATGAGGGCCAAATACTAATATATTCATTTTTATTAGAATATTTTTTACAAAATATTCAACCCCACCTAAAAGTTGCTCACCTTAAAACCCCCCACCTCAGATGTCTCGTAACACCCCAAAAAAAAAATCTCACCCCCTCCACCTAATGAGGTTCACTTGTGAGAAGCTATAAGTGAAAAAATAGTTATGCTGCAAGAAACAAATTATTAAATCTAAAATGTGCCTAATATGCCCAAACATGTCACATGATTTGCATCTTCAATGCAAACAATTGTTAATTAACTCAATTTAATTTATGTGAATCTAGATAGATTATAACTTTGGAGGGAAGAGAAAAGGAAATTCTATTCATATGAACTATTGTATTGATAGATCCTTGATTTAAATATAACTAAAAAAATTATGGCCCCATACTCTATTGAACCTTCCACAAGTCAACCTATCCCTCCAAAAAAAAAAATAATTTCAATTAAGTGGAGTAGTCAACCTATTTCTCTACTTTTATCTATATTACCTCCTCTCTACCACTTTTTCTCTTAATATCTCCACCTTCCTCCTTCCCTCTCTGCCTTCCTCTATCCCACCTTCCCTCTTTTATTCTCTTTATCTCACCTATCCCACTCTCTCTCAATACCTCTAGGTCTTCCTCCTTCCCTCTCTACTTCTCCCTATATTACCTCCTCTCTCTCTCCTTCCCTATCTACTTCCCTCTATCCTTCTCTCCCTCTCTACCTCTCCCTCCCTCCTTCCCTCTCTCTCCCTCTTTATCTCCCTCTCTCTTTCAATCTCCCCACCTTCCTAGATAGGATTAGCTTTTATTAGAAAATGACATGCTCATTTTTTATCAACTTCAAGTGTGTGATGTAGGACATCCCTAGGCAGTGTGGTAATCTTGCACCATTCTAGAAAAGTGGTTTAGTTTAGTTATTTATTTGTCTATTAGTTTGTAGATAGTATTTTTCTGATGAAGAAAGTTATTGTATTTAATTATAACTTGACATTGTCTTTCAATGTTTTGGGATTAGTCAAATTTGTTATTTTGGAGTTTCATGTTAATGTCTAAAAATAATTTTAAATGAGAAAAAGATAAAATTGGTACAAGAGTGTCCACCACGTGGATAATTGTGAACAATTAATATTTTTTTCATGTGTGGCAAGTTATTTAGAGTTTACAACAACAAAATAATTTTTGTAAGGATGTATTAAACCATTTACAATGAGTGTTGAGCATCATGAGGATGTTTATCCACCATTTAACCACTTAAATATATAGTTCACGACATGTTACATGTGGTATTGAAATTTGTTCCATCTTGTGGCCAACATAGATCATTAGAAAAAAATATGGATGCTATATCTATTGATTTTTGGATCAAAGAAAGGTGTTTGAAGAGGTAAGGAAAGAAGTTGAGAGGTAAAACATAAGTAGGGTGAGACATAGAGAACAAGCACTATGAAGTGGAGTATGAATAGAGAACAAGCACTATGAAGTGGAGTATAATCCAAAGGGAAATACTAATACAATATAGTGAAGGTAATTAGACTAGTGTGTAATTATGAGGCTATATTTTAGTGTAATCTATGTTTGAATTGTCATAGTAAGTGTAATAAAATGGTTGTGACCTAGCATGTATGAGAGCCTATTACAAAAAAAGTGAGAAGTTGTAATCATGGTGATAATAATGTAAACTTAAATAAATAAAAATATGTTGTTTTTATGAGACCTTTGTGATGTGTGTGTATTTTGATGTTAGTCTAGATGGTTGAATATTCCTTCATTGGATCCAAGTCTAACCATGACTATATCAAAACGCCACTTAGTAAAGCATTTTTTATATATATAGAAACTATACATAATCCTTTTACAAAAACTAAAATCAATTATAAAGAGAAAAATAAGTTATCACAACATTAGCATGAATGAACACATCATCTATCAAAGCAAAAGGTGCCTCTAGTGGTTTTAATTTTTTATCAAAATAGGTAGGGTAAACCAAATAAGCAACTGGAAAATCTTTTAGGTGACTATCATTTTCTCCAAACTATAAGTTTTTCTCCAAACTATAAGTTTGTATTTTCACCATATATGGAATCAAAATAGCTATAGGAGATGATTTATTACATCATAAAACACATCATAAATTAACTATACTTGGTATGTGAATATTTTACTATAATATTAACCTCAAATGACAAACAAGAAGGTATAACAATGGTCACTAAGTCTCAAATTGCTTTTACATATCAAATGACAGAGAAGAAGGTATAACAAAGGTCATTGATTTTAGTTCCTTTATCTAGATGAATACAGTCTTAGATTTAAGACCTAGGAATGGAACACTCAAATGGACAAACAAAAGACCAGGCTTAAGAAAAATAGTAAAGAGATTGGATATATTTTTTATCTTTCGCAGTGGATTCCATAAAATGTGAAATAGTCATATGCTTGAATTTAGATCACTCCTAAACTTTCCATTACCTTTACAAGTCATGGAAGATCACCTAAACCCCAAATGCACCTTCCATGAGAACATATTTCTTTGAGGCATTCTGTCAAACAGTTCACGTGCCTTATCTATGCTTCCACCTTATGCATATCTTGCAATCATGGAATTTTGTCAAACGATTCTTAGAGTCATCCTGTCAAAGTGCCTTTTTCTAATCTTACACATTTTGCATACATGTCTACCAGGGCATTTGCAGCTACAACATCGACTGACAAAACTCCTCTACCATTTATCCTCTGGTGGATGTCAATACCCTGTTCCGAAGCTCCCATTTTTGCATAGGGTGGGAGGATACTGGGAAAGGCTGCGGAGTTTGGATTTACACCAGCCAATCGCATTTGGTTGAAAGTTTCTAAATTTTTTTCAACACACGCATTTTGTGCATAACCTGCAATCATAGCATTCCATGAGACCAGATTTCTTTTAGGCATCCTGTCAAACAGTTCATGTGCCTCGTCTATGCTTCCACATTTTGCATACATGTCTACCAGAACATTTTCAACTGTGGTATCTGACGATTATCGCCCTTCCATTATACTTTGATGGATGCTCGTACCCTGTTCCAAAGCTCCAATTTTTGCACAGGCGGGGAGTACGCTGGCAAATAAAACTAATCGGGATGCATATTTGCTTATTGTATCGACTGCATTGTGATGACGCCCATGTCTTCTGTCTGTTATAGAAACCATTTGCAAATAGCAAGAAAGGCCAGGAAAATACCAAAGCAGCGACGTAGATGAGAGATGCCCTTTTCCATCGGGTTTGTTTTATGCGATCCAACGCGCGGGAACTGTGTTCAAATTGAAACGTTAACGGCGATATGTTTTGAACGGAAACGGATGGGAATGGACGTCAGGCAAAAAGAAGGGCCCACACCTAAGCGGTCAAAGCTTAGTGTGTGATGTTTAAGCCCAGCCTGCACGTAGACCCTCTAAGAATACCATGTACTACTTTAGCAAACTCCCACATCCATCTAACTCCAGTATGAAGTTTCAGCTTTCACATGAGGATCTGTAAGTGCCAAATCTTCAAGAATAGAGCCACATCTGAGACTGTATTGAAGCGCTAAGGCTCTTTGAGTGCCTATTGACTTCCACGACCTCTAAATGACCTACAAATTGCTGCTCTATTGACATCCTGGGTTCTGAAGTAATTTGAATAACTTCTTGGGCTGACACGTGACCAAGTATAATACTGTTGGAAGCTTTCTTTATATTTCCTTTAGATTCAAGCAGCTCCCAAAATCCTCTCAAGGGATGCGATATTAATAACGGTTCATAAGATGCGATGACTCACCCGATAGTTAATATATTGCCTTGTCTTTACTTGAATGTTTCCACGATTTACCTTATGGCAATCACTACCCTCCAAAATCATGCCACGTTCTCCCAAAACTAACGATCTTGTCTTATATGACCTCCCTTGTCTTTTTTGAAGCCTTCATACCTTCAACAACCCAGCAAGAAGCTCCTGACAGGTCAACTTGATCTTCAAAAATATTGCATAAGCAAATGTGATTCCTTCAATAATAATCTTCAAACTAGCAGTAGTCTGTCTTATCTCTTTCTGCGGGTCTCTATTGTCTTTAGCGGTGATTGGATTTTTTTTTGTTTTTAGCAGCTAGAACCAATTACCATCAATCTCCTCAAACTCGCGGTTTTCAACTATTTATGAAAGCTTAAATGCTACTATTTCTCTTTTTCCTTAATCTGCGTTGGTCCATATTTCATCTTATCTGCCTTCTTTGAAAAATACACGACTCTCACCTATTCATGTTTGTCATTTCTGAGGATTTGATTTCCTTCTCTTTTTGCTGGCGTAGAATTTTATAGACCAATTTCATAGAGTCGCGATCTCATGCTTGGAAGCTATAGTGAACTTTAAAATGTTCGATTCTTCCATAAACCCTCAATAATCAAATTACCGCAATCACAAGATATAAACCAATTTTTTTGAAACTGATTTTCAAACCCTGGTGTTTTGAAAAATTCCTTTTATCTCATGTAAATTTTACCCAACATAGGATGGTAGGAAACTTGCTCTAATACCACTGTAAGAACCCTTGTTCTCCCAAATAAAAAATTCTTTGCAACCGCTGATTTGATTTTTGTGTTTTGAAGTTTTCGAAATATTTACCAAGAAATGCATAAAATTGCAAAGCAAATGCAAAGAGAATTTTTTTGAAAACTACAATATCAAATGATCAGTTCTTTGATTATTTATTTCTTTGAATTTACAAAAGATTGATCATACCCGAATATCAACTTCTAATCTACAAATGTTTATTCTTTGAAACCCTTGAGAAAGCCTTCAATGATGCCCAATGTTGACTCCTAGATGAAGAAAATCCACAAAGTAGCCTTCAGATGGTCTTTCACACCCTCAGGTAGCTATACAATGAAGAAGCTATGCTCTCCAATGCTAAAATATGTAGAAATTGCATAAACCCTAGGTTTATTCATCTCCACGACAAAACTCTTCAAAAAATCAATATCACAATCTTGAATGATTAATAATAGCCTTGGTTGATCCCTTTTATAATCTCTCAAGAAGAAGTTGACCCTCTAGAAGCTTCTTTTCAATCATTTAAAAATAATATTAAATGTGCATTTAATAACTTTATAATAATTCCCCATGACTGGTGCCTAATTCAAAATATCATTTAATGTACTTTAAGTCATTAAATGGCCCCCTTTAAATATAAAGTTATAATATAACTTTATAATATGCTTTTAAAGATTAATTATTATTAAAGTTAGTTTTAATAATAATTAAATGATATAACTTGCACATTAATCCTTATTTCACTAGGCTAACTAAAAACTGAGATCAACACTAAAATCACCACATGTCTAGGTGTCTTACTAAAAATAGAAATATTGGACTCTCATGACCTGCTGACTTATTATAAATAATAAGTGTGTGAAACTAAGTCTTGAGTCACCAATGAAGGCCAATCCTAAACCAAACTGAGCTCTAGAGAAGAAAACACTCTAATATCTGCCAAATAAGACCCTCAAACCCTCAACATTAGCCTAGGAGGGTCAAATGAAAGGCTAATCTCTCAAACTCTGATGCTCACGAAATTGGGCACATTACATGATTTCAAGGTGAGCCTTAGTGATAAGTATCCCTCAAATACTAGTATGGAGATGCTTGGCCATTTAACATTATTATGGTGTTACGGGAATCTCCTTCTATAGCTAGGTTGGAAATATCTTTGCTAAATTAGTAATTTGTAACCTATGGTTCAAGCAACAAGGCCACGCCAACAAAATTGGAGGTTTTCTTTCCAAGATTAACAACATAAATAAGAATCACCTTTCCTCTATGATCCCATATAATGCCACCCCCACTCGCTCGACCTGGGTTCCCTTTAGTCAAGCCATCAAAGTTTAATTTAAACCATCCTAGTTCGAGGGGGGGGGACCAATGAGTATTACTGTGGTCAGAAGAGATTATGGAGCTAGTGGAGTTTAGAGCATTAGATAAATCCCAGGTAGTAGAAATATCAAATTCTAGATTAGTGGGATTCCTTTTAGGGTTGAAAGATGTGGATTTGAGATTCTCCTTTACCTTATTAATGATTTGATTAGCAAGAACCATCCAAGGGAATTTTTCCTGTCGAATATCCTAGTGTTGTGCTCCTTCCAAAGCACCCAACAAATGATGAGGGCCTGCCACAAGAGTTTGGAAAGCATGGGATGATTGACTAGAGGGGTCTAACTATCAACCATGCTTATGGAGTCTTTATTCCAAACCCAACTGATATGAAACAAAGATTAAATTTTTTAATGAACCCTCTAGGAATAATAGCAATGAAATAGAAGATGAGAAGTAGTTTCTTCCTCTTTCTTAGAAAGAAAATATCTATTGACCAGTTGCATCCCTCTTATTTGTAGATTGTCCAACGTGAGAATTTTCTCATGATAGGTCGAGTCCACTAGAATTTTATAATATAAAGAATAAATTTATTTTCAATGTTTATCTATCAATTTAAAAGTTATGCAAATAATGTTGCAATCACTAGAAATTAATGAATGATTCTATTTTTCATGACTGGTTAAGTATTATTGTGCAATTATTCTATGTTAATTTAATTTATGAATGCTATAATATAAATAATAATATTTCTAATATATTTTTAATGCATCTTTATGTTCTATAGGAAAGCATATAAAGTAAAAAGTGTGATTGTAAAAAATTACAACTTGATAAGTAAACAAAAAACTAAAGTAACAAGTGGAATTATAAAAAGATGTTTGCATATTTATTTTATTTTTCTTCTAATAAATATAATTTTCAAATTTTTATTAGTGATTATCTTTTATTATTATAAATAATAATTTACTAACCTTAAATAAAATTTATAATTATTAAAAAAATGATTGCACACATTAAATTATAAACTCACATCAAATTGAATTATATTTTAGAAAATAATATTATAATTAAATACTTTGAACTAATATTTTACTCATAAAATGTTTTATTTTTATTTTTTTTAAATTATTAAACTTTATAAATATGATATGGATGTGAACACACCAAAAATAAATGCTATTAATTACCAAAGTAAACCAATATTTCATTTCAATGTAAAATACAATATCAACAATGAGAGTAAGAATAACTAAACAAAAACTATGTAGATTCCATGTTAATTACAAGAACAAATTCAAATGCGGTCATATCTTCTTAAAAATGTCTCCATCATTCTCAACCATTATTTAGAATAAGATTGGTAGCTCTTGTCAAAAGAATCAACATTTTCTTGATCCACTACTCCCCATTAAAAAAATTGTTCCTTAGAAAGGGTGTGACATCATTATTTCTTAGCTCAAATGACCATGGAACTCTTCTTATGTTGTTTGACCCTGGTCTAGAACATTTATAATGAGAACAAGTTACAATCATGCACAAAAAAAACTAAGATTGATAGCATTTCACTATACTTACCACTATCACCACTAGTGCCAAAACTACAACAACCCACCACATTCCCACATCTGTGACGGTGAGGCACAAGTAATCAAGGAACTCCCCAATGGTCATGTAGTCTTTAAACCACAAACAAAAATTGTACACACCCACTTACTATAAAATCTCATAGGTCAAAGACTTGCACAAGAAACAATGAAAAAACCTTAAGCTTATTTTGATATGAATTTTAGGGAAAACTAAAATGACACAATAGAGGTGACAATGGTGTCAAGGATTGACCTATCTAGACTAGGGATAATGGGAAAAACTTTGAATTGAACCTATTAGAGAAGGGCTACAACCACATAGAGAGCTGCATGAATGAAACCCTAGAATGTGGAAGAGAGCATGGGAGGTTGTCACTCAATGGTTTTAGCTCTAACTTTCTTTAAAAGATCCCGTGAGTGGTGAATTTATGCCCATTTCACTATCATCCATTATAGGCAAGATCACATTTTAACTGCCAACAAAAACTAAATGCTTGAACATCAATTTAAATCATATGGATTTTTTATGTACATAGGTTTTTGTTGTTATTGTAGAATATCTCTTGCCATAACTAGCATATATATATTTAATAATATATATAAAATATTCTAAGAGATATATAACTATTGTTAAGAATTGAATAGTGATAAATATTTATAGATGCATATATATACATATATATGTACACACACACACACACACACACACACACACACATGTGATGGATCATAGAAGTGTTGATACCATTGAGGGAGACATTAATGAAGAGTACACTTAATGAAATATAGACTTTGACAAGATTTGATACTAGTAAAATCACTAAATCATAAGGGATGATAGAATAGAAAAACTAAGTTAGAAATTAGCCACACACAAACACATTAGTATACTCACACATGAGAACTAGGAATACACATGAGCAACATAATATTGACTATGATAATCCAAATACATTCATCTATGTTGAAAAAAAGTTGAACAATACTTATGACTCCATAGCTAAATAATTTGAAACCATATTATATGTTAAAAATAATCCAAGCACACTCTAATTTTTTTTTAATAATATATATGAAGATTAACTAATCAAAAGATAAAGAAAATTAAAAAATTAACATCAAAGACATATATACCATATGCATCCCCTAAAAGAAACCAAGAAATTAGGGAGGAAATTAAATGATGAAGAGGATTTTTACATTCATTATATTTTCTTTGATTTACAACTTGTGTGAGCATATAAATGAGTCTAAACTACAAAGATTGATGCCTTTGAATACTTCCAACCATTGGACACAAAAAAAATTACAATAGAGAAAATCCTAAAACTAACCAAATGCTAACAATAAATTTTTTTACATATAAATAACACATGAAGAGAGATCCCAAAATTAATCAAATTATAACACTTTGTTACACATCAAAGCCATCAGGATGTTTCCATCATATGAGATTTCCCAAGTGCACACAAGGGTAATCCCTATTTGATACATTCTATCAAAATCATGAAAAGCAAATCTTGAATAACTCAAGTCAAATGATACAAATCTTTATTAAATTCACTATAACCATTCACAAGCAACATGCTTGCTAGATAATTTCTGTATGATGTTCATGGAACTTAAATTTGAATTCTCTATAGCCATATTAAATTGGGCTTCATCATCTTTAAATCATTTCATGCAATAATAGAACACGACCACATCTACGAGAAACACGTCACATGAATGCCTCGTAAATAGATTGAACAATACTTTATTGATTCTTTCCCTTTAGACAACCTTCCTTGTTACTATAACAGATTTCACATCATAATCTTTCGTGATACATTTTTATCTTTGCGACAATTACAATAGTTTAATAGATTAGAATCATTTAACAAAAATATGCATGTTCCTTGTTACTGTAACAAATTTCACATCATAATCTTCCTTGATACATTTTTATCTTTTCGACAACTAAAATAGTTTAATAAATTAGAATGGTTCAACAAAAGTATGCATGTACATAAAGAAAGCTCTATTTTCATATATTTATATTCAAGTACATAAAGAAAGCTCTATTTGTGTGTTGATCTTTCATATAATACATTTTAACTCTTAATGTAAATATGTCATATATTTAACATTCTTCTTAATCAAGTATTAATAATATGATTTTACTATTAAAAAAAAAAAAAAGTAAACAATTAAAGAATAATTGTTATCTTTACAACAACTAAAATAGTTTAATAGATTAGAATCTTTCAACAAAATCTTGCATGTTCACTATTTTTCTTTCCATTTTCATATATTTATATTCAAGTACATAAGGAAAGTTCTATCTCTTGATCTTTTATATAATATATTTAACTTTAATGAAAATATATCATATATTTAATATTCTTCTTAATTAAATGTTAATAATGTGATTTTACTAAAAAAAATAAAGAATTAAAGAACAATATGAAATATAAATTTAATTATTTTAAATTATTTAAATTATTAAAAAAATTATATATTTTATTGAAAGGAAATAAATTACACCTCTTTCTTTCATTTGATATGCTAGCAAACAAAACACTTATTCTTTCGAAATAAGAACTTATTAATAATATTAAATATCTTTATTTAAAAAAGAGAGCGAGCCAATTAAAAAAACTCAAAATTCCGAAACTACGTTCAAATAAAGCTACGAGTAATGCCTTCAAAAAACCCCCGAAAAAAGTGAGTGAGAAACCATTCAAACTGCATAAACTATGTCGATTTGTCTGCAAACTACTATAAAAAAAAGCATTCAACAATTTCTAAAAATATGCAAACTACTTTAAAAAAGCATTCAGCAATTTCTAAAAATATAAACCGGGAAAAAAAGTAGATAGATTTTTTTATTTTCAGGATGGTTTAAGTAGGTATTCAGGATCTTTTAACAATTCGTTAAAAAACATTTTACTATTGGTAGAGTCTATTTCCTGATATTAATCAAGCTTCTTGGAAAAAGAATATTTGATTAATATAATAGTAGATCTAAATTTAGCAAATCAATATTGCTTTATTTAGTATTAGGTTGCATATAAATTGATTCAAGTGTTTTCATTTTCTCCACAGGTAGCTTTTCTTAAATTTCAATGGAGGCAGAGGCATGGATAAAACACTTTGTTTCTTACGAGTATATACATCATTGTGCTATACATAGTAAAAGTGGCAAGGACGGAGATCATGTTTTTCAGCGTTCAACTTTCTTCTGCAAAGATTGTCCTTCAAGTGGGCCTCTCTGCAAAGAATGCGTTTCTGCAACTCATTCATCACACTCTGTTTTACAGGTCAGGAAGACGTCCAGACGTGATTCAATCAAAAAAGATGACATTGAAGCTCATATAACTCAGCCTCACCAGATCTTTCCTTACATCTGGAACAGAGACACAGTATTCTTTCTTAGAAATAATCCATCTTCTTCACCATCGTCCTCATCCTCATCCTCCTCTGCTTCATCTTCCTCTAATGGCTGCTGCAGAGTGTGTGAAAGAAGATTTCATGAGAAAAAGAATGATGTGTTGTACTGCTCTCTTGAATGCAAGTATTTGGGAGATAATGAAGATGTTTTTTGGAAGCAAATTGCCCCCCCCAACCGTTGTGATATGAGGAATGGATTTTGGGAGTTTGTAAAAAATTTGGATAGCAATGAAAGAGAGCAGGCACTGGAATGCAATAAGCCCCTCAAGTATTTGTACGTACAATATATTTTGTCATCTGTGACCTAAAATTATTTAGGCATTCAACCTAAACATTGATCAAATTGTATATTTAATTCTTTATTGTGTGAAAGAGATGGTTATACAGCCATTTTCTTTGACTGAGCGTAGTCTCTGGTCTATTTGTTTGCGTACTCTGTAAATCATTCTTTGTTCTTCTCTTATTGTTTGATAATGTTTCTTTTCTGCTGTGAAATTAAGGCTTTCTTTGTGCCTTTGACAGCCGAACTTTGCTTGTACTGGTGTATGGCTGTGTTATCTGTGTAATCTTTTATTCTTTCTTCAAGAAAGAAATCTTACAATAAATAAATAAAGTGATATTTTCAGCATTTATTATTGTAATTAAGAGGTATGGAATTTCCGGCGATTTCTCCTTGCTCTCATGTTCTGGATCTTTCGCCTGGAGAGCTCACAATGAACAAAGATATTTTAGAACCCTAATATTTAGGGATTTATTTTTTTCAAAGATATATATTTTAGAACCCTAATATTTTGGGATTTTTTTTTTAAAGAATCATTCATGTAAAAAAAATTCTGCGCATCTCTCACCAGTTGGTTCAATTCCATGCATGCCAAAGATTTGTAAATGGCTTCATGTTCTGGTCGATATTTGTGATTGGAGTTTTTATATATGGATTAAGAAAATGTGCAGCTATGCTTCATCGCTACCTATGCAGCTATGTTACAGTGTCTATCAAGAAGTAACAGTTGGCACTTCTTGAGAATTCGCCACTAAATTGCTCTTTATATGGAGTTGCAGGCCACTAAATTGGAATGCAATATGACATTTTAAAGAGGAAGAAAAATGGGACTTTAAGGAGGAAGAAAGAGTATAAGGATTATGAAAAAATTAATACTTCAATTAATAATTTAGTTACATAATAATTATTATGATCTAAGAACGTCTGAAGTTTTTTTTTTAATTATTATGATCTAAGAACGTCTGAAGTTTTTTTTTTAATTATTTTTATTACTGTTGATTAATTTAGGGAAGTAATTCAGACGATACATGCAGTTAAATCAGCAATAACAGTCTATTAACTGTTTTTTTCTTTAATCTTTTTTATTTACATTGATTCAATAAAAATAAATAAAAAATCAGCACATAATTTTATGTGTTACTTAAAAACACAAAACTTTATCTAATAAATATAAGCTGATGTATGCATTATATACAGACAAATCCAATATTTAGAGAACCTCTGCTCTAGGACATTCTCTTGATGACCTTAATGCCTTAATCAGAAAATACATAATATTTAAATAATTATGAGATTAACATTATAATTTATACAACTTTCTTTGTGGCTTGATCATGATCATGGATAATTGTTTGTTGTCATTTCTTCATTATATTATAGCAATTCTCATACAAAAATAGATAATATTTATGTAATTTATCGGCTTTATCTATGATTTATATGTATTGTCCTGTAGATATATTTTAACTATATAGACAATTACTTTTGGCTTATTTATGTATTTATCTTAGTAGCCAACATATTCACAAGAAAGTACATGTAGTGAAATTTATGTTCATATTTTCTTTTCTTAATCTCTTTCATATGAATTCTAACATTGCCTTATATGTTAATTTAGAAAATAGATGCACTATGAACCACCTTATAACTTCTTTTTATAGAAAAACAAAATGAATGTAATTAAGTATTTTATTTATGCAACATTTTATATTCCAAAAAGAAGTCTTATTGTCAATGAAAATTATATATATATATGATTAGTAGTTGATATGAAGCTCTCTTATTTTACAATACTAGGTGAACAATAAGATGATGTTATTTTATCTTAATATGGTCTAAATTTCACTAAGATTTTAGATTTCCAAATAATTGACTAAAATAATTGTATGAACCATAATCCTTTTTAACTAATGCATGATAAATATAATATTAACAATTCAACCCTTGTGGGATTCATCATCCCAAATGTGGTGGAAAATTTTCCAAGTCGAGTTGATTTTGAATTGGCTTGATAAATTTAGAACAAGTGAGTTACTAGATCAATCAACATTTACTAGTCATTTGATTATTACCAGGGTTCCAAGGGGACATGCCCCCCCGAAAAAAAACCACCTGTACCCAAGACAAGGTCGTCCTTGAGATGGGGGGACACTTGGGAAACATCCCTTTGCCATCCCTTCGCCGTCCCAAGTCCCTCTATCGTTTCCTAAATGTTTGCTTCCTGAGGGGGATGTTTCCTTGTCATTTCTGGTAGGAAGACACCAAAGAAACACCAAGGAGACTTCCAAACATCTCCTCAATGTCAGGATACGTCCAGGACATCCCCTCAAAAAAGCAATAAAATATTTAAATAATATTTTTTGTTAAAAAATTATTGAAGGATCTTGTCCAAGCCTTAGATCTAGTATAAGGAACACACATATCATGATCGCCACTAACATTAATCACACACATTTAGAAAACAAAGAATAAAGAGCCTACTAATTTGTATAGCCTTTCAAAAATATTAGAGGTTTTAAACTTCATAAGGAAGAGAACACATTATAGTGAAAGGCATTTAAAATTTTAATCTAAGAAAATTAATGTGTAAAGTTGAAACATTAAGTCAGTTTGTCAGAAAATTCAAGTTGCAATGAAGTTGCGAATGAGAAACATGACAAGAAACAAGCCCTAAACACTTTAAAATCTAGTCACAACAGTCTGAGTTGCAATGCAGTTTAGAATGGGAAACTAAATAAAATGCCAAAAACTATTCAACAACTACTTAACAAAAAAATAAACATGTTTATAAGATATTAGATGGGTGTAGCATGTCCAAATCATATAAATAAGCTTATCAGAAACTGCAAATTACAAGAAATTTGAGAATAGATTATTTAATGAGAATCAAAACTCCACATATTAAACTTTTCCTATTTGAAAAATTGAAGCTTCAAATACAAAGACACTACTCTATGGTTAGTCCTTCAATAAATGGACAAGAAGCCTGGATATAAGTTAATTCAAGATAAAATTTAAACTGCAAATACTAATCTATCTTGCCTATATTGTTATACATCTTTTTATAACTAATTTTTCAAGTACTACATGTATTTCAACACTGCTTCCTCGCCATCATCCCCCTGTTGTTCCCTTGCCGCCCCCAAACTTAGGCCCCCTATCTCCTGTCCTCGAAATGTGTCCCCCATCATCATGCCATCCCTATCCCCAAAACTCTGTGGAACATTGTTAATTACTATTAAATATACTTTGAACTATATTATATTGGTAGAAACTAGTCATTATGTGTCACTTGTTAATAATAGTGATGATCTAAATTAAATATCTCATTAAAGAAAATAAATCCTCAAAGCATAACAACATGTTAACAACCCCAAAACCAAGAAGGAAAACCTTCCATCCCAAACACTAAAAAGTAATCATCATGATCCTCATGGAGAGTCTGAAGTAGCGTTTGAATTTTATGTTGATGTAATTGAACCCAATCCACCACATTCCACACCCCCATTCCTTTGGGGGCCTATTTAGCCAAATATTCAATAAATTTATGTTGCAAGGTGACACCCTTGGTCTCCTCGGTGTGGGCCAGCATGGTGCTTGGGCTTCATGACATGGTTTAACCACCTCATGTGGAACTTGGATCTTGTATAAATCCAATAGTTTTATCGGGCATTAACAGGTCGATCATTTGGTGCAATGGTAGCCACCTTTGCAATAATTGGTATCAGAGCCAAGGTCACAGGTTTGAACCCCTCGCTTGCTCTGGGGGGGATTATTGCAAGGTGTCACCCTTAGTCTCTTGGTGTGGGCTAGCATGGTTCTTAGGCTTCGTGACATGGTTTAATTGCCTCATGTGGATCTTGGATCTTGTATAAATCCAACGATTGGATCGGATATTAATAGGTCGATCTTTTGGTGCAACAATAGTTGCCTTGGAAACACTTTATTCCATTCGCTAGAAACATGAACAAAGGAGATAGTATCAAAGTATGAAGCAAGATGGAGGATTTATTTAGATATTAAAACCAATCTCCATGATAAATCCTAAAATATCTCTTATTAAGCAACGAAACTAAAATCATGAAATCCATTTCAAAAGCCACCTTCTGCCAACCCAACTCATAAACTTTCTCCAATTCCTTAAGAATAGCCCAAGCATCCATCTAATTATTAGAATGTACCCCTATATAAATGGAGAAGAAGAGATAAATGCATCTCCTATTATCACACCCAACTCCACTAATCCAAACAATGTCTAGGTTACCATGAGTAGAAGCATCAATACTAATTTTGAAGAAACCATCAAGAGGAGGACTCCACTTTCCTGATCTATTCACTCTCCTAGAAGGTTTCTTCCTATTTCCTAGATGATCCTGAGAAGTAATGGGTGGAGAGAGCTCAAGGAGGGTAGTGTTGTATGCATTAGACAAAGAAAAAGGCTCCTCCAGTTGAAAATTAGCCTCAATAGTTTCTTTACTGTATACTCTTTTGTACCTTATACCAGACCTATAGAAACTCGTGGTGAAACTTCTAGAAGATACATCAATTTATCTCCAACTAGATCTACCAAATGATAAGAGAAGCTCCCAACTCCTAAGTTGCTGCTCGAAAAGAAGAAGAAGTTGGAGGAAGACCCAAATTCTCTTAGAAGTCATGCAAAGATGAAGCATTCATAAAAGATCTCCTCTAAGCTTCGACCAAGCCTCCAAATTTCCAAAGAGAAAGAAGACTAAAAAATAGATGATTAGTACTTTTTTCACTACAACCACATAGGAAGTAGACCGAAGGGCCATAGAAACCTCTTTTTGTAATATTTTCCCAATTGAGGTATTTGCTCTGACTCAACAACCATAGGAACATATTGTACATATGAAAAAAAGATTTATTCTATATTTTCTTCCACCAAGAATGCACTCTCAAGTTACCATGTTGAAGCTCCAAAGTGACATAACCATGATCCACCAAATACTTACCTTTAGAATCATGACCCCAAGCAAGAAAAATCAGGTGTCATATAAGGAACAATAAGGCTACTCAACAAGAATAGAGGCTAAAATATTTTTCTTCTCCTAAGATCCACCTTTGGGCTAGCTTTCTATATTTTTCCATTGATAAGCCAAAGAGATCCACAAGGAAGAAGAGCATATAAAACTATCCACACTAGACCACCCAATGGCTAAAAAATAAATTCACTTAAACATCGAAGTTGGGGGAAAGAAGAAAGAATAGGTGGGTGACCATCCCAAGAGTCAATAAGAAGAAATAACACTCAAATTTGTGTATAATTCGTAAGAGACCATCCTTAATGAAGGAAAACCCCCTTTTAATAGTGCTCCAAATCATCGATCCCTTACCACTCAATTTCATTCATGAAATGCTTTTATTTTCAACTCCACCTAAATATTTATAGTTAAGAATATGTGCCTAAGGATGA
>VDFB02252577.1:0-20023 GCA_007258455.2 Sequoia sempervirens
GGTGTTACCAAGTTCAACACTCTTCCTAGGAGAATTTTCATGTAATCTCATAGAAGAGGAAAACAATGTATTCAATTAATTATGCACTTCTTCATCAATTTTAGCAACCTCATCATCATCATCCAAGTTAATCACAATGGTAGGTCAAAGGATAATGTCTATAGAAGGATATAGCTCCTATTACGGTTGTGGTATAGAATCTTTTTGTTATGGTGAAGAGGGAGACTCATCGTGTATTGTTTTAGTCATGTTTGGATGTTGATTTTATTTGTTGTTTTCTTCATTTAACCTTCAAGCAAGAGCACGAAATCTACACCTACGCTCTCTTGCATTTATGTTTCTTTTAGTTTGATTTTCAAGTTGTGTTTGTCTAGGAGTGGGTCTATCAACCATAGGTGAGGAATGGAAGGAACCATGGGAGGTTGTTCAACCACTGTCTCTTTAGCTTTGTAAACCTGCTTTATCTTAGGAGGCATGACAAGATTATTTTCATTATCTTGTGGTCTTTTGTAGGAGATAGGAAAATGATCAATCTTAGGTTGGTCTTGGATATTTGGAATGTCTTTAGGTTCAATCATAGTTTCATCAAGGATAGGAGGTTCAGTCATAGGTTGAGGTATGTTTGTAAGGGATAGTTTTTCTATGCATTTTGCCTTGAATTTTTGATAGGATTTGGAAAAGAAGTCTTCTCGAGATTTAATAGGTTTCATAGGCTCTCCAAAATAAATCTAATGAAAATTTCCCTCAAGAAGACAAAGGATTAAAGCCACTATGGTGCATAATGAAAATTTCATTGTCAAAGGGAAATTTTAAGCATTTATGCATGATCGACAGGATAGCATCCATGGAGCGTAGCCATGGATAACCAAGCTTCACACAGAATTGATCCAACATTGAGATGATGAAGAATGAGACATATAATTTGTTCCTATTTGTAAAGGAAGGGTGATCAATCCCATCGTAGGGCAAGCGAAACCATTATGCATCTTTATCCATGCTTTCAATTTATCATATGTTTCTCAATAGAGTTCATGCACAAGTAAGAATTCCTTAGTGATCACATTCTCTCCATAGATAGGATCAATTAATATCCCATTAGTGGGCTTGTCATTGATTCGACCGTCTATGTAAAGAGGACCATCAAGTGCATTTCTAATTATATCTTTAGATGAGAAAGAAATTTCAAGAGGATTTTTAGTTTGTCCCTTACGAGGTTGGGTTTTGATCAATGCAATCAAACCTTTTTAATACTATCCATAGGACCTTGTTTAATAGTATCCATAGGACCTTGTTCAATAGCATCCAAGTTGTCATCATCTGTGTCAACATTCATCACATAATTATTCTTAGTTTCACTAGCTTTGACAAATTAAATGTTATGATTCCACATAGGGTTGGTAAATAGTTGCAAGTTTTGGTTAGAAGGGGCAACAAACTTATTTCCTTGATCATTAACACCTCCAATTGAAATTCAACCAGAATCAATGAGGTCTTGTACAAGATGTTTAAGATGCTTACAATGTTTCGTGTCATGTCCATTTTTTTGGTGATAATGGCAAATAGGAATTGGATCTAAAATTTAGAGGTAACTTTAGGGTTATTAGGATCAGGAATTTTAACAGGAGGAAAAGTGATCATTTTCTATTCTACAAGTTGTGACATTGTGTTATGGAGGGTATCAGGTAAGGGAATGAATTGCCTAGCTAGATCCCCAAATGTGAAAGGAGTTGTCTTCTTTATAGAAGCCACTTGGGTATTGATATGTTGGGTTGGTTGAGGGGGGTTAAGTTGGAGGAATCCCTTATTCTATTTCCTAAAAGGTTGGTAATTTTTTTTATTTGCAGATTCAGACTTCTTGGGATGGCTAGAGGTGGGTTTTGTTTCATGACTACTAACCGAGTTTTGATAATCATGAAGGGAAGTACACAAGTGTATGAAGGAAGGAAACTTCATCATGATAAGCTTATCTTGTATCTTGGTTTGCAAGTTCTCAATGAACATCCATCATCAATTTGGGAATAAAGCGATTGGTAGCCTGAAATGAAATCAATAACTTTTTCATCATCTTTTTAATTACATCTCATTAAATTGGCTAATGTCATTTTAGGAGTCATGTGCACTTGGAAATGGTTTATAAAGGCCTAGTTCATTGAATGAATGAATTGAGTTGTTCAATAATTAGTAAAACCATTCTAAGGTGGTATCCTTCAAGGACCTAGGGAAAAGCTTAGCCAAGAGCTAATCCTCAAGGACAAAATCACTACATAAGGAAACATAAGCGGAAACATGGTTAGAAGGATCTCCTTTCCCCCCATATTTCTCAAATCTAGGAATCTCTAGACCTTGTGGTATCGCAGTTCTCAATATCTCCATGGATAAGGGATTAATTTTGACATGGTATATAGGTTGGCCATTTTGATTTTGGTTTATGATGGAAATTTTCTTTTGAAGGGATGAAACATTTTCCAAAAGTTGGTTAAGGATGGCATCATTGTTTGTATTTTGAGATGGAGGTGAATATGGTGGAGGTGTATATGTGTTCGATGGGGAAGTGAATGGAATGCTTATGGGAGGTAAAGTGGTAGGAGATATGACGTGCGATGCCACAAAAGTAATAAGGATGCTAGGGAAAATACCAAAGGTAGGAATGACATTACTAGTAGGTTGCATCGTTGTTGTAACTTGAGGGTTGGTATAGGTAGGAATAGATGCAATGGTTGTGAGAGGAATTTGGGTTCCTCCTTGACTTTGGACATTGTTCAAAGGTTGAGCACAACTAGTGGTTGAGGTAAGATGTTTTCTAAAAATCTGAGCTAGGTTACGCACAAGTTCAACTCCTTCACTTTCAATCATTTGATGTATGTTATCTATGGTAAGGATAGCAGTGGTTGAAAGTTTTTCAATACTCAGTTGATTTTGTAGGTTTGTTAATTCTTCATGGATTTGGATTATGTTTTCTTGTGGAATACTAGCAACCATTATTTCAACACTATTTGAAGGCAAAGAATTGTTAAGGGTATGGTCCATACCTAGTGAACTAGTGTCAACACTAGTAGTGAAAGAGCTAGATAACCCAAGATCCATGATGATTATGCTATCGTGAGATGACATGAGTCTCAAACTTCATATCACTATAGTATTAGCAATAAGGCACCAAGTTGTAAAGCTCATGTAAGGGACAATCAAGGAAATGCAAGATGCAATGAACACAAGATAAATGTTATTCTCTAATTTTTTTTAAATGAAATTAAGCATAGATGCAATGAAATGAATGAAACAAAAATTATGTAAACTGTAATAGATAACTAGTAGTAGCAAACAAAAACATAGAAACAGAGTTTTTAATGTTGTAAAATGTAGTTTAAGATCTAACACAAGACTAAATCGCCTAGAGGAGCATATAAGTCCCAGTTAGGGAAATTTAGGGGTTCAAATGATGATAAATAGTTAACATAGAATACCCAAAAATTAGGAAAAACTAACTATACTGGGACTAAATCACCCAAAAGGGTGTATGAGTACTATATTAGGATTTTTGCACAAATTTTAGAAAATTTTGAGTGAATGTTATATTTTATGGTTTGTATGATGTCTAGACTAAGTGTAATTACAGTTTTCAAATGAAATTAATTGATGCAAGATGCAAAAATGCAACCTATATGCACTTTCACTAATGCAAGATTTAGAAACCCTAGATACAAATTAACTAAGGCAAGACCTAATGCAAAGTTAATGCAAGCTAGATCTAGAACTATGATGCACTCCAAATCAGAAAAGGTGTTCTAAAGGCTAGGTTCACCAAAATGAAACCTAGAAAATGTGGTTCTTAATAGATTTTGGGAGATAGAATAACCAATTTTCTATAAGTTTCACTCAAGGAAACCTTAGAGATCTCAATCCAACGATAGAATGAGGGAAAGAGATCTGCAATAAGGTGTCCTAGGGTATGATAAAATATTAAAGAGGGGTTCACCACCAAACTAGGTCTTGGAAAGACAAGAAATGTAAATGATATTCAAGACTTGAATAAATGACCTACAAATGAATTCAAATCAGAACGACAAACTGAGAAAGTACAAAGGTGTGCACCTGGAAATTTGAAGAGGTTTGGAATAAGGTCTAAAATCCTAAAAATGTTGACTTTAATGCTCACTAGGACTCATACGCCAATAGGGGCGATTTAGTCCCAATTTAGGGTTTCAAATCCAAATTGGAATCTAGAATTTTTTAATCAGGATCTACATAAAATGGTTGAAAATGTGTATATTGGGACTCATACACCACAAGTGGAAATTTAGTCCTAGTATTAGGGTTGATCTAAAACTTTGTAATCCTCTAGTGATCTATTGTAACTTTACTCCTATCAAATCTCTGATTCTAAATCACTGAATTGCATCCTATAGGTGACTTCCCATGATCTTGCAAGTAAGGTGACAACTTTGACAACTTCGCAAGTTAAAAACTTCTCTCTAATATTGCTCTTCAATGAGTATTTAGCCTAGATCTACAAATCACATACCAAAGAGGGGAAAATGTTTTTTTGTTAGTGGATAGTGGTTTTCCTTGGTCAAACCCCGTTTTGGTAATCAAACCTTGAAATGAAATGAAATAGAATGGAGGAATGATGAATGAACAAATATGTAATGTTACAACTCACCAAACCCTTGTAACAAAGGTTGCAATCTTGAAAGTAATGGCTAGCATGAATGTGGATCTTGACTCTTTGCTTGAATGATATGGATCTTGACTTGAATGATTGCTTGAATCATAAAACCCTACATCACAAATGTTAGCTCAAAAATAAACATGATGCATGATGACTTTGACATGATGCTTGATACTTGAATAGTGTTCCAAAATGTTTGATAATCACTCTTGTATGCTCTTGTAATCATAAACTTTCTATAAGAATGCTCTCTTCAACTTGCTAGGAGAAAATATGTGGAATAACCTTGTATTTATACTTGTTTATGCCAAATTTCCTAAAATTACAACACTACAAGCCGACATAAGATCTAAGAGAATAAAATCCTACCAAGAATTTGAATTTAAATTAGGTATAAACTAAGTGGGACTCATATGCCAATAGGGGCGTATGAGTCCCATTAGGCTAAGCTTGGGACACATTTTTCAAGAAATGCTTAGTTTCATACCAAATTCAGATCTAGGCCTTGAAACCTAGGTGGGACCCATATGCCCAAGGTGTCATATGAATCTGAGATCACTAAATCTGGGCCATACAATCCAAAATGATTAATTTATGATTGATCAATTGATATCTATTGGAATTATCCTCAAAAAGATGCATTAATTAAGGCTTGTGGATGCAAAATAAGGCCAAATAGGGCATAAAGAAGCCCAATTTTAGTAGGGAGGGCCCAAACAAGTGTGAAAATGTAGACAGATACATTTTTCTACACTACACATAGTATGGGATCTCTTTAGCATATTCTTCACCTTATCATCCATAGGAAAACAAACAAGTTGAATCAAGCAACAAAAGTATCATGAACATCATCAAAAAAAATTGGATGCTAACAAGAAAATATGGGATGATAAGTTGAATTTTGTTGTCTAAGAAGATAGAATAACTTACAAGAATATTTTTGGGAAGAGCCCATTTGAATTGGTGTATGGTATTGAGGCCAAGTTGTCAATTAACCTCTAATTTCTAGTACATAAGTTTTATAATAGATTGAAGGGGAAGAGGGAAGTGACATCTCCCAAAGAATGCATGATTTTACCAAATTGGAAGAAACAAGAAAGGTTGTCCATGAAAGGAATTTGATGAAACAACAAAAAATGAAATACCTCTTCTATAAGAGGGTCATAAAAATGGAGTTTTAGATTGAGGAACTTGTCCTCATGTGGAATTGTAGACTAGAAGACAAGGGAAAGCATGGAAATTTTAATTCCCTATGGGTTTGGCCCTATCAAAATAATGAAGTAGGTGGTAAAGGAACATATAACCTTGAATCCTAGATGGAGATTACTTGTAGCTTCTAGTTCATGGTTAGCATTGAAATCACTATTTTTATTGAGGGCAGGGTTCTCGGAACCTTTGTAAATTAGGTTTTTTTGGTTGTATTATTTTTCTTGTATATATGTATGTTGTATGTCATGAGTTAATCTCATTTTTTTCCCGTTTGGTCTTCCTGAAGATCTATATTCTTGCAATGCCTATAAGACACACATGTCCCCAACTAGAGGCAATGTTGACACCCTAAAAAAATTGTTTCATTTTGTGCCTTAGTTATATTTTCCATTATTGATAATTGGTCTAATAAAATATGTTTGGGTTTGTTTGTTAGGGTGTACTTGTAGTTGTAGTTTTTACCCTTTTAGTCCTTTGTCAAGTACCCAAGTCTAAATTTTCCAAGGTTTACAATTATTTCTCAAATAAGTGTTACCTTCACCTAATTATGAAGTTTAATGGGTGCATGTATTTCAAGTTTGGTAAAGCTTGGATCAAAATTATATGTAAGTTATGGGGTTGCGGATTTTTCACCCCTGTCTCGACATTGTGGTACTTTTAGATTGATCTGGATCCCTATAAAATCCCTACAATTCTCTATAAACTTCATTTCACCACCAAGTTATTTATTCATGTTGTAGTAGAGCTTGTGTATTGCCCAATTCTAGAACTTTGGATCTCCTAGATTCACTACAATGATCTATTATTGTGAATCTTTGCATGCTACGTAGATGTTATCCTTTGTAACATCATAAATTTTCACCCGTGACAATTTCACACTAGGTTTAGCTCCCCCTTATGTGTCTGGACCTAATTATGGGCTTAATTTTCACATTTCATGGTCATTTTTAGGAAATCAAGATAAAATTGGGAATTAATATTTAATACTCATCAAACAATAATAAAAGCCCCAAAATTGGTCTAGACAATGTGGGTACCACCATCGTCCAACCTATTTTGGCTTAAATTTTAAATATTTCATTGTCAAAATTTTAACGTTTACAAATCCAATTTCACTTGTCAGCTTTTGATCATTAATTTTGTGAAAAACAAGAAATGCATATAAATACAAGTC
Organism: Sequoia sempervirens; assembly: GCA_007258455.2. NCBI lineage: Eukaryota > Viridiplantae > Streptophyta > Pinopsida > Cupressales > Cupressaceae > Sequoia > Sequoia sempervirens. The sequence goes on from VDFB02252577.1 coordinate 7,050, forward strand.
TTTTTCACCATTTAAAATACTAGCAAATAAAAAATAGTCAAGGCAATTCAAGGGCTAAATTAGCATATTGTTAATTATAGAAATTTCATCAAACAAGATCATATTTTCAAGGCATTAGAAAAAAAAGATTCGGCAATTATGAACAATGAGCTATTATGATCAATCATGTCATTATGAAGATGTATGAGTTATCATCTATATGCTAGCTACAACAATTTATTGTGTTTTGTAGACTAACCTATTGTAGGTCTTCAAGTCATTCAAACAAATTTTGGTGGCAACACATGGTGTGGACATCACTTCAACGGAGATTTCATACCAAGGTAACATTATTATTTATCATTTTATCATTTTAGTCAATTATTGCTTTGGCCTCTAGCCAACTTAGGGCATGCCCTCTTGATCATCATCATTTATTATACGTGGAGTTAGAAACATCAAAATGGGTTTTGACTTAGGTAAGCCTCTATACATCACAACCTTTCCCCCTCTTTTCATGTGTGTAAGACACATCCAAAAGTTTCGTCAAGAGCATATCACAAGAAACACAAGGCCACTTGGAGTTTTTAGATATTGAAAAAGTAGCATCTCTAGACAAGGGTACCGCCACCCTTGTCCCTCTGATTCAAGCCTAAATTTTAATAGTAGGTTCCTCTTTTTATCTACTTTATAGATCTATAATTGTTCTGTCAATTTTTATTTTCATCTATGTGATAAATTGCATTTTCAAATCTAGGGTTTATATCAATAGGCTTGTTAAAACACACATAAATTTGTCATCTTTACAACTCAAAAGGACCAAACCCTAGGAGATTGGCTCTCCCTTGTGGCAGCAAGCCAATCATCAGCCCTAGTTGGTTTTTGCATCTGAATGTAGAGGGCAAGTGAAAATAATTTGACTAGTTAATCTAGTTGGATCGAGGATCCCTTTTCCTACTCTACATTTGCATACCCCTTCAAATCCCACAGTGTCAGGTAATGATCCTTATCTTTCCACAACCATATCAAATGTTTGGAAAATGATAGTGTTATGGTGGATTTTTCACAGGTCCTATCGACCAATCAATTAGTGTCAGGTGCCACGTGGAGCTTGAACATGATGTTGCACCAAAATTCTAGAGATTGGCTAAGTATAAAAATTCCAAAAAAACATACTTCTCTTGTAGGAGGAGGATTAAATAAGTATCTCCAGTTCAAATTGAGTAAAAAAGGACTATGTTATGCTCTTGTGAAAATTTTGGGCTCTACTAGATCTCATGGGCAGTTGGATACTAAAGTTCCACAAGGAAGGTTGAAGTCTACGAGGATTTCCAACTAAACCACATAGAAAGAAAAAGGTGAAGTTCAGTTGGAAGAAGAATTCTCGCAATTTCAATAGGAAGTAATTTTCCTACAGGGATGGATGGGATTCAATTTTCTACATGAGCCCAATGGATATCCCTTCCTTGCATGGACCCAAAAAATTTCAGAATGAAAAGGATTTACGGGTGTTCTCGTGTAAACCAGACATCTTTTCAAAATGTGCAATTCAATAGCAGGTCCTTGTTTTGCTTATTCCTGATGTGCTTCTAGAACCCAATAATGGCAAAGTTAAAGGTAAATGGTAATGAAGATCCAAGTGATTTGAATAGGTGCTTGACATGAACATGACCTATTGGAAGCCGATATCCTACATGTAGAGTTTTGCGAGGATTCGAAGTTCAGAAGGACCTTGCAAGAATGGCAGTGGCATTTGGATATATCTTGTAAGGGCCCAAAATTTTCCGAAGGTATATTGGGCCAATTTTTCCACCAAATGTCGATGCTATCTCTTCCATGGGCCCGATTCTCATGTCGCATCTTGATCCAAGCCAATGTTCTACATCCTGTAGGGGGTCAGATTTTTGCAAGAGGTAAAATGAAGAGGTTGGCTCTCAGCAACTGCCATTAACACTCAACCACCATTGTAACTTCCCTAACCTCAATCCAAGAAAACTCCCTCATGGCCTTTATTGCATTTTGGAATGGATTTAGGGGAGATTTTGGTGCCCGTGTACCTCACTTATTATCTATAGAGCCTTTTTCTATCACGCAACACCTCCCAAATGTATTTTTAATGGATTTCATGGGCGATTCTCCCTATTTATTGCACTCTAACAAATGAATCATCAATGTGAATGTATGGTGTAGGTTAAGGGTATGTTCTTCTACATTTCCTTCAATCAAATTAGATTTGCAATAGACACTTGGCTACTGTGAATTCGTGGAGGTTGCAAATGGGATTTCCCATGTGGCACCTTCGACATTTTATAGACCTTATTTCCAAGGTTATATCTTCCTTGGTGACCATTTTCAAAAGAGAGGATAATATTTTGGAGAGGAGCATAATATAAAAAACTTACAAAACAGACTAGAGGGTTCATAGTTTCTAGCTCTAGGTATAAAAAATAATAAAAATTAAAAATTTGAAACACCTTCAAACAAAGGTTTACCTTGATTCAAGAGTGATATTGCAATTACCTTCAAAGGAAGGTGATTGTGCAATTATTTTCAAACAAATTTGTTTGCAAATTTTCTTCTCCCCAACCATACAAATTTGTATTATCTCACAAGTGGGACACACTGTTGTGGATCTACCCATGGCTTTGTATGTGAATAATAGGAAAGATTGTTTTTATATCTATAGTAATGAGGACTAAGCTTTAACATATAAAAATTAATTTATCATTATTGTTTAGCATATATGATGTATAATATGACAAGTGGCAAGTACATAGTCTAACAAAAAGATGGAAGAATGAGTAATGTTGTTTGTATATTAATAGAACTCATTATTGCATATATTTAATTTAACTTTGTATGAATTAATATAACTTTTTGACTCTGTGAAAGTAATATAATTAGAAACAATATTTCCCGTTCAAACAACAAAAACATTGAAAAGTTTAATAAGACTTAATACCACTTTATTGCATCACTAACACAATTACAACATGTTCACATGCTACTTAAACCTAACCCTTAGTTTTTTAATTTTAAAGTTTAGATTATATTATAAAACATTCTTTTAATTTAGATTGAGAGGGAAAGAACATAATGATTGAAGTAAAGAAAACACTAGCTTTATTCGACCTCGTGAAGGCAATGTGCACTACCATACGCGTGAAATTTCATTATAGTATTAAAATGAACATGATTTTCTTGCAATAACGAGGTGAAGAGTACTTAAAATGCCTTGCTCTAGAAAAAGAAAGGGAAAAAAGTCGGGTAAACGAGTAGACCTGTTACAAGTGACAAATAAGGGCCACAATAATGCTTTAAAAATCAATTCCAGTTCTATTCGACCGACCCTCTTTAATGGCGGTCATTTTCAAGATCAAGTTGTCTTCTAAAGCATTGTAACTTTGGACTCTTCAATCTAGCTTTCTGACACAGACAAGGATTATCCTCTATTAAAAAATGAACTACACTCAACGATTAAGACTGCAACCCAGAAATGTAGGTAGGTTGGTCTGAAACGAAATCTAGAGTTGCAGAATTGACCAAGTGAGAATGAAGATTACACACATAATGTCTAAATGAAGCTTTTTCATGTCTTAAAATATGATTATGGATTCGTCCCATTGTCGGCGGAGGTTTAAGTCTTGGGTATGCTCCCCAAAGTCTTTAGTTCAACTCTGAGATCGAGTTTACCTGATACATGTGACTTACTGCAGTTGCGTGCATCCCTGAAAGATTAGTCTTCCCTCCTCTCACCTCCCCAAGATAAAGTGGGGGCGCTGAGCTGGATCACAGAGATACCTAAATTAGAAAAAAAAAAAAAAAATGATTGTGTCAAGCTCTTTTGAAAACGTTGCCAAAAAGAAAGACTAGGAAAGTGAACTGTTTATAGTGGTAGCAAGTCAAGCATGGCAGTCTATGCAGTTCATACCAAACGCAATACCAATGTAGTGGAAAGTCACTGTCAGCCTTCATGCTTATCAACTGGGAGTCTACCTCTGGATGACCATGCTCTTTTCTTGTTATAAATAGCCTCGTTTAACACACATCCATATTAAGCCTTTTTGATAGCTTCTTCTCTATCATAATCTTGTCTAAGTCTAGGTGATTTTTCTACTAGTATTTGCTCCAATGGCTTCTTCAGCAAGCTTCTATACACTACTATGCGCCCTGTTGCTCTCTACTGTATTGCATTGCCTTTTTCATTTCAGCTGCGCAGACGAGTATACGCAAACAAGGGCTACGTTCTATGGAAGTCCGGAATGCCTGGGAACCGATGGTAAGCACACCCATTTAGTATAGAATCAAATTTTGAAATGTTTTGATGAACTGGTTGGTAATCTTATGTGGTGATGTTATGTGGCAGGAGGAGCGTGTGGGTATGGCTCGTTTGGGAGAAGTCTGAATGGGGGAGATGTAGCAGCCGTAGCTCAGCTATACAGAAATGGCACCGGATGCGGGGCTTGCTATCAGGTTATTATAACTGCAAACAACATGGTCTAGGAAAAGATTTTAACAGTAATTTTTATTAGTATGTGAAGGTAATAATGGGCGCTCAACTTCAATTTTCGGCATAAGAAAGAATAAGTAGAGGATGTCCATGAACCCAGAACTGTATAATGGGGCTTAGAACCAGAACCTCCATTTTAGGAATGTTCAATTTTTCATAAAACAGTTAGAAGTCAGATTTAGGATTTCTTCTCTTCTGATTTGGACTTTGATATCATGTTAAATTTGTCATGGACCAGTCAGGACTCAAACCTACAACTTCCCGTTGAATGTTCTTTCATTGAGCTACTGGTCTTATTGGTGACGGGTCCATTTTCCAATAAGGAACGGTCCCTTAACAACCAAATTTTGACTTAAATAGCACATTCTAGGCTTTGACTTGTATAGGTCATCATCTAAAATCACACTAATAGGTGGGTCTTATTGAAGAAGGTAGTGTGATTTCAGATGAGCCACCTAAGCAAGTCAAAGCTTGCCAACAACAACCAAGAATCTAATTGTCATCTTAACACCAACTATCGATGTTTTTCACAACTATTTGACACATTATTTGTTTTTCACAACTATTTGACATATTATTTGTTATCTGCCATTAAAAACTCCAAATAAATTGTTAGCTGTTTACTTTCAACTTCATCATATTCTTCAATTATGAAGTATTTTCGGCAGTGTGTCAAGTGTGTCAAGTTATGATTTTAGTGTCAAATTCAACTGCATAGTTTCTAAATCAAACTCATTGACCCAAATTTCATAAATAATGGTTCACATGAACCCATCTCTCAAAAGAATGAATTTTCTCCCCTTAACATTCATTACATCTAAATGAACACCCACACAAAAATGAAACATCCAAACTTCTCAAAGCCTTCTCTTTTTATTTTATTTTTCTTTCTCAAATTATATTTTACAGCGTACTGGGTTGTGACTGAAGTTGGGCAACGTGATAAATGTGCATGGTTGATAAAACTTTTCTAAAAAACAGGTGCGGTGCACCCATCCAGAGCTTTGCACAGAGGGCGGAGCGAAAATCGTTGTAACAGACTACGGGCAAGGCGATCGCACCGATTTTATTCTGAGCTCCAGAGGTTACACAAAGCTGGCCCGCAGCGACAAGATTAAAGAATTGATATTAATGGGTGTGGTGGACGTGGAGTATAAACGGTAAGGACAATAGACCCAACATCTCTTTTTCTCATCGAGCCCGCACCATGGTTAATAATGTAATAACAATGCCTTATTTTTTCCCTGAACAAATCAGAATACCATGTCAATATCCGGGATACAATTTGATGTTCAAGATCGACGGCAGTAGTAACTTTCCCGATTATCTGGCTTTGCAATTTTGGTATCAAGCCGGTCAAAAGGACGTCCTCGCCATTGAACTTTGTCAGGTGATGAGAAAGCTAATTCAACGTTTTTTTAAAGAACTGAAAAAATGGGATAACCCCTAATTCAACGCTGTTATGTGTTTGCCTGTTGATTATAATTTATTGAGTAAACGGTATAACTGCATTGCAGGAGCAAAGCTACGAATGGAAGGCAATGTGCAGAAGCCATGGCGCCGTGTGGGACGTGGTGACGCCTCCGAAAGGAGCTCTTTCTGTTCGATTTCTGGTAAGTGACGGAATCCACGCTCCCGAATGGAAAGTGGCGCCCAACGTAATTCCCGTTAACTGGGAAGCTGGCGCACTTTACGACTCTGGCATTCAGTTGGATTGATTAAAGACACCGCTACGTATGTCAACTCCGAAACACAGAGAGCATTGACGAACACAAGAATTCAATAATATAGAGAGAGAGAGAGAGACGGCCTTTTGAACTTTGTATTCTATTGCTACGGTAGAATATCCAAATAATTTCCATTCCAATTATCCTTTGGTGGGTTCAAGTTAAACTCAGTGGGATGATGAACATTCTCTTCTGGTTCAGATGTTTTGAAATGTATTTCAGCTATAAGATTAATATAAATAATTTAGGTTTTTGGTTTTTTATAAAAAAAAAAAAAAAAATCTTTTGGCGGATTTCATTTGTGTTCTCATTTGTTAAAAATAGTTTAGTGGGTTGAGTTGTAATTTCAACCTCAGTCAAACAAACTTTGTATTGTATTGCTACAATAGAATATTCAAATAAGTTTCATTTCAATTATCTTTTGGTGGGTTTGATTTGTGTTTCCCGATCCAAACAAAATTGATAAAGTCAAATTATTTTGAATATGGTTTTGAGTCTTTTAAGGCTATTAAAATTGATCGAGAAGGATGGAAGAAGTTTGGTTATATATATGATAATGGATTTTCTATTCTCATTATCTGAATTAATAAAGATTTTTATATTACATTTATAGTAGTAGGATTTCGACAAATTAGGAAATGACTTTTACTTTCTTCAGGTTCAAAATTATATATGTAATTTGGATTATTAGAAATTTAATTTAAAAGATCAATAACTTGGTTGTCAAGAACTTTAGATTATGTGATCCAAACTACAACTATATTGATTCAATTCCATTTTTTTTAAAATTAACCAAGAACATGAAATCATGCACAAACTATAATATATATCAATACAAAGATTTGACATAGAAAATTATTCTGAGAAAAAATCTGATAACAAAAGAGAGTTAACATATTTATGTGTGCATATAGAATCAAAGTACGACAAGTCTTTTTATTCCACCTTTCTTGATTTGTGAACTTCTAATATACAACCTCTTCACACTTTGCAACATCATCCTATCACAATGCATGCATCCTACATCTACCTATTCCTCTAGTACCACTAACTAGATGTAGATCTAAGTTGTTTTCCTAGAATCCTAATTGAATAAACACTCTAATCGTCTGTTAAATACCAAATATCACATAAATCAAACATGAACAAATCATGATGTCAACTTACCACATGTCACTCCCACGAAACTTATCCAAATGGAGAAACTTTACATTTGTTTAGATAATCCCATAATGACTTACTCATAAATTTTTGACAAATACACCAACTAATAATGAATAGTCTTCCTACAATACCACCAAGGACAACCCTATGGCTTCTCATAACATATAGATTACATTCATATAACTTATTGTAATCTAGAGCAATTTCCAAAATGTCTACCTATCCTTTGACATTGTTCATGCACTCTAGTAATGGCATGCCTGCAATTATATTATTACACATAGTCTAGTAATGTACTATATATAAAATGTGGTACAACCATAACATAATCAAACCTCATGTGGTTGCTATCATGGCTTCATGAGGATCTAAGACACCTCCATGTCATATTGCAAAGTCTGATTTCCATTATTTTCTTATACATAATCTTCTAGCACTATTTTATAATATATGATTAAACTTTATAACAGGAACTCTTGTGGTTCCAAATATTCTTCTCACTCGAAAACCCTCTACAAGTGAATGGCATGACAAAGTTCTAACATTTTCCCACTTGATATTTACCATAATAAGATACAACATAAACTAAAAAGTAAACTATGTAAGGAAAGGGATAAACCCATTACATCCCTACACCAATAAAACAACTCATACTAATTACTAGTTTTGTCAAAGAGTCAATTGCATTCTCTAGAGTCCTATTTTTTTCTAGTTAGACTTTCTTAGCCTTAAGTATCTCACTAGAAAATGATATTTGATAGCTATATATTTAGTATGATCATGATAAATCAAATTATGCTAAACAAATTACAATATGAAATTGTCATAATTTATAATTGTCTTACTCTTAAAACCAATTCTACCACAAATTATTTGTAACAACAATACTAATTTGCAAGCATATGTTGCACAATTATATACTCTAGTTCAACAATTTATCATGCAACTATGGTTCACCACTTACTTATCCAAATCACTACTCCTCACAAATAAAGTAAACATGTAGGTACTTGATTACTTTCATCTATTAAGATATCCAATCCAATCAAAATTCTTTAAACCCAATATATTTGATACCTTGCCAACATCATTAATCTCATGCTAAAATAAAATACTTATTAAGTTCCTCTCCAATAACTAAAAGTTTTTTTCATGCGATTCCAATGTTCTCTATCAAGCTTTGGCATGAACATATTAAGAACCATTGAAATATTTGGGAAATATTTTTTATTGTACAAATCATGACATGCATTAGCATTCTTACCACACTAACATATGAAATAATTTGTATGTCCTAGAGGGAATATTTATGATGAGCCTTCAATATTTACCAATATTAAACAAGTAATTTATTTGGATAAAAATAAATTTAAATGTTATCCATAAAATATATCATTTTTATTTAAAATTAAATCATAAATAATCATAACTCGAGAGATAGATCCAACATACATGTATTCATTAGTTACATATTACATCATGATACATGTTTCAAATGATATATTAAGATTCAAATCAATATTAGGACCACTATCTCATCAAATTACCAGTGTTCATCAATTTTATAAAAACCTTATCAAGTTTTAAAGTCATTACATATAAATGACCAATGGTCATATTCATCTTATCTGAGTGTAATAAATATGGTTTTCAAGTTGCATGGAGGGAAAGTATCATCAAAGTGGTTTACCTCCAACCACAAACCAAACAATCCCCCACTCATAATCCTACTAAAAGTGTCTTGATGCTTCAATGAGGGTGATAAAGTGAAACTATAACTAAATATGAGAACCAAGTGTATGTTTATATAGGCACTATCACATGCAATAAATCATGCAAACCCTAGATACCCTTTAGCCACTAATGAATTTTGACTAGATCATGCAATCCTAAGAGCATAGTGAATTAATGATGCATACATATCAAGCATCACTTTGGCCAAAGTTTTTAATTATAAGTCACATATAGATGTAGGTCATATGCTCAAAAAACTACTATATCTTATCAGCTAAAATGACCATAAAATAGTGGAATATAAAGTATAGACTAGCACACCATTTTCAACAAATCATCATATTAACTACTAAACCCTCAATATACCTTGCCTTTGAGTTGATCTTAGTAAATTTTAGTATTTTAAATGTTGTATAATAGTTGTGCTAGAAATAGGTGATTTCATCATGTAATAAATCAAATACATATTCTCATGGGTATATGTAATTATGAATATATACTAAGTTTTTTGCTTCATTTATCTTTATGATTCTTTGTAAAGTTTACTAATTTTTTGTATTTAAATTTGAATGATTGCAAGCAATAATAGCTATTACAAAAAATAATTATTGTGCCTCCTCTTTGTATTCATTATACCAAAGTAGGGATAGTTGATACATGTATATTTTTTTATCTCAAGTACATTTCTAGTAAGTATGAAAAATGGTATACTCTACAAATATAGCAAAAATTACATAGTTTTACACTAATATATTTGTGTGTAGATAATAAAGTGTTCTCAAAATAGGAACCATGAGCCAATAGGTTATGGTAATATGTATGCACAAGTTGCATAAACTATTTGACATAATTCCTCAAGAAGTATAACCTCAAGTTAGGTAATATTTATAAAATATATATGAAATAAAACTCATTGCATCAAATACTTGATTAAGACAAGGAAATGTGGTTTCATGGAATGCAATTACTATGGATTTTATTCTATAAAAACCAAATGAATTGAATGTCTAGATAAGGCATGTGAACTATTTGATAAAATATCACAAAGAAATAGCTCAGCATATTTAAGAAAATGTGATGAATAGGTATAGGACCACACATGCAACCTAGCTCCATAAGAGAGCAATAGAATAGAGTATGTATATACCTAAAATATAATATTTATAGAATCTACTGATGAATCCATTTGCATACACATGTTTTGGCACTATGTAACTAATCTTGACTAATAAAATTATGTCAAAACCTCATTCAATAGACCCAAAATAGTTAAAATGAAGTATATAAATAAGGTAAATGTGTGTGCATGTGTATATATATACAAATATATACATGTACAAATTAATACCCAAAATGCAAGTATATTTTTTTAGTTTTTCCCACCAAAATGAAAATCAAAACATAAGAAAATGGGATTGACCACATATTAATTATAGTTACATTTGCATCTCTCTAATTTCTACTAAAAATGCACACAAAACCTAATTTCTAGCTCCAAAAATGTCATGACCCATGATGAAACAATTTATGTTCCCTCCATTGCCTTCCCCATTTATTTCCAACGAGAAAACATCTATTTTTCTCATTTCAATGTCTCCCACTACAATGAATTACTAATGCCACAAATTTCTTTAATAACTCACTTTCTCTATGCTAGATATGTGGCAAAAATGCAAAAAGTAATAGTCCAAATCAACCCCCCATTATCTCACAACCTCTACCATTTATTCTTGGTTTGAATCAAGGTAAAACCCCTTAGGGTTATTCTTTAAATATTATATTAAATGAAATCTATTTCAAATAATAAAATTTAAATTATATTCTCATTGTAGCCAATTGTAGTGTCATGAATTGTCACCCTTGACAATTTCACACTATGCTTTTCTCCCCCTTAAGTGCATGGACCTAATTGTATGCCTAATTTCCAAAATTATGCATTCCATAGCCCATATGGACAATTATCAATAAAACCCATATTGAAAATCAATGCAAACATTTAATATTTTGTCCCCGACACCTTACATCCCACAAAATAGGGCTAGGACTAAGTTGCCCTAGGTGACTTGGTACCCCTATTTTGCCTCCAAATTTTAATATGTTAGATTTGGCATTTTATTATTTGAATTTCAAATGCCAAATGTTGACTATCGAGATTTAATTTTAGAAAATTAGATCAATTGTTTATAAATACCTAGTCATTTCATCATTTGAAATCTATCTAGCAAGAAGGAGAAATATGGAGCAAGAATTATTGTCAAGAGAATTATCTAGCAAGTCAAGAGTAGTCAAGAGCAGATTTATTACAGCAATTCAATATTAAAGCATCTTTTCAAATTGTATGTGAGTTAATTATGTTTATGTTATCATATTGTTTGTGAGATCTAACCTTTGTAGGTCTTCAAGAAAATCAAGCCTTGATGAGATGTGCATGACTTTAGACCTTCAAGGAAGCCATTTTTAGTGGTGAGTTGTAGTCCATTATTGATTCATCATTCATTTATCACGTATTATTTATCCCTCAAAAGAATAAGCTCTCTTTCATTGATATTACCATTGTAGAGGTGGAAACACCAACACGGGGTTTGACTGAGGCAAGTCCCTATATAGAAAAACCCTTCCTCTCTCTTTAAATGTGTAGGTTTCAAATATGAAGAAGATTAGGAGACGTTTGAAAGTCAATTATTCATTATTACATTTAAACCCTACACCTTGACAACATAAGAAAACTCAGTTATCTCAACACCTGACAAAGATCTGACAGTGCAACACCTGAGGAAAGAAAGCTCTGATCTGGCTCTAGAGGACTGTGAAATCAGATCTAAAATTCAATCACAAGGACACTATCACCCTGGGTGACTTCTAGTCCTCTATTTTTAGCCCCAAATTAGTATCACAAGTGCATAAAACTCTACTTAGTCTATTTCTGAAGTCTGAATTTTCCTATGACTTTCCAAATCTACTGCTTTTACATCAAAATAGTTATTTGCATCATTATCCTAGTCATTTCATTTCATTTCATTACAAAATCCATCCTAAGTTTGGTCAAGGGTAGGTTGACTCATCTTTTAGGTTGTAAGTCAATCTTATACCTTGTCCAAATCCATCAAACCCCCACTACCAACAAATTCTAAATGAAATGAGAAAAAGTGCTTAAACCCTAGAGTCAAATCTTAAGGTCGTTCATCAATTTTTCTTCATTTAATTTTGGTGATGCATCTATACATGTGCCAGATGGTCCTCTCTATATCACTAGACATATCACTGATATACCTACACAAGGGATACTCATTGATCACGTGTGCTTAGAGAATATGATCACTGAGGGATTCTTGTATGTGCATGATCTTTATCAAGATTCTAATGAACAACTAAAAGCATGGTTAAAAACTCATGATGGTTTTTGCTTGCTCTAAGATGGGTTCAATCACTTTTCCACTTAAAGTTGGACCAAAGCAACTAGATGTATCATTCTCCATCATCCCGACATTGGAAAAATTTCATGTGAAGCTAGGTTATCCATGGCTACACTCCATGAATGTTGTCCCATCGGTTATCCACAAGTGCATAAAGTTCCCATTTGAAAATAAAATATGCATAGTGCATCATATTGGGTTTAATCCTTTGTCTTCCTATGGAATTTTTTGTTGGACTATTTTTTTCCTCAACCCATGGCAGTCAAGTGTCATGAAGACTTCTTTTTCAAGTCATATAAAAAATTCAACTTGGCAAAGCACATAACAAAGTTATCCCTTAGAAATATTCTTGAAAATGATAGAGGTATGGTTGTTCCTCCCACCCTATAGGTTGTGGATGAACCCATGCCTGAGGAAAATTCCCTTTTAAGTAAACAAGGTAAATAT
>VDFB02252578.1:0-258457 GCA_007258455.2 Sequoia sempervirens
CAGGAACTCTTGTGGTTCCAAATATTCTTCTCACTCGAAAACCCTCTACAAGTGAATGGCATGACAAAGTTCTAACATTTTCCCACTTGATATTTACCATAATAAGATACAACATAAACTAAAAAGTAAACTATGTAAGGAAAGGGATAAACCCATTACATCCCTACACCAATAAAACAACTCATACTAATTACTAGTTTTGTCAAAGAGTCAATTGCATTCTCTAGAGTCCTATTTTTTTCTAGTTAGACTTTCTTAGCCTTAAGTATCTCACTAGAAAATGATATTTGATAGCTATATATTTAGTATGATCATGATAAATCAAATTATGCTAAACAAATTACAATATGAAATTGTCATAATTTATAATTGTCTTACTCTTAAAACCAATTCTACCACAAATTATTTGTAACAACAATACTAATTTGCAAGCATATGTTGCACAATTATATACTCTAGTTCAACAATTTATCATGCAACTATGGTTCACCACTTACTTATCCAAATCACTACTCCTCACAAATAAAGTAAACATGTAGGTACTTGATTACTTTCATCTATTAAGATATCCAATCCAATCAAAATTCTTTAAACCCAATATATTTGATACCTTGCCAACATCATTAATCTCATGCTAAAATAAAATATTTATTACAAGTTCCTCTCCAATAACTAAAAGTTATTTTCATGTGATTCCAATGTTCTCTATCAAGCTTTGGCATGAACATATTAAGAACCATTGAAATATTTGGGAAATATTTTTTATTGTACAAATCATGACATGCATTAGCATTCTTACCACACTAACATATGAAATAATTTGTATTTCCTAGAGGGAATATTTATGATGAGCCTTCAATATTTACCAATATTAAACAAGTAATTTATTTGGATAAAAATAAATTTAAATGTTATCCATAAAATATATCATTTTTATTTAAAATTAAATCATAAATAATCATAACTCGAGAGATAGATCCAACATACATGTATTCATTAGTTACATATTACATCATGATACATGTTTCAAATGATATATTAAGATTCAAATCAATATTAGGACCACTATCTCATCAAATTACCAGTGTTCATCAATTTTATAAAAACCTTATCAAGTTTTAAAGTCATTACATATAAATGACCAATGGTCATATTCATCTTATCTGAGTGTAATAAATATGGTTTTCAAGTTGCATGGAGGGAAAGTATCATCAAAGTGGTTTACCTCCAACCACAAACCAAACAATCCCCCACTCATAATCCTACTAAAAGTGTCTTGATGCTTCAACGAGGGTGATAAAGTGAAACTATAACTAAATATGAGAACCAAGTGTATGTTTATATAGGCACTATCACATGCAATAAATCATGCAAACCCTAGATACCCTTTAGCCACTAATGACTTTTGACTAGATCATGCAATCCTAAGAGCATAGTGAATTAATGATGCATACATATCAAGCATCACTTTGGCCAAAGTTTTTAATTATAAGTCACATATAGATGTAGGTCATATGCTCAAAAAACTACTATATCTTATCAGCTAAAATGACCATAAAATAGTGGAATATAAAGTATAGACTAGCACACCAGTTTTAACAAATCATCATATTAACTACTAAACCCTCAATATACCTTGCCTTTGAGTTGATCTTAGTAAATTTTAGTATTTTAAATGTTGTCTAATAGTTGTGCTAGAAATAGGTGATTTCATCATGTAATAAATCAAATACATATTCTCATGGGTATATGTAATTATGAATATATACTAAGTTTTTTGCTTCATTTATCTTTATGATTCTTTGTAAAGTTTACTAATTTTTTGTATTTAAATTTGAATGATTGCAAGCAATAATAGCTATTACAAAAAATAATTATTGTGCCTCCTCTTTGTATTCATTATACCAAAGTAGGGATAGTTGATACATGTATATTTTTTTATCTCAAGTACATTTCTAGTAAGTATGAAAAATGGTATACTCTACAAATATAGCAAAAATTACATAGTTTTACACTAATATATTTGTGTGTAGATAATAAAGTGTTCTCAAAATAGGAACCATGAGCCAATAGGTTATGGTAATATGTATGCACAAGTTGCATAAACTATTTGACATAATTCCTCAAGAAGTATAACCTCAAGTTAGGTAATATTTATAAAATATATATGAAATAAAACTCATTGCATCAAATACTTGATTAAGACAAGGAAATGTGGTTTCATGGAATGCAATTACTATGGATTTTATTCTATAAAAACCAAATGAATTGAATGTCTAGATAAGGCATGTGAACTATTTGATAAAATATCACAAAGAAATAGCTCAGCATATTTAAGAAAATGTGATGAATAGGTATAGGACCACACATGCAACCTAGCTCCATAAGAGAGCAATAGAATAGAGTATGTATATACCTAAAATATAATATTTATAGAATCTACTGATGAATCCATTTGCATACACATGTTTTGGCACTATGTAACTAATCTTGACTAATAAAATTATGTCAAAACCTCATTCAATAGACCCAAAATAGTTAAAATGAAGTATATAAATAAGGTAAATGTGTGTGCATGTGTATATATATACAAATATATACATGTACAAATTAATACCCAAAATGCAAGTATATTTTTTTAGTTTTTCCCACCAAAATGAAAATCAAAACATAAGAAAATGGGATTGACCACATATTAATTATAGTTACATTTGCATCTCTCTAATTTCTACTAAAAATGCACACAAAACCTAATTTCTAGCTCCAAAAATGTCATGACCCATGATGAAACAATTTATGTTCCCTCCATTGCCTTCCCCATTTATTTCCAACGAGAAAACATCTATTTTTCTCATTTCAATGTCTCCCACTACAATGAATTACTAATGCCACAAATTTCTTTAATAACTCACTTTCTCTATGCTAGATATGTGGCAAAAATGCAAAAAGTAATAGTCCAAATCAACCCCCCATTATCTCACAACCTCTACCATTTATTCTTGGTTTGAATCAAGGTAAAACCCCTTAGGGTTATTCTTTAAATATTATATTAAATGAAATCTATTTCAAATAATAAAATTTAAATTATATTCTCATTGTAGCCAATTGTAGTGTCATGAATTGTCACCCTTGACAATTTCACACTATGCTTTTCTCCCCCTTAAGTGCATGGACCTAATTGTATGCCTAATTTCCAAAATTATGCATTCCATAGCCCATATGGACAATTATCAATAAAACCCATATTGAAAATCAATGCAAACATTTAATATTTTGTCCCCGACACCTTACATCCCACAAAATAGGGCTAGGACTAAGTTGCCCTAGGTGACTTGGTACCCCTATTTTGCCTCCAAATTTTAATATGTTAGATTTGGCATTTTATTATTTGAATTTCAAATGCCAAATGTTGACTATCGAGATTTAATTTTAGAAAATTAGATCAATTGTTTATAAATACCTAGTCATTTCATCATTTGAAATCTATCTAGCAAGAAGGAGAAATATGGAGCAAGAATTATTGTCAAGAGAATTATCTAGCAAGTCAAGAGTAGTCAAGAGCAGATTTATTACAGCAATTCAATATTAAAGCATCTTTTCAAATTGTATGTGAGTTAATTATGTTTATGTTATCATATTGTTTGTGAGATCTAACCTTTGTAGGTCTTCAAGAAAATCAAGCCTTGATGAGATGTGCATGACTTTAGACCTTCAAGGAAGCCATTTTTAGTGGTGAGTTGTAGTCCATTATTGATTCATCATTCATTTATCACGTATTATTTATCCCTCAAAAGAATAAGCTCTCTTTCATTGATATTACCATTGTAGAGGTGGAAACACCAACACGGGGTTTGACTGAGGCAAGTCCCTATATAGAAAAACCCTTCCTCTCTCTTTAAATGTGTAGGTTTCAAATATGAAGAAGATTAGGAGACGTTTGAAAGTCAATTATTCATTATTGCATTTAAACCCTACACCTTGACAACATAAGAAAACTCAGTTATCTCAACACCTGACAAAGATCTGACAGTCCAACACCTGAGGAAAGAAAGCTCTGATCTGGCTCTAGAGGACTATGAAATCAGATCTAAAATTCAATCACAAGGACACTATCACCCTGGGTGACTTCTAGTCCTCTATTTTTAGCCCCAAATTAGTATCACAAGTGCATAAAACTCTACTTAGTCTATTTCTGAAGTCTGAATTTTCCTATGACTTTCCAAATCTATTGCTTTTACATCAAAATAGTTATTTGCATCATTAGCCTAGTCATTTCATTTCATTTCATTACAAAATCCATCCTAAGTTTGGTCAAGGGTAGGTTGACTCATCTTTTAGGTTGTAAGTCAATCTTATACCTTGTCCAAATCCATCAAACCCCCACTACCACAAAATTCTAAATGAAATGAGAAAAAGTGCTTAAACCCTAGAGTCAAATCTTAAGGTCGTTCATCAATTTTTCTTCATTTAATTTTGGTGATGCATCTATACATGTGCCAGATGGTCCTCTCTATATCACTAGACATATCACTGATATACCTACACAAGGGATACTCATTGATCACGTGTGCTTAGAGAATATGATCACTGAGGGATTCTTGTATGTGCATGATCTTTATCAAGATTCTAATGAACAACTAAAAGCATGGTTAAAAACTCATGATGGTTTTTGCTTGCTCTAAGATGGGTTCAATCACTTTTCCACTTAAAGTTGGACCAAAGCAACTAGATGTATCATTCTCCATCATCCCGACATTGGAAAAATTTCATGTGAAGCTAGGTTATCCATGGCTACACTCCATGAATGTTGTCCCATCGGTTATCCACAAGTGCATAAAGTTCCCATTTGAAAATAAAATATGCATAGTGCATCATATTGGGTTTAATCCTTTGTCTTCCTATGGAATTTTTTGTTGGACTATTTTTTTCCTCAACCCATGGCAGTCAAGTGTCATGAAGACTTCTTTTTCAAGTCATATAAAAAATTCAACTTGGCAAAGCACATAACAAAGTTATCCCTTAGAAATATTCTTGAAAATGATAGAGGTATGGTTGTTCCTCCCACCCTATAGGTTGTGGATGAACCCATGCCTGAGGAAAATTCCCTTTTAAGTAAACAAGGTAAATATGTTGCAGTTCCTCCACCCATATCATACAAAAGACCAAGAGACAATCACATGATTCCCTTTATGCCTCTGAAGGAAAAACAAGTGTATAGACCTAAGGAGACAGCGGTCTCCTAACCCCTGGTGGTCTCTTTAGTTCCTCCCCTAAGGGAAGAAAATATACCAATGGTTGAGAAACCTGCTCTCACACCTTCATAGATTGAAAACTGAAAAAGAAGAAACATAAATGCTAAAGAGTGTAGGCATATACATCATGTTACTGCTATTAGTTGGGTGAAAACAATAAAACATTACCTAGAATCAAACACCTATGCAAACAAATCAAGATGAATTACAATTGTCACCAAAACATGAAAATGAACGTTACATGAAAACCAAAAACAAGAACATACAGTTGACGGGTATGTGCAAGATCATGATGGGCCAAAAAATGGCGATATGATGGGTATGTGTAGGGTATGTGGCTGGCGACATTTTTTTTATCCAAAATTGATTAAATGAAAAGGGTTTTTAAAGGAAATTCTCAACTTTCCACCAATATAAATTATGCACTTTGAATTTAATAAATTATTATTATTCATTTTCTATTTGAATTACACTAAAGGATTAATAGGTTGATTGAAAAACATCTATAGCTTTCACTATCTACTTGTCACATTCTATGCTACATAATATTATAATTTCAAAAAATTATTATCATTTTATTTGTCATATTAGGACATGCATCACATCGGGTTAGTCACAAACACCTACTTATTTTTTCCCTAAAATTTAAGTATTACTACATTGAAATTTCAAATTTTCACCAAATGGTTTTTTTTAAATAAACCTACTAGTTTAGAAACTACATTCAATTTTCTACAGATTCTATTCTTACATATTTTTGAAATAATATAGATAACTTATTCAAATTTTTATGTCAAGTTGCCTAACTCTGATTTTTCTGAATTTTTTGCCACTTAAGGGACTGTTTTTTCCATGATGATCCTGCACATACCTTGACATTGTCATTAAAACCTCCTATTGTGATAAATTTGGATGATGAAGATGAAGATGCTAAAATTGATGAACAAGTGCATAACGAACTATCTTTGTTGTTCTTAAAGTCTATGGTTTTAGATGGGGGAAATCAAGATGATCCTCCTGATGAGAGTGATTCACCATGTGTTGAACCTGGTGATTCTCCTAGTACGAAAATTGTTGTAGTCCCTTTGGCTAGTTGTATGCCTTCTATATAGTATGAACATGATTGGGATGTAGATGATTTGCTTTAGATCGACTCACATGTACAGTACTCCTTTGTGTTTGCTTTATATGTTTATTTGTGTTTGCTTGCTTGTGATGTCATCCCCCCTATTGTGTTGCTTGATGTGTCTTTATGTTTTTGAGTTTTCTTTGAAGGACCCTTATTTCTTTGTTGGTACAAGGGTAACAAGGAAATTAATCTATTGTGACATTCTTCTATTTGTACCTCCATTCTTCTTTATGTCATAAATATTGTCTTTTATTTTTGTCTTATGTTTTCCTTTTGGGGACGATGCAAGGCATTGAGACATTTAGGTCTCTTCCATGTTGACCCAAAATTTTGTGTCCTCTCTATGTTTCATTCTTCCATTGTGTTTGTTTTTCCATGAGTATTTGGAGGAATGATGTTGATTCTAAGCTCAATTATGTTGCAGCAAAGATGTATACATACCCTAGATCCATGGATCCCTTATGTGTTCATCTTTTGTTTGTGGCATTGCATTTGGGGGCAACCCCTTATCATAAGAAAAAAATATTTAGAAACATATCATTGGTATAGGGATTTCCAAATAAGCTCTTATGACCTTATCATGTGTAATTTATCATTTTTCTACCTTAAATTAGTTGCTCACAGCATAGTATTTTGTAATTACTTTAAGGTGGGGGCATACATTACATTATGTTCTTCACTTTATTCATACGCATTGGACTTAGTGATGCATTGACATAGAATTTTTGCTTCACTTTGTTCACATGCATTGGACTTAGTGATGCATTGGCATAGCATTTTGATCATTTATGTAGCACCTTATATGAACTATCTATTGGTATGTGGCGGATCATGCTCTACTATATAGCCCATGGTATACTATTACCCTCGCCACCAAAAAGGGAAAAATCAATGAAAAATAAAAATCCGATTTTAGAACCCAAAATATGGAAGCTTCTAAGCTTGGTAAAAAGGGGGTTCGGATGGGTATTTAAGTATGATGAAAACGCGATTATTCGCAAGATTGTAATAAATTTTACACTGGATAATAAAAGTATTGGATGGCTGCGGTTTGGTGGATGTAGCCCAGATTGGGTGAACCACGTTAAATTCTCTGTGTTATGATTTATTCTGTGTGTGTTTTATTTCTCTATTTATTACATAGATCTGCATTTAATTGTTAGATATCTATCATTTCTAACCCTAACACTATCAAGGAGTATAATTCTTGGTATGGTTGACATGGGTACACACCTAGTGAAAACTGCTCCTCACTAGTCCTTGCGTGTTTCTCATTTTGCTACTTTGTTTAGGGAGCTCACCTAGGGAATATCAGACTTCACTAGCCCGTGGTGCCTTTGATTTGTGCTTCACCTAGAAAATATCAAAATTTGTTACTAGATGAGTCATGCATTCCTTGGGTGTAGATCCTAGCATAATGCAACTTGCTAGTACATGATTATTCATACCCTATTTTTTTGTTGACATTGTGTATGTTTGTGTGTGTCATCTTGTTGTATTTCATACATGTGTGTTCCTTTGTGCCTATGTTGGTTTTCCATGGGATCTTGAATCTTGGGGGCTTGTGCACTCCCCCCTAGATTCATTGTCATCCTATCTCTTCAACATTTGGACATTCAGACCCCTCATGACATATTTTCTACTTTAGTGTGAGTCTAACTATAAGTTCATACTCTCACTAAAGTGGGGGCTAAATGTAGCATCATAAATTGTCACCTTTGACAACTGGGTGAAGCCACAATAGTGGTTTACAATTTGATGGAGGAAGGAAAACTGAGAAAAAATGACCCTATGGCAAAAAATTTGGTTTTAGGGGTTTGAATGAACCTATAAGTTCGACCGAACCAAAGAGGGGTTCGACCGAACTAGGGTTCGAACGAACCTATTTAATTAAGTACTAGGCCCACATTTCCCGCCTAAAAAACAAAAGGAAAATTCATATTGAGGGGGGTTCAAATGAACTAGGGTTTGAATGAACCCTGGTTCACTAGAACCCCCCTGGTTCTAGCGAACCCCTCTTTTCCCTAATTTTTGACCTTGTTCACAAAAAAAACCTAATTTTTTACCCTTCAAGCTCGGGTTGACATGAAAATGGAGGAATATTTACAAACCCAACTAGAATCGGTAGTCCTCGGAACAAGCTATCCAACGAATATAAATTTAATATGTTTTGGTTTTATTATGTACTTGTTTTTTAGTTTTATTAAACATAGGTTTTTCATTGAAAATGAAGGTCTTTGTTCTACACATATGGAAAAGTTGTAGATTATCAAAAAAAATTGAAAAATATGAGTGCACCATATATGAAGTCCTTGATCCAACAAAATAATAATAATTGAATTTTGATATATACAAAAAAAGTTACACGTATAATGCAGGCTTATGTCTAAATTGTAATTGGTTTGACTTCAAACTTTATTAAAGAAAAAAATATTTAATAAAAACTATCTAACCAAGTGGAAGCACTAGATATTAGAGTTATAAATCTAAATTCAAAATAATTAGAATTTTATCCTTCATGGAAAAAAATTATGCATTATACGTGGTCACTTTTTAAAAATGTTGTTTTTTGAAAAACAATTTTCGTGGGAGATAGAAAAGAAGTACAATATAATTCCAAAAATTTTGAAAAAATATTTTAGAATCTACAGACAAAATGTGACGAGACTCTAGTTTGCATCATTTTCAAATTCCTCACGGTTTAGCTGCTATAGGTGCCCGAATGTGAAGATTTAGTTAAAAATAATAATTTCAGTGTCCAGTTTGGCCAAAAATTGTAAACCACTATTGTGGGATCACTTCACACTATTTTTTGCTCCCCCTTAAGTGCATGGACCTAATTGTATGCCTAATTTCCTAAATTATGCATTCCATAGCGCATTTGGACAATTATCAATAAAACCCATATTGGAAACCAGTGCAAACATTTAATAATTTTCCCTTGACACCTTGCATCCCACAAAATAGGGGTCCCCCTATTTTTCCTCAAAATTTAATATATGTCAAAGTTGGTATTTTATTATTTGAATTTCAAATGTCAAATGTCAACTATTAGGATTTAATTTTCAAGAAATTAGATCAATTGCATATAAATACCTAGTCATTTCATCATTTTGAAATCTATCTAGCAAGAAGGAAAAATATTGAGCAAGAATTATTGGAGAGCATTATCAAGCAATTCAAGAGCAGTCAAGAGCAGATTTATTACAACAATTCAATATCAAAGCATTATGTCAAAGTGTATGTGAGTTTAATTATGTTTATTTTATCATATTGTTTGTGAGATCTAACCCTTGTAGGTTTTCAAGCAAATCAAACAAACAGCAATCAAGCCTTGACGAGATGTACATGACTTTAGTCCTTCAAGGAAGCCATTTTTGAGTGGTGAGTTGCAGTCCATTGTTGATTCATCGTTCATTTATCATTTAGCCTCTATCCCTCAAAAGGATAAGCTCTCTCTTTCATTGGAATTTCCATTGTGGAGGTGAAAACACCAACATGGGGTTTGACTTCAAGCAAGCCCCTATATGGCACAACCCTTCCTCTCTCTTTGAATATGCAAGAATTGTAATGATTCTAGAGCTTACGAAAAAGAAATATAGAATTTTGGAGATAGAGTGCAAAGAATAGATAACTTGTTGATAGTAATCTAGTAAAGATGAAGGATTGTATGAAGTCCTTGGATATTATTTATCTAAAATATATGGTATGTATTGGTTTCATCAAAGCTCTAAAGGATAATGTAGACACCCTAAATTCTTCAATTTTCATAATTAATTAAATTAAATATTTAATTAATTTTTAAGTTAAATATTTAATTAATTTTTAAGTTAAATATTTAATTAATTTTTTACCACTTATTAATTAATTTTTAAGCTAAATATTTAATTAATTTTGCTAAATATTTAATTAATTTTTAAGTTAAATATTTAATTAATTTTTTACCACTTAGCCATATTTTAAATCCTCATAATTAATCAAAAAAATTATTTTAATTAATTATTTTCCATCCCCACAAATAATTAAATTTTATTTTATTTATTGCATACTCTTCTTCTAAAGGTTGAATTAATTTATTTAATCTAACATTAGCCCTTATTCTAAATTCTTCTAAACCTAATTAATTAATTAATTAATTAATTAAACCAAACCTAAGCACTCATTAATATTTCTTTTAATTTTAATTTCCTAAAATCCCCAAACATGTAGTCATATGACATATGTCCTTTAAGCCTTCATAAATACTTGCATGCACATGTCACTTTCACCCTTCTAGGTCTCACTCTGACCAATCTTCTTGTTGGATGCTCACAAATGTGTGATATCCTCTTTCCCATAAAGCCACCCTACACTTTCCTCTTTTCTCCATTTGACATATTTCTAAACCAACTCTTCTTACATTTTGCCACTTATGTCTCCACTTTTCATCTCCATGGTCTTCCCAATGTGTGCTCACACATGTGTGAGCACACCTATCCCTCGTCCCCATGCCAAGTGTCATTTTCATATGCTTCCACCTTGTGGTACTTTTCACAAGGCTAAGACTTCTCATTATCCTTCAATCTCAACCATCCATCTTATAGTAAGATCTTGACCCTCCATTCCATCATCCAAAAATATATAAATTAGAGCCTTCATCCTCCATTATATCACTTCATATACCTTAAACTTATGTTGCTAATTCCATCATTCCAATCTCCACATTTCCAAGGTTATGATGTTTTGAAGAGTCATCCATACATCAAAGACAAAATCAAGTGACATGGGTGAGTCACTTTAGCTCAATCCAAGAAGGGAGAAAAGGTATAAATTCTAAAAAAATCATGTTAATTAGCTTTCATTTTGTGTTTTATGCCTTTTACATTATCCCATCTCTTCATTTTGGCAACCAAATGGAATCCATGTCCCTATAACTAACTATAATTTGAGTTTATGTGTGAGTTTTACATCATAGGTTATGGAATAGTGCATATGCTTTGTGCTTTAGTGCCTCCATTGGTGGGATTATCATTTACATGTACATCATCCCAACACCTATGTTATTTAGCACATGTCCTTTGTTCTTTAGCACCTTTTCTATTTTATTCTATTTTATATTTAATTTTTGTCTCGTGAATTTTTAATTTGTTTGTTGTTGATTTTTTTGTATTTTACTAACAACTCTATTCTTTGATTTGGCTAACTTATCCTATTGTAATTTTTTTTAGTGTGTTTTTTTATAAAAAAATAATAGTTTCTCATAGGAACCTCATATCTACACCTACACTTTGTTCTTCAACAACTACATAGGTTCACGCTTATGTTATGTGGATCATAACTTTCACTTGGAAGGTTTAGCAATATCTTCTTCTTCTTTTTTTTCTATTTCGATGCCTATGTTGGTCATCTTAGTGCCTATGCTTTGTATTTTAGTGCTTGTACTTTGTGTTTCAATGTGTTCGCTATTTTAGTGTGTTTTTATTATCAACTAACATATTTTGCTTACTAAAAAGTTGTACAACTATCTCAAGCCTATCCAAGACTTGAAAAACTAGACTACTAATATATTTCGTGCAGAATTGTTAGTCGAAGATTTTTTATCACTAGTTTAGTTGCACTAAAATATAATAGAAAAGAATTAATTTGTTTATCATGTTTGAAGTATTGTGATTGGTTTATGCTCTCCCCTTGTGCTTAGTGTGATCTCGGCGATCAAAAACCTCACATTTCATCACTTTTTTTTAGTTAGAGAAGAGCAACAAAGCCATTTTAAGCAATTGTAAGATGCTAGATCTTATCTTATGGTTCTATGCAGCAAGCTAGTAGCAGTAGATTTTAGTGTATGTAGAAATGTTCCCAATTTCAGTCCATTGTTTTAATTTTGTAGAGTCTGGTTCGATAAATAGCAAAAGATGTGTTACTGGAAGTTTGTTTCTATTTAATGAATGGAGTGAATGAGCGTAAGAAACTATATAACTAGATATGTGGGGAGATGATAATTGACAATATTGGAGCAGTAATTTCAACTCTTCTACAAAGTGTGAATAACAATCCACCTTTTTGGTAGTTTGAAACATAGTTTCAAAGATAGCAGAATGTATATGTGTTGAAATTCCCTTTAATGTGAGTTATAGTACTATGTTTATGTTTCCAGATTGGGAAGAAATTTTGGAGCATGGAATGCATTTTTTTTCGTTAGATTGTATATTCAAGTGCTATTAGCTCATGCTTGGTTCCAGTTCATTATTTTGATGGTGATGGCAATGCCAATTTTGATATCTTAGGGTCTCTAGTTTTCCTGAAAAGTATTTTTTAGGGTACACAAGTGCAAATTGTAATGAATGTGGATTACAACACTTAAACCTAATTTATATCATCTATCTTGCAATGAATCAACTATATTCAAGATGTTATTTTGTCATATACAAGGTCAACTTCTCATGTTATAGCATTGTAATAACCCATTCTAATTATTACTTAATTATATTATTGCAAATGACATTATGAGTATTTAATTTTAAAAAGACATAACTAAGCAGCTATTTTCAATCATAGCAACACATATCTAATTAAAATGAGTCAATATATATATCTTCAATTTTAATGTTAATTACAATATCCAAGTTGACTTGGTTCATAAGGCCACAAAGTCAATACAATGTATAAAATTTTACATCAAGGTTACATCATAGACCATGATAATCATGAAACATCCAAGGTTTCCTCTTGATGATTTCCTCCACTGGTGGATGAGAACATGGTTGAAGCGCTTTACCACACAACCACGAAGCTTATCCTTCCTCAAAGTTCTTCCAACTTGAAGAATACCTAACCCTGCACAGAAAGATTAGCAAAAGAACAATCTGTAAGGTGGAATCTAGTGTGTGCCCATACATCAACATGCATCTCTATCTATGATTATAAAAATGAAATATCTATGTTAGGAATGGCAGAGAGTGTTATCACAAAGTCCATACATACATAATTGGCTAATTTATTGGCCAAGCATAAGAATTAAGTTGCAACAACAAACAATAGGTTTGGATAAAGCAAAAACCTATATCTCTCAACTCCATTTCGGTACCCATCCCAGAAGGTAACATTCAACAACATAGTTATCACTTAGCAACTATCTACCCTCTAGCAGCATCTACCCTAAGGTACTCTAGTCTACTTAGGTGTTGTTCTAAATTCAAACAAGAGAATATTCTTTACTCACATATCTATGAAAAAGTAATTTTTTCTACTTATTTCCTCAACTTAAATAAAAATGAGAAAAATGATTCAAATGGAACTGATAATGTAACATTAACCATTCATTCACAAACACATGTCACATGATTGCATTCAACGCAATTCAGTATTCATTTAAGGATAAATAGATTTAAGTAACAAAAGAAGGTATGTCACAAGTATGTGTATGTATGTAGACAAACGTCTGTGCATACACATATATGTGTCGACTTCAGTTATGTATTTTTGCATGCATTCTAAAATCAAACCATTATATCAAACTGCTTTCTTTTTAAAATAATGTTACAGGTTGACATATCGTTTGTCAAAAATACAAGAAGTAAAAGAACTAAGAATAGGTCAGTTTGAATAGTTTCCACATACTAGCATGTTGTTTGTAACAAAATGATGTTGTTTATGGCAATACAAATGTTGTTTATAACAAAAAAATGTTGTTTATAGCAAATCAATTGTTGTTTATAACAAAGGATGTTGTTTGCAACAAAATAAATGCTATTTATAACAAAACGATGTTATTTATAACAAAGGATGTTGTTTGCAGCAAAATAATGTTGTTTATAATAAAACGATGTTGTTTATAGTAAAAAAAATGTTGTTTATAGCAAATCAATTACTATTTATAACAAATGATGGTGTTTACAGAAGTTTACAATTTCAGTTCCAAGATAACCAGTGCTTCGTTTCTTCGAGACTCGTCCAAGGACCCTTAGCTATTCAAAGCAATCATGGTCAAAGGTCAGAAAAGACATAAATTTTATTCTCATGTTTTACTCAAATATCTATCATTCTGAAAACAATTATCTATAAATATACATATAAAGAAAATAACCAAACAATATTAATATTGTTTCTTGCAAGGTAATAAAACTCAAATGACATTTTGATCATTATAACAACAGTAATATTTTACACAAAAACTGAGATCAGTCTTATTTTTCGTCAGGTTTTTTTTGTATTAATAATAGTTTAAACATCAATAGACAATGTTATCATAGTTGTATAAACATTTTACACAGCAGTCATTTAAGCTTTAACAGTCATATATAAACTGAATACGTTCGACTAAGCAGAGATCCCATCATTGCAGGGATATATACTCATATCCACAAAGGACTAAGTAAAAAGAGGTACAGCATAATACATATTAAACACAGAGTTATAAGGCTTTGTAGATGTTAGCTAACATCCCAATTAGCCAATGTGTTGACTACATCACATTCCTCCCTGGAGAAGACTTCTTCAAGCTCTAAATTTTGGATTGTATCCAATCTTGGGCCTCTCTCCTCTTGGGTGTATTCCTCTCTCCTTAGTTTCTCATTTGAATCCTTCTTGAAGGTCTCCAACACTTCCAAGAATACAGAAAGATTGAGCTGCCCCTGCTACCATTTAAGTGAGTCTTTTGGTAGAACTTGTTCTCAGCAACCTCCATCATAGCCACCACCTGCAAAGCAATATTGAAGAGGGTGAGTCTTTTGGTAGACTCAGTAAGTACCCTCTGCACCCCACTGTATTTGTCCCTATTCCTTGCCTTCCAAAGGTACCACAAAATCTTAGAAGTTAAAATAAACCAAAACAGATGAATATGTTTATTCAATTTCCTATTATTTCCCATGAGTACTTCCAATTATTTTTTCCATTATTATCCCAAATTTCCAAATCATTAAGAAATAAGTTCCATTTCTTGTTAGTAAAAAAGAAATCAAAAAATATGTGTTGCACAATCTCAGGTACCCTGCATAGTTTATAGATATCAATGTCAGTATTCTTTAATTTAACACACACTTTTTGCAACACTACAAGTCATCTAAAACATGTTATTTTTGCATCAATACCTTTATACCACAAAGAACAAAACACTTTATTCCAATCTTTGTTATCAAGGTTGGTCCTCCAAAAAATTTTAAGATGGTCAATAGGGGTGTTGGAGTGGAGTAACTCCTTGTACAAAGTTTTGGCTTTTACATCTTGTAGAGACAGACAGCCCTTCCAAAGAACCTCAATTGGCTTATCAACCCAGTTATCAATTTTAAGGCTTGAGATCCAATCTTTGCAGGCTTCTTTAACAACATAATAGGTTCTATGGTTGGAGGGAGGTAAATCAAAATCAACCCTTAATTGATCCCAACTAATCAGGATGCCATCCATGATGATATTGCTAAATGTTTTAATACCAGCTTGAAACCATTTCTTAGTAAATCAACCTTGTAGTAAGGCTAAAGGTTTCCCATTATGCTCAAGATTCCACCATATGGACCTAACAAGATGGATCATATCATTATTAAGACCAAGTAAGGCAAGACAAGTGAAGTTACCCCTCACCTCTTCCCAAGCCCTCCAAATACTCCTAAAGACAAGGGAACTAGCAGGCAATATCAGAAACTTGGTGATGAGGAGATCACTAAAAGGCAGACCCTTCCAAGACTTAGCTAGCTTGGGGACAGCAAGAGAAATGTTATTCCTTCTTAGCACCTTCTAGGGCTCATTCCCCACAAGGGCCTTGATAACCCACTTAGCAGCCAAGGCAACACCATGCTTCCTAAGATCTTTGAGACCAAGCCCCCCATTTACTTTTTCCTTACAACACCACTCCCACTTAACAGAATGCAACTTCTTCTTGTCATTCCCATCGAACCAAAGAAACCCCCTAATTTTATTTTGAACTTCATTAACTTGGTAACTATTGAAAAACCAAACATATGCAAAGTACAGAGTGTGAAGAAAAAATATTTTGGCATACTTGTATCCTTCCAGCAAGTGAAAGGAACTGGCTATTCCAACTATCCAGCTTCTTCTCAATTTTTCTTTTCAACCACAGCCACATCTCTTTAAGATTTGGAGAGACTTAAAATGGAATTCCCAAGTACCCCACCTACTTATGAGGTCCCCCCCATTGAAGGTCCAATTTGTGCAGCCAAGGGGCCAAGGTATCCTACCATCCAAGCATTACAGACTTAGCCTTAGAAACCCTTGCTCCAGATTCCTAGGAGAAGATCTCTAGTTTGGTCATGAGGTTGCTAAGATTATCTTCTTCCAGCTACACAAAAATGGAGGTGTCATCAGCAAACTAAATGTTCATGAGCTCGTTATTATCAGGGAGTATAAGCCCCTTTACTTTGGGGGAAAAACAAGTGTCTCTTAGCAAATAATCTAGTGCATCAACCGCAATCACAAACAATGCAAGTACAATGGGGCAACCCTGCCTAATAGACCTCTCAAGCTGAAAGACCCTAGACCTTGAACCATTTACTTCCACCTAAGCAGTAGCATCCCCCAACAATGTGTTGATCATATTGGAGAACTCATGTGGAAACCCAAAGGCTTCTAGAGCCATTTTGAGGAAGGGCCATTCAACTCTATCATAGGCCTTCTCAAAATCCAGTAGTAAGATTGCAACCTCCTGCTGAGAACGCTTTGCCCAGTCTAAGGCCTCCCAGCTAGTCAAGAGGTTCTCAAGTATATATTTTCCTTTAATAAGCCAGTCTGTGTTGAGTTTATGAACTTGGGGAGGATGTTAGTTAGTCTTAGTGCTAACACCTTAGCCATAATTTTATAGGAAATATTTAATAACGTGATGGGCCTCCAATTCTTAATTAAGGTCTTATCACCTTCTTTGGGAAGGAGCTTGATGAGCCCTTTGTTGATGTCCCTTCCCAAAGAACCTTTGGAGAGGGATTTTGTATACACTTGGTGGAGATCATCACAAACCCACTCACTGCAGACCTTATAGAATTCTACTGGAAGACCATCAATACCAGGAGACTTGACATTTCTCATAAAGATGATAGCTCTCTTGATTTCCTCTTTTGATATGTTAGTTGAAAGTTGGATGTTGTCTTCCTTGGAAATATTATTGGGGATTAGACTTTGGATCTTGCTTCTAGCTTTAGCACACTCCCTACCATTGTCCTCGAATTTAAAAAGGTCCTGGTAGAATAGAAAGAATTGTTGCAAAATCTCCTCTTGGTTGGACAAGGTAACACCATTATGACAAATCTAATTGATTTTCTCTTTCACCCCTTTCTCCTTAATGTACCTAAAAAAGAACTTTCAGCCCTTGTCTTCGTGGCTTAACTAGTTGAGCTTTGCCCTTATTTTTAGGCCTTAGATCCTACTGGCTTGCAACTTCCTAAGGCCACATTTAGCTTGATTAAGCCCTTCATACAATTTCTCATTCAAAGGGTCTTGTTGCATTTTGGTTTCAGCCTCTAGAAGAGCATCTTGGAGATGACATTCCTCCCTTCTTGAGTCCAAAGCCCTCTTTTTACCAATGGTTTGAAAGATAACCTTCCAGGATTTTACATTATGGTTCCACCTCTTAATTGGGTCAGCATCTTTAAGCAACCATCTGTTGACCCCTCTAAGGTACAAATGGCATCTAAACAGTCTTTATCTTTTAAGAGATTGGTGTTTAAAATGAAGTTGTCTTTACCCTTAGATTTGATCTTAATACCACTATTAAGGGTCATCCTGACCATAATTGGGTGATGGTCAGAGAGTGTAAAAGGGTAGACTAAAACTTTATTACCATCATTGAGGGGATCAAAGCTAAGAAAATCCTTGTTGGCATAGAACCTATCCAATCTACAATAAATTTTTCTCCGCCCTTTCTAAGCATTACACCAAGTAAACCACACACTGTTTCTTTCCTTTTTCAAACCTTCCAAAGGATCGAAGATGTTTGGCCTATTTTTTAACCTGGACCAGTAGTGTTTTTATTACCTTTCCAGTCCATGTTTATACCACCTCTCTTGTCCTCTTGATTCTCAATCATATTGAAGTCTCCTCCTAATATCCATGGGATATCAGGGAGGTTAGTTAGCCACTTCCATAGCCCAATCCTCCCAAGATAGTCATTAGGTGCATAAATTGAGCACACACCAAATTTAGAGTATCCCCTCTGGAAGATAGCCCAAACAGCCCTATTGCAAGGGGAGACACCAAAATCAGTAAGGTAAGGTTTCCATATGTTGGCCATCAAGATGGCCACACCTCCCCTCCCCCTCTCTTGTTGGTAAGTAAGGTGTGTAGCACTGCCCCAAATAAATCTTAAGTTGGTTTCAAGGGTGAAGCCAATAGCTTTAACCTCTTGGAGAAACACAAAATCCTTGTTTGGTTCCAGCTTGAAGAATCTCCTCACAACATACTTCCTGTCGGGGGACTCAAGTCCCCTAACATTCCAAGAGGTGCAGTTAATTATCATTAGCACTATTGGGGGGAGAGGCCTCTTTAGGATTCTTGAACGCTTCAAAGAATTTAATTGCATTCTCTTCACCCTCCATCTGCTTGGGAGAGGGGATAGCCAAAATAATACTGGTTTCTTTCTCTTTCCAATCATACAACTGGAACTGTTCTTTCTTATGGATAAACTGCTTCCCTTTTTTCTCCCTCTTTTCTTGGGTTCATTAAGAGGAATAAGGGCATTCTTAGCATTCTCTAATCCCACCTCTTTTCTAGAGTTCTCCTTAAGCATGGGTGTGACCTTGGAGTCCCCAGGCTTAATAGCTTGAACCTTGTTAATGAGGTCAACAGACTTTCCAAGGGTTCCCTCACCACCAAGCTCAGCAATATTGTCAGTAGGAACCCTAGTTGGGTTGGAGGAGTCAACACCTATTCTTTGGAAGGGCTTGTCTTGTCAACTGACCACTTTCTGACCATGTTAGAAAGAGTGTCAAGAGTCTCCTCCAATGGTGACTCTTCACTCACATTAGAAAATTTAATAGCATTCATTACAGAATCAGGGACAAGGCTACCAAAGTTAGGGATGATGGTTTCTTCATCAACCATGACACCATTAATATAAGTCTTAATAATTTCCACTTTATTGTTATTTCTATGGGTTTCTCCTTTCTTTCTTATGTTTTCAATAGCCAACTACTGAGCATTTTTTTTAGCAATTGCAGAACCAGAAGAACTCCCCCCATGCACAATGGGAGGATCCTCCAAGATCGAACCAAGGTCAAAAACCACAACAAGAGCAAAGGGAGGAGTAACAGGGTCTTCACGGGACACAAGCCCAACTGGCTACAAGAGGGGGGCAGGCTCAACAAAACACAAGGGGTCAAAGCAGTTGCGGGTAGAAATCTCCAGATTGGAGCCAATGGTGGGAGAAGAGTAGGGAGGAGGCACAACGTCAAAAGCAATCAAGGCTGAGTCAAGCCTCGAAGACAAGGGGGTATGGGATGGAGAAGGAAAACCAGAGGAGGGTTGCAGTGAAGAGCTAGTAGGACTAGGGGGTTGGGAGAAACGACCTCAATAGTCGGCTACTTCAGCCCAAGCTTCGATGCTGAAGAGCCAGGGTTTGCAAACCCAGGAGATCCCTACACAAGAGGACAATTTTTTCGAAGGTGCCCCTCTCTACAACAAAGATAACAGGCCCCAACCCACCAAGAACCTCCACTAGGTAGATATGAATATTTTTTTCAATTCTCAAACTAATATTCTTTGGTAACTCAACTCCTGGGTTGAGCGAGACGAGTGCCCTAGCATTCATGTCGGGCAAAGTCACTTTGGGTCTATTGAATTGCAAAACATTTCCAAAGGGTGCCAAGATTTGGGGAACAAAGGGCCACATTTCTTGAGGGATATGTCTGATTAACAGCCACCTAGGACTAGAAAGTGCAATAATTTCATCACAGTTGGCCCCGAGTGTACAAGGAAAAACCCTAAATACTGATTTCCCAATGCTCCAATAGGGTTTTTTCAAAACTCTACTTTGCATTTCATTATTTTTTAAATAGATTAAAAATAATCCTCTATGTATCATTCTACATAAAACAATTTGAATGTTAAGCTTTTTATTCCATATAGTATTGAACTAGTTGTCTAAATACTTCCTAGCAGGGAGATTGCCTGGATCCATCGCAGCCAAGAAGACTGCGGCCCCTGCCAACCTACCCCTCTCAATGTGTATATGATTTGGCATTTCAACATTCAAAGAAATAACAGTGGTGTACGGAGGATACTCACCTTGTGGTCAAACATTTTCATTGTTCTCACCTTCTTCATCTGCTTCTTCGAACACAAACTTTGCATTTTCAGAACACCATGGGGTTTCAAGAACAACAACATCACAAAAGGACAAAGGCGTATTAATTGGCTTGACTCCTTCGGCCCCTTCTAACAAACCCTCATCTAAGTTGGGGGGAGGAGTCCCCCCCTCCATGATGGAACACACACTTTTGCAGACTTTCAGGCTGGCAAAGAATCACAACATTCCACACACAACCCACATAAACCCAAAAAAGAAAGAAAACACACAGGAAAAAATGCAGCGGAAAGGAAAAGACTGAGGGAAAACACTGAAGGGTACGAAGGGAAATTACCTTCATGGGGGAAAATCGAGTCTCCCCCACCATGACGTTGGCAACAAACTTTAGAACCCTCGCGCAGATGTCTACTTCATCCTTCTGTATATTTTCAAGATTTCTATAAACTCTTGCGAAATATTTCTTTTTTCCTGGAGAGTAGAGAATGGAGCAAAAGCAGATACAGGCATCCACAAGGGCTTCCTAGTTTCCTTCTCCCAAATCTGTAATGAAAATCCCTCACCAAACCACATATGGATGGAGGAGAGCAACACGCCAGGTTTCCAAAATGTCAATCTTTTGCTTAGGTTTTAAAGAACCCACATTCATTGATATAACATATTTATGGCACTGTCATTCTATGGAATGACCAACAATCAGTTGACTATTGCTTATTATATGTGTAATAGCATTAAGGTTGTAGCCTAAGCATGGCAACCCACAGCCTGGTTGCATTCGACTAAAGGGTCAACCTGGGTTCGGTCGTTGGGAATGATACTTTGACATACTTAACATGCAAACACAAGGATAGAACGATACTTCGTTATGCCTTCATCCTTTGTAGATGAGGCGGCAAAGACTATTTAACAAAACGATATGATATAACAATAACATCAATAAACAATGGATTGACATAAGCTATGTTGTCGTTCTTTATAGACAAAGCGACATGGGATGCCAACAATGTTATCCATCATTCCCAAATTGGTTTCCAAGGTCATCGTACCCCAAATGGTGCAGCATACCGAAGGGTCTAACTCACAGTAAATGATAAAACATAAAACATTACAGTGGAGGTTTTTTCCGCCACCCTTAAAGGGGGCGATAATGATTTCAAGAATCAATCCATTCCAAATCATAGGTGTATACACCTAAAATCGGTCAAGACAATTAATTAATTAAATACAAGTTATTTAATTAATGAATCCCTTTAATTCGTCTACTTATAAATAAATTCCAAATTTATTTATATAGTTCACACTCTTCTAATTCTTCAATCTAAAATCACATTCTTCTATTTTAATTAAATAAACAAATTCACATAGTTTTTTTATTTAATTAATAATATTCTCACTAAATTTAAATCCCAAATTTGAATTTAAGCACATGCCTCCAACTTTTCCTCTTGCCACCTCATCAAGTGTCACATGAATTTAAATATGTCTAATATTTAAATTGCATTATCCTCAACCAATTCCAAAAAAAACTTTGGACACTTGGCTCTTTCACACATTTTATTCCCTCATACACTTGGCATGGTGTTCATAGTCAAGGGAACATCCTCCATGATTCTAACTTCTTCCATCTCCATCGTTCATCTCTCATGTTGAAATCTTGACCATTGGTTGCTACCACATCACAAGATGCTTTGTAAATCCTATAAATACAATCCCATTCTACATCATTTTTCATCCCATCTTTGAGTAAACTTATTATGTAGAAATCACATTGGAGCATTTGAGCATTTAGAGTAACTTAGCATTTAGCAATTTGCATTTTAGTAGCAATTTAATTTAGAATCATGTCTTAGTTTTATAGTTGCATCTTAGTCTCTTTAGTTTTATTTATAGCATCATTATCATAGCATAATATCCATCCTTATACAACAGCATCAATATCACAACATCATGGCATCAATCACATAGTCTATCCTTCATATAGGAATTAGAGTTTCTTGCATTCTAGACAGCATCTCATTTCTTAGGTTGTCATCCAAATAGTCATAGTGCAATATACAAATCTGGAGCACTAATGATTTAGAGGATCCTTGAGAATAGAGAACAATGGAATGATTTTGGAGGATTTGGTAATTTTTTTGCAATTAGATTAGTTTATGATTCAATTCTCTCATGTAATGTGTTTCATTGCTTATGTGACTTTGTTATTCTTTTACACATTTTACCTCACACAACGAGCTATTGGTTCACCCAATTAGCCGTGTGATTGGATAAGTATAATCACAGGCAAAAAATACATAAAATGTGATGACATTAAAAAATTATAGGGTATGAAATTGTGGACAAAGATTTTGGCTCCACGAGACTCTCTAACACTTCTAAGGTTTTTCACCTAGAAGGAGAGAGGTAGGCCAAAATGTGCAATGTCCCCACTCAAAACTAATGTAAGTATGATGGAAATATGTCTAAATGAAATGATCTAAATGTAATAAACTGATAAAAGAGATGAATTATTAATGCAAAACTAAAGAAATTCAAGTTGTTTGAAAACATAATGTGATATGTAAACATGTACTAAATGACCTAGAAATGATTACAAAACAAAACATAAAACTGTATAACTGAAGAGGTGCACCTAGAAATGTGTTTCAAACTTAAATGGAGATTGGAAATGTTGTTGATCCTAAAATTTTGACCTATTGGGACACTTACGCCATTCTAGGCGACCTAGTCCCAGATCCAAAAAACTGCACTGGAACCCATTTCAGCCGAATGGGTAATCCAAATCTACAGAAAACTATAAAAAACATGTGTAGTGTGACTAAGTCACCATTGATGGTGACTTAGTCCACTTTGGATTTTCTAAAAATTTGAAAGTGGAAATGGAATCCCTCGATCTACACTTCAATTCCTGACAGGTGGTCGCCTCCAAAACTCTGATTTTTGACACTATAATTGACTTTTTGTGGATATTTTGACCTATTCAACAAGGAGATGTCTTCAACAACTTTGAAAATTATCCTTCAATGATTTCCAAACCTTCAATTTACCTAAATCTACAAACAAACAAGAAAAGAGAGAAATGTTGAATGTTAGGGCATGGGGGTTTGCCTTGGTCAAACCCCTTTTTAGGTAATTAAACAAAAATGAAGAAATCATGTAATGAAGCATGAAATAATAGAGTTAAAGACTTGCCATGATAATAGATCTTGAATTTTTGCAGCAATAGATGAAGAATTTTCCCTTGAATGCCTTAGAAAGCTATCTTGATGACTTAGAATGTTAAAACCCTAGCTTGCTTAACTTGAGATGGATAATGAATGAAGAATTTTAGTTTTTATGTTGATTTTATCAAGTATTTGATCAAATTATTCCTTAGGATGCACAATATGGGGCCATAGAGGCCTATTAATGATGATGTAAAGGGTAATTAGGACTAGTGACACAAAGTTCAATGTGAAAGTGTGATTAAATACACTTTACAACATTAAAATGAGGTCCACATAGCCTAGAAAGGCACAACATCCAATGTGAATGTGTAAGACACATTACAACACTATATTAGAATCAGGTTTAATTTACAATCCTTCTAGATTAATGTGAGAATGTAATTAAATACATTTTACAACATTGAATTAGGGGAAAAATAGGTCCATTAGACTTAGATGCTTAATAAAAGTCTAGAAAAGTGTGAAAGTCACTTACAACACTTTACAACACCTTTACAAGACATGTATTTTATTCATTTTTCTAGGGTCCAAGACCTAATGTGGACGTGTAAAACACCTCACAACACTAGATCAAGGTGAAATTAAGTTCAAAATCACAAGGAGGGCCTAAACAGGAAGAAAAAGTAGAAGGGTTACTTTTTTGTGTCCACAGAAATAATCGGCTTCCATGTCATTGGTGAAGCATGCACAGAGCATGTTCAAGAAAAGAATGGCCAACATGGCCTTGCTTACAACATAAATTATAACAAATTCAATCAAAGGAATTGCATAAAGAAAATTAGCGAACAAAATTTAATCCAATTCAATAGAATCATCGAAACATGCAATCATACTGTGCTTAAGAATAGACTAAACTGGAAATGCAAACATTTCAAAGTAAAAATCATCACATACCTCTAATTTTGAGGATTTATCCCTCAAATTTTCCTCAAGAATTAATGAACCAGCCATTCTTCTTCATTGGCTTCGATGATATTTTCTCAAAATGGCAACTTTCTTTCTTTTTCTTGTGCCTCCACTAAAGGGGTCGTTTTGAATCTTAATGAGCATTGATTTTTAGCCGCCCCTACATCAAATTTGAATATTTGTCTTAAATTTGGTTGTAGTCCATGACCTCATGAGATCTTTCTCAATATTTTTATTTGAATTTCTATCAATATATATGTGTGTATACATATATACATGTGTGTGTGTGTATATAGTTTTTTATAGATGTTTATACGTTCATATATCAATATTTAATCAAAAATAAACTTTTATTTTATTTCAAGCATTAATGTTTAAATAAAGTGGCTTTTCTTATCCTTTAAATAAGCCTTTCCAAAATACATACATTCATTTATGTGCTATGTCATGCTATCATTTTCTTTTAAATTCTCAAAATACATGATCAAGATAGACAATTAAATAAGAATTCACATGTATTTCATTTCACAAGTCTACCTTTTTAATCATCGAATCATTTCAAATCAGATTAATATAATCTCAGGTATATATAAATTTCAAATGTAGTCATCATGTCGTTTTGTGGTGTGTGCACCTAGATTCCATCAAGCTTACCGTTCGATCCAGCTAAATGATCCTACTTCAACCGTGTTCTTGTCCTTCAACCTATTATCTTGCAATTGCACATAGTTGCACTTACACTATTCATCAGTAATGTTCAATCATGATAAAATATAAGATAGTTCAAAAGATCACATGGTCAAAAGATGGTCAACTTCTTTCAAACTTTTCAAAAATATCAAAATTTTCATTCAACATATTGAATTTTCTCAATATTTCAATTTATCATACTATAATTTAAATGCAATAAAAATTGGGTTATGACATCCTTCCCCTCTTAGAAGAGACATCATCCTGATGTCTATTTAATCAAAATTAAAGCATATATGTCTATTTCAACATCATATCATATTGTTCCAAGCATAAACATTATAACATTCAATCCAAAATTTTCAAACAAAATTATCAAAATCTCTTTTTAAGAAAGAAAATGTGGGAAGGAGCATTGTTTTTCTTCCACATCCTCCCAAGTAGCACTATCTTCTGAATATTGGTCCCATTGGACCTTAAACTGAGCAATGTCTCTACTTTTCAACTTAACATTGTGTCTATCCAGGATTCTAATGGGTTGCACTAGCACCACTCCTGGGTCCTATACCTACAAGGATTGCCAATCAAGCACATGAGCTACATCAAGATGATATAGCTTAAGCAAAGAAACATGAAACACATTATGAAGTTGAGCTAGAGCAGGTGGTAGAGCAAGTCTATAAGCAATTGGGTTAATCACTTCCAAGACTTCAAACAAACACACATATCTCGGGGCCAACTTGGAAGACTTTCCAAAGGCAATGGAACTTTTATGAGGCTTGACTCTTAAGAAGACTTTATCCCTTGCCACAAACTATCTAAGAGTTCTATTATTGTCGGCATAACTTTTCTATCGGTCTGTCGCCTCCTTCAATCTGCTCTTAATAACTCTCATTTGTTCTTCCATCTCCTTGAGCATTTTAAGTCCTACTATGATCATGTCTTCCAATCTATCCCAACTAATGGGTGTTTGACACTTCCGTTAGTAAAGAGCTTCGAATGATGTCATACCTAAAGATGTGTAATAAGATTTATTGTAAGAAAACTCTACCAACGGTAAGTATTCTTCCGACTTATACTATTGGTCCATGTAGTATATTCAAAGGAGGTCTTCGACTACCTGATTCACCCTCTCTATCTTCCCATCGGTCTAAGGATGATAAGTCGAGCTGAAATTCAACTTGGTTCAACGCGACGTTCAGGGTCATCCAAAATCTTGAGGTCATCTGAGTGTCTCTATCAAAAATGATAGTCTCTGGCACTCCATGTAAGCAGAAGATCTCCTGGACAAATTTCTTGGCCAAGGTCAATGATCCATCCTTAAAGTTTCCTGGAATGAAGTGTGCCACCTTGGTCAACTTATCGATCACAACCAAGATAACATCATATCGATTCTTACTCAAAGCTAACCCCTGCACAACGTCCATATTGATCACCTACCATTTATACTCAAGTATACCATGAGGATACAATAGCCCTATTGGGTTTGCATGCTCAACCTTGACTCGTTGGCACTCTCAGCATTTGGCTACGTAATCCACTACATCCTTCTTGAGTTTAGGCCAAAAGTACAGAGTTTTCAATTTTGCGATCATCTTGAATACTCTGGGGTGTCTGAAATAAGGTGCATTGTGAACATCTTCTAGAACCAACTTCCTCAGCTCTCCAAAGTCCAGTATGTACATTATATTCTCTATTATCTCAAAATGTCATCCAATTCAATCTCATACCCATC
Organism: Sequoia sempervirens; assembly: GCA_007258455.2. Lineage (NCBI taxonomy): Eukaryota > Viridiplantae > Streptophyta > Pinopsida > Cupressales > Cupressaceae > Sequoia > Sequoia sempervirens. The sequence continues at coordinate 27,158 of VDFB02252578.1, forward strand.
GAACCAATGATCTGATGGATTCTTTGCTAGGGCGCTTTTCACTCTTTCATAGTGCTCATCCCCTGGAAAATGTTGTATTACTTGTTGTCTCAAATTAGACCTTGTTGAGATCATGGTTGTTAGATGTCTTTGTCTACTAAGAGCATCAGCCACTCTATTCTCTTTTCCTTTTATGTACTCAATTCCGAATTCATACTCACTAAGTAATTCTAACCACCTATGTCGTGCATTAAGGTTTGGTTGAGTAAAAATGTATCTCAATACCAAGTGGTCTGTCTTGAGCTCAAATTGATTCCCTAAGAGGTAATGCCTCCACATATGCAAGACATGAACTATTGCAGCCAGCTCTAAATCATGTGATGCATAGTTCACCTCATGCTATTTAAGCTTCCTTAATTCATACGCTAGGTCACTTGTCCATCTTGTATTAGTATTGCTCCCAATCCCTCTCTTTAAGCATCTGTGATTACAGAGAATCTTCCAGTACTGGTGTTGTCATGAGCCTCTCCTTTAGGAGTTGGAATGCATGTTTACATTTCTCGGTCCATTCAAATCGTGTTCCCTTTCTTTGGAGTGATGTGATTGGAGATGCTATCTAGGAGAACCCTTGCACAAACTTTCTATAATATCCTACGATGCCCATGAAGCTACGGACTTCTGACACATTCTGAGGCATCAACCATTCCATGATTGCCTTGATCTTCTTAGGGTCTGTAGAGACTCCCTTGGCTAAAATAATATGACCTAGATAGTGCACCCTATCTTGATAAAACGAGCATTTGGATAGCTTCCCAAAAAGTTTCTTTTCTCTCAGCTGCTAGAAAACTATCCTTAATTGCCTATCATGCTCTTCAATAGACTTTAAGTAAACTAGGATTTTGTCAATGAAAATCATAAAAAATTCATCCAAACAATCTCTGAACACACTATTCATGAGGTTCATGAAAGTTATAGGTGCATAGGTCAAACCAAAAGGTACCATAGTGAACTCATAATGTCCATACCAAGTTTTAAAGGCAATCTTCATAATAACTTCTTCATTTATTCTCAACTGATGGTATCTCAACCTAAGATCAATTTTGGAGAACATTGTCGATCCCTTCATCTGGTTAAACAACTCATCTATCCTCAGGAGTGGATATCGATTCTTGATGGTCACCTTGTTCAACATCTGATATTTTATACATAGACGTAAAGTTTCATCCTTCTTTTTCACAAAGATAACTAGTGCTCCCCAAGGAGACACACTGGGTCTTATGAGCCCTTTGTTCAACAATTCCATTAATTGGGCCTTCAACTCCTAGAGTTTGGTGGTATTCATCTGATAAGGTGCTTCGGATTGAGGCTCAACTCCTGGTACAAGGTCAATAGAGAAGTCAAATTCTTGTTTTGGAGGTAACTTCGTGAGTTCATTAGGGAATACATCTCGGAACTCCTTGAGAATAGGGTAGTCATCTAAATATGATTTCTTGTTGTTAGGGTTACTGGTATGCACAACATAAATAGCACATCCCTTGTGACAAGCCTTTTTAAGCTGCGTAGCAGAGATCTGTCTAAGCTCTAAGGGTCTTTACATCCCACAAATCTTGATTGGATTCCCATAATCATCCAGACAATTAAATACCTTATCCTCACAGTTCATTATTGCTTTATGCTCGGTTAACCAATTTATTTCCAAAATTACATCATATGAGCGTAAAGGTGCCACATACAGGTTGACCTGGGTTTGGAAGGTTCGAAGCTCTAACTCACTACAAAAGAGATAGGTATCTACCCTCCACTCTACTTGGTTTCCATATTGGATTGTCCACAAGTTTATCATATATTCAGGTCTAATAGGTATCTTGGATATTACTCTAGGGTCTATGAAACATTTGGTAGCTCCGATATCAATTAAAATAGAGACAATTTGGCCATAGAGCTTACCCATTAGTTTAGCAAGAGAACAATCTACAAGGTGGAATCTGGTGCATGCCCATACATCAACATGCATCTCTATCTACGATTAGAAAAATGCAAGATCTATGCTAGGAATGGAAAAGAGTGTTAAATCACAAAGTCCATACATACATAATGGGCTAATTGCTTGGCCAAGCATAAGAATTAAGTTGCAAAATCAAACAATAGGTTTTGGATAAAGCAAAAACCTATACTCTCTAAACTCCATTTTGGCACCCATCCCGAAAGGTAACTTTCAACAACACAGTTATCACTTAGCAACTATCTACCCTCTAGTAGCATCTACCCTGAGGTGCTCTAGTCTACTGAGGTGTTGTCGTTCTATTCAAACAAGAGAATATTCTTTACTCACATATCTACGAAAAAGTAATTTTGTATACTTATTTCCTCAACTTAAATAAAAATCAGAAAAATGATTCAAATGGAACTGATCGGAACATTAACCATTCATTAAAAAACACATGTCACATGATTGCATTCAACATAATTCAGTATTCATTTAAGAATAAATAGATAAGTCAAAAAAGAAGGTATGTCACAAGTATGTGTATGTACATAGACAAAGGTCCATATGCATACGCATATATGTGTCAACTTAAGTTATTTATTTATGCATACATTCTAAAATAAAACCATTATATTAGACTTCTTCCTTTTTAAAATAATGTTACAGGTTGTCGTATCGCTTGTTAGAAATACAAGAAGTAAAAGAACTAAGAATAGGTCAATTTAGAAAGTTTCCACGTACTGATATGTTGTTTGTAACAAAATGATGCTATTTATAGCAAAATAAATGTTGTTTATAATAAAACAATGTTGTTTATAATAAAACAATGTTGTTTATAATAAAACAATGTTGTTTATAATAAAACAATGTTGTTTATAATAAAACAATGTTGTTTATAGAAAATCAATGTTGTTTATAGAAAATCAATTGTTGTTTATAACAAATGATGTTTTTTGCAACAAAACAAATGCTATTTATAACAAAAATTTGTTGTTTGCAGCAAAACAATGTTGTTTTTAACAAATTGATGTTGTTTATTGCAAAATAAATGTTGTTTATAACAAAACAATGTTGTTTATAGCAAATCAATTGTTGTTTATAACAAATGATTTTGTTTACAGAAGTTTAAAGTTTTAGTTCCAAGATAACCAATGCTTTGTTTATTTGAGACTCATCCAAGGACCCTTAGCTATTCAAAGCAATCATGGTCAAAGGTTTGAAAAGACATCTTTTATTCTCATGTTTTACTCAAAGCTCTATCATTCTAAGTACAGTTGTCTATAAATATACATATAAATAAAATAACCAAATCATACTAATGTTGTTTCTTGCAAGGTAATAAAACTCAAATGGCATTCTAGTCGTTTTAACAACAATAATATTTTACACAAAAATTGGGATCAGTCTTGTTTTGGCTCAGGTTTTGAAGAACCCACAATCATTGATATAACATATTTATGGAACTGTCATTCTATGGAATGACCAACAGTCGGTTGATTGTTGCTTATTATATATGTAACAGTATTAAGTTCATAGCCTAAGCATGACAACCCACAGCCTAGTTGCATTCGACCAAAGGGTCAATCTAGGTTCGTTCACTGGGAGCAATACTTTGACATACTTAACATGCAAACACAAGGATAGAATGATACTTTGTTTTGCCTTCATCCTCTATAGACAAGGCAACAAATATTGTTTAACATAGTGATATGATATAACAATAACATCAATAAACAATGGATTGACATAAGCTCCATCATCATTCTTTATAGACGAGGCAACATGGGATGCCAACGATGTTACCTATCATTCCCAAATTGGCTGCCAAGGTCATCGCACCCCAAATGGTGTGGCATACCAAAGGGTCTAACTCACAATAAATGATAAAACATAAACATTATAGTGGAGGTTTTTTATGCCTACCCTTAAAGGGGGCGATAATTGTTGGCATTGGTATTATTTGGCATTGATGTCAAACATCATGGAGACAAGACAAAGGTGCAAAGGATAGGTTGATGGTGTTTGATACATTTTGATGTTGATACTCAAAGTTAATGGTGTTTGGTGTTTGATTTTTCATTATTCCTCTTTGGTACATGTGAAGGACCTTGTTCCTTTATTCAAGGAGTTGTCATTCATCTCAAGGATACATGTCCATGACAAAAGGCTTGTTGATCAAACACAATATGACAGAGTGCTTCATGACAAGGCACTATACTCTGTATCAGTGATATATGGCTGCAATTTCATCGGAGGTTTGGATTTGTTTAGGGTTTTTTTTCTTTGATGGAAACCTTGTTTCTAAAACCCTAAATATAAACTCTTTGTGCAAAGTTATTAACAAAGGTGCTTCTTGTTATAATTGTCCAGTGACTTGTAATAAGAGGTTAAAAGTCACTTTAATATCTATTTGACGGTTTAAAATCATTCTTTCACTAGCCCTTTCTTATGGGTTAACCTACTAGACAAGTCAAGGACTTGAATCCTACTGCTCATTACAAAATCAATAGCTATTACTTAACTTACAGCTTGGCGGGTATATGCAATCAAAGGTTCATATTTAAATATTTTGAATGGTTAGTTTGAGAATAAAAGCTTTGACGATAATTTGAAGTGATATGTTTTTTGGTATTTTTTTATACATAGTTTTGTTAACTATTTTTTTGCAACGAGGGTTGAGATGATGATGCAAGGGTTTCCAGTAATTTGAAGATCCACTCAACAATAATTTTAATGGTTAAAACAATGATAAAAAATAGAAACCTATACATGTAGATGTATACATTAAGTTTTTCCTTTCATCCCTTTTAATATTGTACAACAAGGTCAACATGCAAACTTAAAGTTTAAGAATGTATAGAATGAAAAGAATGGGAGGTTTGCAATGAAAATGTTTGATGCTAGAATTATGAAGTGAGAGGATTATAGAAAATGATGGTATCATGATTTTATTATTAACTGAAAAAGGAGGATTTAAATAGTAGAACTTGAGAGAGAGATATTGTAAGAGTGGAATCTGTGAGAATTTTTATTGATTGCAAAGAAACTATGTTTATATAAAAACTTGCACAATTGAATGATGTTTTTGCTTAAAGATTAAATGAACTTGGCGAGTAAAGGTTAAGTTTTCTTGATTGAGATATGACAAACTGAGATGACTGAAACTTTTTCAGGTACATAGAGTGATGAATTTATTATGAATAAAGCAAGGTAAGTGAATGGTTCAGGTATGTAAGGTAGTATATCTTTCATAAACAAAGATAGTGATAGAAAAAGAGTGAATGAATTATGTTGAATTGCATCTCCAATTTATTGTCATGTTGAAACAGGGTTGGATGAAATTTGGACAGAGCAGTTGTGAAATTATGATTGAAAAGATGATAACAGGGAAAAATGATGTCAGAATGAATGGGTAAGGGTGAAGATTTATAATGAAGTTTTTGTTTGAGCAATGATTTGAAGTGAAACAAAGTAACCCTTTGTATCTTTTTATTTCCCTTTTGAAGATTGTCAATATGACATGGAGTTTTTGCCAATGAGGCTTGAATGGTCATCAGTGAGACTGTATTATGCTAGTGAGGTTGTAACCAGTGAGGTCCTTCCATATTTTGTAGCTAGTGACGCTTTGTCAATGAAGCACAAAAAGTAGCCAGTGAGGCTTTGTAATCAATGGGTTTTTATTAAGCCAGTGAGGCATTTTATCGAGTGGTTTTTTATCCTTATGAGGGTTTTCCACTCATGAAAAATATTGTGTTATGATTCTTTTGTGGTCCATGTGATAATCATGTTTCATGCAATTTGGTTTTGCTACTTTCTTTATCTACTTTGCAACACTTGCGTTTTCATGTTGTTTAAGGATCTGTTATTGGCTATCACATTTGGTTATACTCTTGAAATTAAACATTCAATGATTACAAAGAGATTATATGTTTTAAAAAACTATTGAATTAAAGTTGATTATTGAAAAACTGGTTCGCCCCCCCTCTTAGTGTTTCTTGTACTCCAATAATAACGATTTCAAGAATTGTCCCATTTCAAATCATAGGCTATTGGTTCACCCGATTAGTCGTGTGATTGGCTAATTATAATCACATGCAACAGATAGATAAAATGTGGCAACATCAAAAACTTACAGGGTATGAAATAATCGGCTTCCATGTCGTTGGTGAAGCATGCACAGAGCATGTTGAAGCAAAGAATAGCCAACATGTCCTTTCTTACAACAAAAAGTATAACAAATGCAATCAAAGGAATTGCATAAAGAAAATCAGCAAACAAAATTTAATCTAATTCAATAGAATCATCGAAACATGCAATCATACTATGCTTAAGAATAGATGAAACTGGAAATACAAACATTTGAAAGTAAAAATCATCAAATACCTCTAATTTTGAGGATTTTTTCTCTTGACTTTTCCTCAAGACTCAACAAACCAGTTGTTCTTCTTCGTTGGCTTCGATGATATCTTTTCAAAATAACAACTTTCTTTCTTTTTCCTGTGCGTCCACTAAAGGGGTTATTTCAAATCTTAATGGGCATTGATTTTTAGCCACCCCATACATCAAATTTGAATCTTTGTCTTAAATTTGGTTGCAGGCCACAACCTCATGAGATCTTTCTCATGATTTTTATTTGAATTTCTATGTATACACACACACACATATGTGAGTGTGTATATACATAATACATATATATATAGAGAGAGAGAGAGAGAGATGTTTATATGTTCATATATCAATATTTAATAAAAAATGAACTTTTATTTTATTTCAAGCATTAATGTTTAAATAAAGTGGCTTTTCTTATCCTTTAAATAAGCCTTTCTAAAATACATAAATTCTTTTATGTGCTATTTCGTGCTATCATTTTCTTTTAAATTCTCAAAATACATGATCAAGATAGACAATTAAATAAGAATTCATATGTATTTCATTTCACAAGTCTACCTTTTTAATCATCAAATCATTTCAAATCAAATTAATATAATCTCCTATGTGAATTTCAAATGCAATCATCATGCCATTTTATGGTGTGTTCACCTAGATTCCATCAATCTTACCATTTGATCTGGCTAAATGATCCTACGTCAATCGTGTTCTTGTCCTTCAACCTGTTATCCTACAATTGCACACACTTGCACTTACACAGTTCATCAATAACGTTTAATCATGATAAAATATAAGATAGTTCAAAAGATCATATGGTCAAAAGATGATCAACTTCTTTCAAACTTTTCAAAAATATCAAAATTTTCATTCAACATATTGAATTTTCTCAATATTTCAATTTATCATACAATAATTTAAATGCAATAAAAATTGAGTTATGCAAAGCATATGTGCAGTGCTTGACCACAAAAGAATGCCATCTCTTCAGGCCCTCGTTCTTTTGGAATCTAAATGATGTGGATGGTTTATATTCATGTACACTGACATCTACATACACTAAAGATGCACTGCATTTTTCTGTCAATTAACTATTATTTTTTGTTTCTTGTGTACCTTCCTCAAGTTTGCTCAATTTTTTCTTGGGTAACTTTCCCAATATTTTTCGCTACTGACACAAATTCCTCTGTCCAAATCATTGGATCAAAACAGGATTTTTTTGTACCATACAATAAGATCAATCATCTTCTCAAGAGTTATAACTTAAACATGAACTAAGGGTGAGTTTAATGTTTGTTTGTGGAGACAACACCTTAGTGGAAAAGGTGGATGCCTACAAGTTCCCCCAAACTCTAGGATAGAGGCACATGGACAAGAAAAAAAAAATTACAAATTAACATGCTTCTAGCAATTTATTGGGGGAGGTGGGGAAAGGCAGGGGGATGTGGGACACATACTTTACGAAACCTTCTTTTGTAGGCATTACAAAGACAACTTAATTCTCTACATCAACTTAAAGCTAAAAGGCTATCACTGTCTTCACATCCACCAAAGGATCGTGAAGGGGAACACTTAAGGACCCATTCTAGATGGTGAATTCTACATTATTTAGGTTTTCTTACATTGCACTGGTAGTTCTCTTTCTCAACATAGCATTAATCCCAATATTCATTACTCATTTTTTCACCTCTATCTTGAAATGGAGGTTTGCAGGCAAATAAGACCATCTACTATCAACTTTTCAAGTAAATTTGTTTATGACAATTATTTGTTTGTTGTTTGGTGTTGCCCTCTGCTTATTGGGATGCTTGAAGGGAAACACTTAAGGGTTTATTCTTAATGGCCAATTCTACATTAATCGGGTCTTCTTGCATTGTTCTGCTAGTTCTCTTTCTCATCATAGTTTTAATCCCAATATTCATTTTACTCATTTTTTTGTTGCCTCTATCCTAAATAGGAGGTTGTGGGAGGATAAGATCATCTAGCGTTAACTCCTGTAAAGTAATTTTTTTATGAAAATAATATATTTGATGTTTCCCTTTTCTTGTCGAGATGCTTCAAAGGAAGAAATAATAAAGGATAAACCTATATCTTCATTGTAATCCCTTACATTTTTTGACAATCCACCCAAAATTTCATCATTCATCTAATCATCTACCAATTTTTTTAATTGTATTTTATGGAAAATAAGCTTCACTACGGTCATATGGCCATCAAATTTAAGTCTGGCATGGGGGTACAAATCCTAGGCCATTATTTTAGGCATAAGAATGTATTTGAGTTTCTAGGGAATGCATCCTTTAGCTATTCTTGGGAGGGATCACTTTGAATTTATGTTGAGGGTCATCCAAACTAAATTAATTTTCTCAGTTGATAGAAAGTTCTCTATGATTGGAGATTACATAATGCTACAGGCTATGTGGCCCCAGTAACCGAGTACAAGTATGTGAAATCTTCAAACGTGATGGCCATGTCTGAGCTTCGTATTTGTTTGCGATAAAAAGGATAGAAGCATGTTTCTCACTAAGGGATATATGTATGGTTTTTGGAAACAAGGCCAAATTGATTGAAGTTGGCCTTGATCAAATTAAAACTTACACCACAATGATAAACATAAAAGAGGAAGTTCTAAATAGTTTTAAACATGTAAATGGCATCTAATTATTAGATAATCTAATTAAAAATTACATAATCCTAAATGGTGTAAGAACAAACGCAAATAATAAAATAACAATAGTAAACAAGGAAAAACAAAGCATAAAATAATTATGAAATGGCTGAAAGAAATTATATTGATCTAGCTTGCTTACATAACAATCCAACAACTTACCACATCAGTAGTGTTGTTCACAATGGACAGCCTCATATTTATACTTGAAGCCTCTACGATCTAGAAACTTCTAATGTTTTAGATATCTCTAAAACTGGAATGTTCTTTTTCCTTGAACAACTTCTAGTTGCTTCTAGTTTCTAGAAGGTTCTAGCCCTTCTAGAAGATTCTAGTTCTTCTAGAAACATCTTTTAACTTTCTTAGAAAATTCTAATTCTTATAGAAACAACTTGTAACTTTTCTACACAATCTTATTCCTTAACACCCCCCCTTAAGATTGGATAGAATATTACAAACAAGATACAAAGAAGAGGGGAAGATGCAAGAGAGAGGAAGATACAAAGGAGAGGGGAACATTATACTACCATCCCCCCTTAATGTTCACCTCTAACATACCAAGCATTTTTTGTAATTTCAAGAATTTGGCTTCAGTCATACTCTTAGTAAATACATCAATTGTTTGTTCTTCACTTGGACAATATTGTAGATTGACAATAATTTCTTGAACAAGATCTCGTATGTAGTGAACATCAAGCTCAATATGTTTTGTTTTAGCATGGAAAACTAGATTTTTGGCAACCTATATGGTACTTTTATTGTCACAGTACAAAGTAGTAGCAAAAATTTGGGAAAAACCAAGCTCAAATAGAATATTTTGAATCCAAACTACTTCATTTCCTGCTTCTTTTGCTGCTCTATATTTTGCTTCACAGGAAGACAATGATGTAGTAGTTTGTTTTTTGCTGCTCCATGCAATAGGGCTTGATCCAAGCTGAAAAATAAATCACCAGTAGATTTTATGTCATCTATGTCACCTCCCCAATCTGATTATGTTAATCCAACCAAAGAAATTGAGGACTTGTGGCCATAGTGGATGCCATAGTGTAGTGTTCCATGAACATACCTTAGTATCCTTTTTGCAGCCAACCAATAACTTTCTTTAGTTCCTGCATAAATCTTGATACTTGATTAACTACAAAATAAATGTCTAGTCTAGAATGAGTTAGATAAACCAAGTTTCCCACAAGTTTCCTGTATAAAGTAGCATCAACCTTCTTGGAAGTACGTTCTTTAGTAAGCTTGATTCCAAACTGAAACAAAGTAGAATTTGTCTTGCATTCTATCATGTTAAACTTTTCTAAAATATCCAAATCATATTTTGATTGGCAAAGGAACAATCCATCATCTAGTCTGCAAACTTGTAAACCAAGAAAATAGTTTAATTCTCCCAAATCACTCATATGAAATTCCCTTTTAAGTTCTGATTTTAAATCATTGATTATCCCAATATTTGGTCCAACAATGAGTAAATCATCTACATGAACTACAACAAGAATAATCTCATCTTGAACTTTCTTCACATAAATATTTGGATCAGATCTACACCTTTTAAATCTATGAAGCTGAAAGTATCTATATATCTTTTCATTCCATGCTCTTGGTGCTTGTTTTAGACCGTAAAGTGATTTCTTTAATCTGCAAACAAGGTGAGGATGTTGTTCATCTACAAAACCAAGTGGTTGATTCATGTATATTTCTTCAACTAAATCTCCATTTAAGAAAGCATTTTTAACATCCATTTGATAAACATGCCATCCAAGACTAGTTGCCAAAGAAATAATAATTCTAAATGTGTTCATTTTGATAATAGGAGCAAATGTTTCTTCATAATCAACACCTTCCTTTTGATTGAATCCCTTAGCAACCAATCTAGCTTTGTATTTTTCTATGGCTTCATTAGATTTGAATTTTTTTTTGTAAAAGAATTTTCAACCAATAACATTATTACCTTTGGAAAGGGGCACAAGTTCCCAAGTTTTATTCTTTAGTAATTAATGCATCATATTTCTCTTTCATGGCTTGCTCCCATTATTTCTTCCCTCTAGCTTGCTCATATGATATTGGGTCATTTATTTGTAATACTTTTGCCATGACGGTACTACCATTCCTTCCTTGGAGTTTTGGGCTTTGTCTATATATCTCTTCAATACTCTTTGTCTTTTTTCTAATTGGGAGTTCTTCTTCTTCATCACTACTATTAGTTATATCATCTTCATTAGTATTAGTGCTCTTATCCTCCTCGTTAATAGAGTTTCCATTTCTTTGTAAAATATTTGAAATGTGGAAATCACTTGTGGCTGTATGCTATGAATTTTCATCAAACTTTACATCTCTGCTAATAAAGATCTTTTTTTATTCCAAATCATACAATCTATAAGCCTTTGACTTTTCACTATAGCCCATAAATAAACACTTATGACTTTTTGGTTCTAGCTTTTTCCTTTTTTCTTATGGAATGTGAGCCCAAGCAATACACCCAAATACTTTAAAATACCCGATGTGAGGATTTCTTCCACTCCATGCTTCTTCAGGAGTAACATTTGTGAGGGCTTTGGTGGGGATTCTATTCACAATATGTGCAGCACAAGAGATATCCAATCCCCAAAATTTATTATGCAAACTTTTGAAATGCAACATATAACATGCCATTTTGAAAAGAGTTTTATTCATTCGTTCAGCTACTCCATTTTGTTGAGGGGTATATATGGAACTGTTCTTTGTACCTTAATACCACATTTTTCACAAAATGATTCAAATGCATAATTGCAATATTCACCTTCATTGTCTGTCATTAGGCATTTAATTCTTTTTCCACTTTGGTTTTCAACTAATTCCTTAAACCTTTGAAATACCTCAAATACTTCACTTTTCCTTTCAAGAAAATAAACCCATACTCATCTACTATAATCATCAATAAAAGTGAGAAGGTACCTTGCACCTAAGATGGAAGGATATCTCAGTTCACATAAATCACTATGAATGAGTTGTAGTGGATGACTTGCTCTCCATGCTCTTCCAAAATCAAAAGGATCTTGATGGTGTTTAACTAACACACATCCTTCACATACACCTTCAGATGCTGAATTTTTTGTTAATCCTCTAACCATATTCATTATAACCATGTCTTGTAATTTTCTATAATTTGTATGTCCAAGTCTAGCATGCCACAATTTTGACATATAATCACTTTGAGCAACAAAAGCATGGGAGAGTGTGTATTCATCATCAACAAATCCAACAAATTTAAAGAGACTTTCTTTATGGTCAATTCTACCAATAACAATAATACTTTTTGGGTATTTTCTATCTCTTACAATAACTTGATCGGCAGTAACAACAAACTCATATCCAGCTTGAGAAATTCTATGTATTGAAATAAGATTCACTCTCAATCCTTTAACTAGTAAAACATTTTTCAAAGTTCCATTTGTTACACTAACAGTCCCTACTCCTAGAACTGACAATTTCATTTTATTGCCAATAGTGATTTCTTGATTTGAATTCTTTCCTTCATGAAAGTCAATAAATAAAGACCTATCTCCAAACATGTGAAAAGATGCTTCTTAATCTAGAATCCATTCTTTATTAGAATCTAAAGCAAAGAATCCTCCCTTTACTGTAGATGTATTTTCGAGTTCAGAAGTGTTGGTGGAGCCCAAGATCACCATCTGCAAAAATAACCTTCAAAAAATAGAGAGAAGCATAGCTATTTCACCAAATAAAGAGTGAATAAATGAGATAATAAAAATACATATGGTATAGGCTTTTAAAGCTATGAAATAGGTGGCAGGTGAGAAACTTCCCAACACGAGAAAAACTACCTGAAAGATTAATTAAACCTAAGTAAGCTTAAGCGGGTAAATGGTAAAAACCATTTACTCCAACAAGAAGTTTCCTCTACACTTGATTTTACTTGCCTGGAGATGGCTACAAAACTTTGTTTGCCTGTCTTTCCTTCCTTAAACCATTCTTGCTTAGGCTTGTATTGTTGTCTTTCATTGTTCCTCTTCTTCAAACAAAATTTTTCCATATGATTCTCACCTCCACAATACCAACAAATGATGGGTTTTCTTTCCAACTTCTTTTCTACACCTTCATTTCTAGAAAACTGGTTAAAACCACCATTATTTCAAAATTTATTATATCCTTTCTAATTCTTCTTTCCATCATCATATCTAGAAAATGATTTACCCTTAGTTGCATACGCATGAGTCTTCTTAATGTATCCTTCTTTAATAAGTTGAGCCTCTTCATCTAAAACTGACTTACAAAATTGATCAAAAGTTTGTTGGAGGGTATTAGGATTTAACTAAATAAACCTTTTCCTTGATTCTTTAAATACCTTGTAAGGTTGGGGAAGCTTACTTTCAACCATTGCAATCAATTGAAAATCCATTTTTGCATATTCAACACCTATTTTCTTCAACTGGGCATTTAAATATGTAACCTCATTAAAGTAATCAGCCATTTTTTCAAAATCAACTGGGCCTATGTTCACCAATTTTTCTTCTATGCTGAACACACTAGCAATATCTGCATCTTTATAATCTTTTTCTAAGTTCTCCCATAGTTCTATTTGATTATAAACATCAACAAACCTTCTATTGAGATTGGGACTTAAGGCCTTACCAATTATTCCTCTAGCTTGCTCCAACTTGCATTTCCATAACTCCTTTTCTTTCTTTTGTTGAGGTTCTCCAATCTCTTTATTCACTATACTTCATAGATCCTTTTCTCTCAAAGCATTCTCAACTGCAATCTTCCAATCTACAAATACACTTCCATCAAAGATTGGAAAACTTTCATTTGTAGAGCCCATGTTAGAAAAAAAACAACCCTCAAACAAATAGATTAAACTACTTCAAAGATTATCTTGCTAATCAAATATAAATCCAATAATATCTTAACCCTATTAGAATATTTTTGGCTTTGATACCATGTAAGAACATGCCCAAATAATAAAATAACAACAGTAAACAAGATAAAACAAAGCATAAAACAATTGTGAAATGGCTAAAAGAAATTATATTGATCTAGCTTGCTTACATAACAATCCAACAACTTACCTCAATAGTAGTGTTGTTCACAATGGACAGCCTCATATTTATACTTGAAGCCTCTAAGATCTAGAAACTTCTCATGTTCTAGATATCTCTAAAACTAGAATGTTCTTTTTCCTTGAACAACTTCTAGTTGCTTCTAGTTTCTAGAAGGTTCTAGCCCCTCTAAAAGATTCTAGTTCTTCTAGAAACATCTTTTAAATTTTCTAGAAGATTCTAATTCTTCTAGAAATAACTTGTAACTTTTCTAGAAAATCTTATTCCTTAACAAATGGTAATATGGGTGCTAGCAATGAACTCAGTCAAATGAAACTACCCATTGATCAAATATAAACTCAGAACATAACAACAACACAAAAAGAGGTATTCCTGGTTAGTTGCAAACATAATCATGGCATTTCAATTGTTTACTAATCTGATTAACATCAGTAGGATAGTAGTATTCATGAACAACTTTATAAGCATTTGTACTACGTTCTACATTTTCCCTTTTAGTTATTTTTATTGTTGCAAAATATTTTCACCCTATTCTTCGCCACACATTTGACACTGATCTTACAGAACCATCATTATCTATTTAGGATTTGACACTACTCTTTTGTACTATGAAATTCTTTCGAATAGGGAAGTTTATAATTAGGTGGCCATATTCACAAAATCCTTGATGCATAAAAGGAATGTTACATAATCCAAGAGAGGGTTTTAGTGGATTTTTTCTACTCTCACTATGATGCTTTTTAGAAGGGGATTTAACAAATCTAGATCCTTGTATAATCTAGCATAATTTTTGAAATTGCTCCATGACAGAGGGTAAAAGTTCTAATTGTATTTCCAATGATTATGCAATAGAGTCAAAGACATATCTTGACCATAATTATTGAGGGAGAACATATAAATGGATACAAATAGGAGTTATATTTGGTTATTCTTTTGTGGGATTTAAACACATATGCAATATTTTATAAATAATTCAACATTTTGTATTTCAATAAAATGTCCTCTTGAGATCATTTGTATCTCTACTTATTTGTTCATCTTCTAATTTTTCCCTATCCATGAATACATGTCCTCTCTCAATAACTATGCTTCCAAAAATGTACATGCCAAACATTTACCAAAGAGTGAAGATACATTTTTTTGTATTTCATTTTCATTAAATCACATAATGGGATTTTACTCCATTACATCTTGGATGCTATTCCACCTTTTGCTTCTTTGTTGTACTCATTGGCCACCTCCTCCAACATCAAGGTCAAGGCTTTGTTTCCCAATATTGAGACTCTAATCATACTTGAAATAAAATTAGAGTCCTTAACATTTTTGAGCTAGTACAATATAATAGCTTTTATTAGAAAAGGAAGTCAATTTTTTTTTTAAAGCTTGTATGATATAATCAAACTAAGGTTAGTAATATTATAAATTTAAATATTAGATTATGTGTAATATATAATCAAAAGCCACAACTTATTCCATTTTATTAACACATTTATAATTCTACCCTCTATTTGAGCGTGAATTATCTCTTTTGGTGATTGAATGAAGAACTTGTAATGCACATGTTTGTTTAGTTTGATCTTATGACTAACATTCTTTATTGGTGAATATTTAAAAATAGTACCATAGGGATTTGTAGGTATAGGAAAAATTTGTGAACAAATTCATATATGCATATTATTAAGTTTCTAGAATCACTTTGCACATGCTCACATATATTAAAAGGAATAAATAATATTTATTGGTGAATATTTGAAAATAATACCATAGGAATTTGCATGTAAATAAACAATTTGTGAACAAATTAATGTACAAGATAACATTTGTCTTTTTATTTTGGTACAAGTATTAAAGAAAAATAAATTCAAATCATGTTTTAGTTTGAGATTTATAACTTGGTGTCATAATTAAAGTACACAATTTAAACATGGAAAATTCAACTTCTCTTTTCCTAATTTAAATAGGGAAATGATAACTTGCCCTTATCAATTATATTCATAGAAGACAATTTACATCTTGTCTTGTCAATTGTTCATCTTTTATTAAATTCAAGACTAAATTTCAAATCACATTGATTGAAGTAGTTGTAGATGAATTTTATTCATATTTAGTTTTAATCTCATTATATATTTGAGAATTTTTCTATTAAAAATATTTAAAATCTAGTACAATATCAACAACATTTGTTACATGGTTGTTTACAAAACAATTTTGTACTTTTTTTATATAAAATCATTAAAATCTATTACAATATCAACAATATTTGTTACATGATTGTTTGCAAAACAATTTTATAATTTTTCTATATAAAATCTTTAAAATGTATTACAATATCAACAACACTTGTTACAAGATTATATACATGTTTTGTAATTGAATTAAATATTCTAAGAATGATTTACCATGATTGATTAATCCTATGCATATGCTATTTAATTGCTCTATTACTAATCAATGCATAGTTGTGCAAGCCTTAGGGAAACTTGCACACACCTTGACAATCTATAGTACTTTTGCACTCTCCTCCATAGCATGCATACTTTGTATACATATCATTGCATCATCACATGCCACTATGAATGATTGTACATGTCATTATTCCATTGCACACTAATGTGCATGATTGCATATTTTATTATGTTGCTTGGTATCATCAATTGATTTGTTACATGTGGAATATTCAACAAAATTCTCCTTTACTTGTGAAATGGAATGGTAGTTGTCCATAAGCTCAATTGATAGGTAGTTGGAAGGTTGACAACATAGGACTTGGGCCATTACATCTTCTTCTTGTTTGTCACTAGAATGCTTTATATTTGATCATCTCTTCAGAATGAGGAGGATGACAAAAAAATGAATTGGTTTAGCAAAGCCAATTTGATGTGTTCAACCCCTTTTGGTCACATGAATCCCATTCCTAGTTGCACTATCTATAACATTTAGTGTATCCTATTCATTTTTATTTGTGAATAGAAATAATATGCATATTTTCTAAGGAATTCAACTTGTAGATATTTAATTGTGTGTTGGTTTACTAATCTCTTATTTTCTTGTGCATAATTTACAAACCCATCTTTCTCAAGATTTTTTTGTCTCCTAGACCACTTGAGATCCAAATAATTGATGTGGATTAATGTTTCTCACATGTTAGTACAAAAGCATGCACAACATCAAAAGGAGGGTTGCCCATTTACTTCATTTTTTGGGTTATTGGTCAAATGCCACAAAAAAAGACATGGTTGATGTAAATAAAATACCAAAAGTGTTCCCAAATGTTCATAGAATAATCAATGGTTCCCTTGAGACATCATTAGGATTTTTTTGAGTAATTTATAAATTCATATGTTAAGCACGACCCCAAAATCCTATTAGAGTACAAATCAACTTGAGCATCCTAATGTTTGAAGATAAAATTGATTCTATAATGTTAGAAAACTAGGTGTGCCAACTAGAAGCACATTTCTTTGACAATCACTCATATATGCAAATAAAATCTTTTGCAATGTGGAAAAAAATCAACACATAGTGCAAGAGGGTTCATGATATGATTTGGTCATGGAATTCCTTTGTTAGCAATTTGTAGGAGGAATATTACCCCCTCAAATACTATAAGGATGAGCATATGGAAATTTTAGTAGTTGTATCAACATAATAGGTAATTAGTTGAATATTTCACTAACAAGTTCCTTGACTACTTTGCATGTTTGCATGAAAACACTCGTGAGTAACATGAATTTCTCAAAACACAAGTAGATTATCACCTTAAATTTACATATAATTTGAATTCTTAACTCACAAATTTTGGGCCAATCATTTCACAAAACATCCAAAATTGAAGCCGAGGTAAAGCTCAAGTAGAATGTTGCTTTGTATAAGAACAAACTAGCACAATAAACTACTTTAAAGCTCTCTTTGCAAAAGAAAAATTTCCTTGTGTTGAACCACAAAAAAACTCAAAACTATTAGTGCAAAATTATAAAACCACAACTCTACAACACCAAGCAAGTTTAAAAGCAAGAAGAAACAACAAGGTGACAAATGGTGTCACTACCACCATACTAGTTTTCCTAATGATATTAAATGTTGCACACAACAATCTGTAATTATATAAACCAAATCAAATCTCATCCAAGTTAAGGAGATTGATCAAGGGCATGATGCCTTTTAAAACATAAGTTACATGATAATTGATACTTTAGAAGAACATAAGTGTCTCTTTCATATATTAAGTATTGGATAAACAAACAACCAATGCAGGGAATCATCGTGTAATATGTAGGAAAACACATTGTTCTTTCCATTGAGACACACATGAGACCATGCTCTTTGGAATGATTGCTACAAGGTAAAGATATTCAAGGAAAACACCTATGTACTTTCAAGAATGCAATTAAACCCATGTAAGACAGTCATTTGTGATCTTGTACTACTCAAAGTCTATGGCATTCTACTTGGGAGGTCATATGTGTATGACATAGATAGTGTCTATTATGTAATACCATAATTGTGGTATGTTCATGTTAGTGATTTCTACTCCCAACTTCACAAGTCTTTAGTAAATAACAACATAGCCTTGGTATCTACCATATAATACACTAATATCATCACACATGTAAAAGTTTGACCTTCTCATGTGGCCCTCCCAACACCTCTCATCTAGATAGTTTAAGATGAGCCTCCCCATCTTAAATCCATGTATGTTATATATATTCCCTTTAGTAACAAATATTAGGTCTCTACTCCCTTCTCTACACTAAGGAATATGGGTAGGGATGTCTATCTTTATTCAAGGTGAGTGATAGTGAACCATTGTTAGGCTAAGGGAACCTGTACTCTAAACTATATTAGGGGGTGGGTGGTGCACTTGGAGGAGAAGGGGAAAACTATGCACATGATAACATAGTTAATATGTGTTCCTTTGTTTCCCCTTGTTGGCATTATAGTGGGGATATGCTACTTGACTAGACAGCTTAGACCCAACCTTTTAGAAGTCATCTTCTTGAGGGAACGAGTTGGAGGGGTGTATGTGATGGATAAGCTATTTGAGTAGAGGAACCTACACAAGAAAATAATAATAAATTGGAAACACTTAATATTGCACAAGCAACATCACAATAACTTAATAAGGCATTGTAGTCATACAAAGATGCCATTAAAAATTTAAAAGATGTTCCTAAGCACTATGTGGTGTAACATTATATCAAATAATTGGTTCCTAAATATCATCTGTCAAGTAGGAAAATATACTATAAATCTATTTGGGAGAATGATGAAGTTCAAGGCTAGATTCAAGAGATGATTGATCATGACAAGATTAGAACCAACTCTTCTTCATGTGTAAATCTAATAGTCCTTGTCCTAGAGAAGGCTAACACATTGTGTCTTTATATTGAATATAATGAACTCAACAAGATCATGATGACAAATAATCAATATCCCTTGTCATGCATCAAGAACTTCTTGGACTAGATCTATGGTGTGTGATTCTTCATTAAGATTGACCTCAAATTAGGATATCACTAGGTACCAATTCTTCTTGAAGATATCATTCAAAACCAAGGAGATTGTGCAAATGGATGGTTATTCCTTTCAACTTGGCCAATACACCAACAACATTCATAATCCTAACAAATAATATCTTAGTGACCCTTCATCAACTCCTTTTTCATCATCTACTTGGATGAAATTCTAATCTTCATCAAGACTTGGAAGGAGCATAAAGAGAGTGTCTCACATTTGTTGGAAATTCAACACCAACACAAGTTAAAAATAAACTTTTACATGTGTACCTTCAACACAATACACTTTTTTTAGGCTACATCATCAATTGTATTTAAGCATTAATTGGGACACTAAAGACCGTGAACTAAAAAAAAGTTGTATAAGCATCCATATTGATTTGTATAAAATCAAGATGTTTTGAGATTGGTTAAATACAAAAATCACTTAATTGCAAAAATTTCTTAATCTCAACTTCCACAAAAGGTTTGTCCTCAAATTCTCACACATCATTTGGTTTTCAAGCTAAATTATTCATTCTAATGTAATTTATTTTTTGGATCTCAGGATAACAAAATTATTTTGAGAGAATCAAGTTGTATCTATGTGTAGCATTTGTTTTAGTATTTTTTGACAATGAGCACCCCTTTGAGATTTATATTGATTCATTTGATTATGCACTTGGTGCAATATTCACTCAACATGTACATCTAATTACCTATCATTTAGACATTCAACAACATAGTGCATTGATACACGACCTATGAGAAATAATTATATGCCATTGCTCAAGATATTAAGAAGTGGTGATACTATATTCTAGGTAAGGAGATAATCATTCATTTAGATTATAATACACTTGAATTTTTTCATACAAAAAGTAAGTTGGAGAAAATGCACCACATGAAGTGGATGTATACTTGCAAAAATTCTATTTGGTGATCGAGCATAAGAAGGGGGAAAGAATAATATATCATATTATCTTGACTAACTACCAATTCACATCCTCATCAAGGTGTTGGAAACACACAAAAACCATAATTTTGTTGACTAGGATAACCTCTAATCAACAAATTTGAGCTTATCACAAACTTATTTAATACACTCGTATAAGGTAAATAGGTTGGTGAATTTTATTTAAGTGATAGGATTATTTTCAAGTTTAGACGGCTATACATTTTAGAAGGCACATCACACATGATTCATTTGGGAGACACACTAAACCAAGATGACTAGATACTTTATCATTACTGTTGAAATAATATTCCAAGCAGCTCCCTTCGGGTTCCCTTTTTTGCATATATTCGTGCGCTGGCCTGTGCGTCTCCGTATCTTTTTCTGCTTCCCGGCAGGTTTTGATCTCCCCGTTGTGCATTCCTTGCTTCGCAACTTTGGCGAGCGGCTCCCCATTCGGCTCCTGAAAGGCTGCGCTGGGCACCCACGTGTCTCGCCTGCGGGGTTCTTCATTTTATGATTGCTTTATGTTTCCTACGGGTTGCGAGACGGGGCCCACATCTTTGTACGTGGCAGTATATCGCAATCTTTCCCTAGCAAGTGTAGAGTATGCTGCGGCGGGCTGCGAAGGATTTCTATTGGCCTTCTTTATTTCCTGGCGGGGCCCACCCTCGCTCACGTGTCAGCGGTTCGCTGTATTTAAAACAACAACAGGGACGAGAGCACCACGGGTTGCAAAACGCGGCCACGCGTCTTTCGCCACCTGGTTCATGCGGCCTTTCCCCGTTTTCAAAGTAGCCTCCGTCCCCTGAACACGTGTCACTTCTCCGCAAGCCCCCGGTCGATGGAGGAGGAGTTTTCATTCGGTCTGCAGTTTGCTGCCACGTGTCTTACATCGATTATCAAAGCAAGCTGTGAGATGGCCGAGTGGGATGGTGTCATTGACTGCTGCTCGCCATGGTTCTCTAAGGCGGCGGACGACACTCGTCGTTTCGAAGCCTGGTTGGGACCACTACCATCATTTCAAAGGGCACACCTGTAACTGACCAAGTGGATGCTGTACCCAGATTGGTTGCTCTCATAACGGCATTGGGAATATTCTTATTCGGGCATCATTACGGGAGATTGTAGAATCTTTCTATTACAACTCACCAGGTGGTGGGATTTTGCTCTCCGGCTATATATACTCCCTCTGTTGAGGGACAATGGTCCAAGATTTTTTGACAGGAAGAATACTGGTTTTAGCAAGAGACGCCAGGCCTCTTTTGCATGTTTATTTGCAAGATACTTTCAGACTGTGCCTATTGTTCGGCCTTTCTGCTTTTTATGTCTTGATTAAACTGTGAACTGTGCTTTTTATTGTCTTAAACATTTCATTTGAGGAGACTTCTATATATTGAATGCAAACTTGCTGGTCTAAATCATGTCTTAATGACTCTTCTTAGCAGTAAGAATGTATGCGATACTGTTTTATGTCAATTGAATGAACTGTTTATGCTATTGCTTTGAACTTCCGGTGTTTTGGAACATATCAATAACATTCAGGCCCTTGAGTCTATGATTTATCGTGCCTATCAGAAAGCTTTGGCGCATCGCCTTAGATTAGTGTTTGTTTATTATATCTGCTTCCTTTTCCCTTTCCAAAACCATTATATAGAAGAAGCCGGCTTCTTTAAAATCCGGAGGTCACTCAGTTTGGCGCAAAGGGGTCCCCCTTGAACTGAGTTTCCCATAAAGGCACTGTTACCTCGTCAAATTTTGGCGTCAACAGTTTGTCCTTTTTTCTGGCACGCCCGGTGGGACCCAAACTAATGAAATCGTCTTCTAAAAGGGTGTATGAGCCATCGGCCTGTAACTAGATCCCAAACTGCAAATAACCCAGGTTTACTAGTGCCTCCATTCGGGACAGTCCAGGCCGCAAATCAGTTAGTAACCGTTCCATTCCCACCACCCTTTCCTCTCACCATGTTGCCGGCCGCGAACAGAAATTATGTAGCATGGGATGCTGGGAGTCCCCTGTAGCTCCGGTAGCACCTGCTGTTTGGGGTGCCATTCCGGTTTCGGCCCTGAAAGCTCTTCCCAAATTCGCCGGAGATAACACAAAAACGCCAGCAGAGCACTTGCAGGATGTAGCGGATGTATGCCTAGTACATGGTATCACAGCGCAGAATGTAGCCCTAAGGCTCCTTGCTGCGTCCTTCAAAGGCAAAGCCCTGGAGTGGTACCGAACACTGACTCCTAATACCATTCGCACTTGGGATGACCTCGGAGACCCATTCTATGAAAGGTTTTCAAATGACGGAGATCGTTCTTCGCTATATTATCAGTTATCCGTCATCAAACGAGCACCCCAGGAGGCTCTGACGGACTTCAATGCCCGATTTCACTCAAGTTGGCGGAGGATTCCTGTGACCATCCGCCCGACCCCAGATTTGGCGTTCATGTTCTATCTGAAGTCCATCAATCCCGACATTTCTATGATGATCAAGTCTCTGGGAGGAGCCACTCTACCAGATGCATATGCCACCGCTATCAAAGCAGAAAATCACTTGATAGACTGCGGAAAATTGCCTCCTCGACCTGTTATGCCGATATTTCCTGAGATATCAAACGTAGCACAAGAGGTGGCGTCAACCAGTGCGCCAGCGACTCCCCAGTCAGCGTACTCATATACAGCCGCTCCTGAAAACTTGGCCTCTACATCGAGTTCTCCGAAGAATGAGATGGGCGACCTCAAGGAGATGCTACGGACTATGGCGAATGATATAACAACGCTCAAGTGGAATCAAGCAATGCCTCCGCGGCCTGCGTATCAGAACTATCAAGGTGGGCGGCCTACCTATCAGCAGAATCAATATCAAAATGCGCATCGCACTAACCCACCAACGGCGGCTATGAACCAAATAGTTTCGGTGCCTACGCCACTGGCAGGAGCGTCGCCAAGCTCTAGCAGAGAATTAACTGCGGGACAAAACAATCTTATTGATGACATCAATCCATGGTGCTTCCCTTGCAACGATGCGCATATGCCCCGAAATTGTCCGCATGGCAACTTACAACAAAGGATAGCAGAGCAACATAGTCAAGGTATTGCGACTGAGAACGAAGAATACAGATATGCCCCGGCAATGCAGAATGCGGTCCTTACCGCGCAAATACAAGGAATGTCCCTAGAGCAAGAGTCCGACATTGTTCCTGATCATGCGCTCTTCTCATGGATGGAAGACGAGGAAATGGTGTTTGCAAATGACACGTCCACTGCCGAAACGCCGCGGGTAAAGTCTGACTATAATACACGCTCCAAGAGAAGATTCACCGGTGAGGCCGTGGTTTCACTTTTGGACAGTCCGCAATGCAAAGACGTTTCGGATCAAATTCCTGGTGGGCCGACCGAATCCTTGTCTCCTCAACGGCGGAAGGAAATTATTATAACAAAAGCCAAGGAGCAGAAATCTCTGAGCTCCTCACCTCTTAACGTGGTGGAGCAGTTGAAGAAATCACCTGCTAATATGTCTTTATGGGACATTCTAGCTATTCCGGAGCAGAAGACCATACTCCAAAAAGCGCTTCAGCAACAGATGGACCCAGCACTAACCGAGCCTTTGGCCAGTACCGAGGCGGTTTATCAAATGCCACCAACTAAGGTTGTCGCAAACAAAGCGATGGAATCCCATGCAGAAGGCGGAGGTAGGCCAAAACCTCAACCCTTCTTCTTGACTCTCATTATAGGGGAGAAACTATTACACAACGCTATGATTGATTCTGGCGCTAGTACCACGGTTATGCCAAAACTAATAGCCGAAGCCTTGGGACTCAGCTACGAACCTATGAAGAAAGGGGTGATGCAGCTAGATGGAAATAAGGTTGATACTGTGGGTGTCATCAAAGCACTTCCGCTGACTCTATTTGCCTGCCCGAGTATCACGGTCCCGCAAGATACAGTGATCATAGATGTTCCGCCTATGTTTGGTCTTTGCCTTTCTCGAGAGTTTACTTCAAAAGTGGGTGGCTATTTGTCTTTAGATTGGTCACATCTAATACTTAGGACCAAACATGGCGCAAAGATGAAGATAGAATCGGAGGCTCTGCATTCCGAACATGTGGCAAACGAGGCCCTGATTAACTTTGAAGCCGCACATACCTCCATCACCAAGCAAGACATGTACAATGTCGAACTGCTGGAGGAGGAGAAGGTCAACGGAGACCGAAGTGATAGCGAAGATGCTCTGTTGAGTGAACATATAAATAATGATCCCTTCGGAAATTATCATGCTACCGGTTTAGGCACATATGTGATCTATGACGAAGACCAGGTTCTTCCGAAGGTCGTCAAAGAGCCCGACGATGACCAAGCAAGTGAGCTGTGGACATTATATTTTGACGGAGCAAGGAGCAAAGTTGGAGCTGGAGCAGGGATATGTCTAATATCCCCACAGAATGAAAAGTTGCTGAGGGCCTTCCGATTCCAATTTGCTTGTTCAAATAATGAGGCTGAATATGAGGGTCTAGTCCAAGGCCTAAGCCTAGCGGAACGAATGGGTATCAAGCAGTTGATTATATTCGGAGATTCAGAACTGGTAGTTAATCAGGTCCGAGGAGTCTCAGCAGCAAAGAACATCCGCATGAGATCCTATCGGCATCGAATCTGGGACCTTATAGAAAGTTTTGAAGCTTTCAACATCCTGACCATTCCCCGAGCTGCAGAATGGCGATGCAGACCGCATGGCAGTAATCGGAGCTCAGTTTGATCCTGTCTCCGACTTGCTTCGGAACAAATATTCAGTACGAGTGCTGGTTAGACCAGCAATACCCGATAATGACCAAAGTTGGCAAGTCTTTGAGAGCGATGAACACATCGCCTCGTTTATTCAACACTCAGGGGAATTTGCCGATCAACTCCAACCAAAGATCGCTGAGGCCTACGAGGGACAAATTATGCAGCTGAAATCAAATAAGCTTCCGAAAGGATTGGTTACTCTCGAAAAAAATTTTGATTGTAGTGACGCCCGAAATGATAAGCGGAAGTTCGTGGCGGAAAAAGGTGATTATGAGAATCTTCGGGTCTCCGATGACAGGAACCTTCGGGTCGGAAAAGATGTCTCACAGCAAGATAGAGAAAGGCTTATCAATTTCTGTGAGAAATATGGAGTAGTAGCCTGGTCCTACGATGATCTGGAAGGTTATGATCCTGGTATCATTCAACATACTATTGAGCTAACAGAAGGTGCGAAGCCAATCCGACAGAAACAGCGGCCGGTCAACCCTAAAGTTGAAGCCTTGATGGCACAAGAGCTAACCAAGCTCATTGAGTCGCGTATTGTCTTCCCAATTAAACATAGTACTTGGGTATCAAATCTGGTACCAGTCCGAAAGAAGAATGGTGATATACGCTTATGCGTAGATTTCCGAGACCTAAATAAAGCATCTCTGAAGGACCACTATCCCTTGCCTTCTATGGAGTCAATCCTCCAAACTGTCGCGGGATCGGAAATGTTCTCTCTACTGGATGGCTTCTCTGGCTATAACCAGATTCGAGTAAGAGAGGAAGATCAGCACAAGACTACGTTCACCACCAAGTGGGGGACGTTTGCATATGCTAAAATGCCTTTTGGTTTATCTAATGCAGGGGCAACCTTCCAGAGAGCTATGGACGTCGCATTTAGCGAGCTGATCAATAAGATTATCCTAATCTATTTGGATGATCTTACTGTGTTCTCCAAATCTAAAGATGATCATTTCGATCATTTGGAGTTGGTGTTTCAAAAGTGCCAAGAGTTCGGGATTTCCTTAAACCCGAGGAAATGTGTGTTCGGAGTACCTCAGGGTAAGCTGTTAGGACATGTTGTGTCGAAGGAAGGTATTTCAATTGACCCAGAACGAGTAAAGGCTATAAAGGAGCTTCCTCTCCCGGTGAATAAGAAAGGTGTCCAGTCTTTTCTGGGCAAAGTAAATTTCGTCAGTAAATTTATTTCCGATTTTGCGGGAATAATTAGGCCGATCACCCTAATGCTGAAAAAGGATCAAATTTTCAAGTGGACAACGGAGGCGAGGGAGGCATTTGAGAAGGTCAAGGAAGCAATCTCATCAGCCCCAGTGTTGATCAATCCAGATCAACATAAAGATTTTATAATGTATGCTTTCAGTAGCAAGTCAAGTATCGCTACTGTTCTGACTCAAAAGGATAGAGAAGGAAAGGGAGAGCATCCAGTTGCGTTCTATTCCCGAACCTTAAAGGAATATGAAGTGAATTATAACTTCGTTGAAAGACAAGCTTTCGCAATAGTAAAGGGGCTTAAAAAGTTCCGCCATCTAATTTCTTGTAGCAAAGTCCTGGTATATGTCGCACATTCTAGTGTGCGGGAATACATCATGGAGGGAGAAATCACAGAAAAAAGGGCTAATTGGATCACGAAGATCCTGGAGTATGAAATTGAGGTCAGGCCCACCAGGACTATCAAAGGCAGTGTGAGTATGACACAGAAGTGGAGATGCCTGCTAAAGGAACAGTCAGAACTTGTCCTGATAAATGGATCGGGATTGGAGGACGATTGGCTGAAAGATAGAATGAACTTCATGCGAACCGGAAAGTACCCGCCAGGCCTCTCATCCTAGAAAAGAAGGTATTACCGGCTCCAGAATTGCGGATACACGCTGATAGAAGGAGTCCTTTTCAAAAGGAATTTTAATGGTGTGCTCCTACGATGTGTTACTTCAGGGGAGGCGCAGAAGATCCTCGACGCATTTCACAATAGCGACGAAGGTGGACATTTCTCCGCTAAAACTACAGCCATCAAAGTCCTACGGGCTGGATATTACTGGCCCACACTTTTCAATGATTCCTACTCTCTGGTAAAGACTTGCAAAAAATGTCAGTTATTCTCCGACAGAAGGAAGAATTCAGCGATGCCCCTGAAACCTATTGTGGCGGATGAACCATTTGCGCAATGGGGCTTGGACTTTATCGGAATGATCAACCCGGTTTCCAGTTCCGGACATAAATGGATTTTAACAGCTACAGACTACTTCACAAGGTGGGCTGAAGCTGTTCCCCTTAAAGAGGCAACGGAGGTAGAGATTGTGGACTTCCTCGAGGCTCTGGTGACGAGGTTCGGCCCTCCGAAGATGATCATTTCGGACAATGCTAGGGCATTTGTAGGCACAAAGGTATGTCACTTTGCATTGAAAAATGGCATATTCCTTAAAACATCTTCAAACTATTATCCACAGGGAAATGGCCTAGCCGAGTCAACAAACAAGAGTTTAGTCCGACTCCTCAAAAAAGTGGGCTCAGAACACCAAAGGGAATGGCACAAAAACCTCCGAAAAGCACTCTGGGCCAACCGCATAACTCCTAAACAAGTCCTCAAGACTTCGCCCTATGAGCTAGTATATGGGAAAGAAGCGCTGCTACCTATCTCTATGGAAATTCCGGCGATACAGTTGTTGAAATCTCTTGAGATAGAACAAATGACGCCATGGAAGTTCGGCTTGCCGAACTATTAGAAGTACAAGAAAAAAGGGAGAATTCCCTAAAGGCCATGACTGGCCGTCAACAGGTGGTCAAACGGTGGTTTGACAAAAAGGCTTCCGACCAAGGCCTAAAAAGTGGAGATTTAGTGCTAAAATACGACAGCAGGGCTGCGAAGCCAGGTCAGCATGGTAAGTTTGATAGCCTATGGGAAGGACCCTTCAAAATCATTCGGTGCATGCAACACAATGCCTTCGAGCTGGAAAATATGGAACAGGAGCCCCTAGGAATCCCGGTTAATGGGATTCACCTTAAATTGTTCCATTAAGCGTCAAGCCCTACCCTGTACAGTTGTAAATAACGCTTTTTCTTTTTCCTTTCCTATTTTTGGCCTATCCTTTTGCTAAGACCAATTGACTTGTTATGTATTCACTTATCATTGTTAGTGGGTAAAGCACCGGAGTTCTTAAAACATGAAAGTATGCTCATAAACAGAGACAAAACATACAAAATTGGCAAACCCAGAAAAAATTGTACGCAGAAGCAAACAGGAGCATAAAATTTCACAACAAAAAGAGACGTATATTTTTATATACATGTTTCTGAGTTACAAAATGGCATGAATGTCGATTTTCAAATATACAAAGTATAAGAGCATATATATATATGTTGGCCTTTTATCAGGCTGATACGGAGCAAAGGGGTTACATCAACGAACACCAAGGCAAGGGGACCATTTATCCGCAGGAGTGGCTAGCAGCAACCGACGCATTCAAGACAGCGTCTGCTTCCTCCTCATCAACAGGTTCCTCGGCGGCACTGGCAGCATCATGAAGCGCGACTGTCGTCGGCGGTGGGTACACCAGGTCCCTGAAGTCAGTATACCACTCTACGTCGTAGAATGGTATCATGTTGTAGCTTCTGAACAGGAAGTGAAGAGCCTGGGTAACCCTTTGATGATGCTGACCACGGGTCTGCAAGCGGAATCCGCTAAGGAATGGTAGCCAAGCCATGACAGCTTCTTCTTCAATATAGCGACGTAGGTCGCTGGCTGATGGCAGGCCGATTCCATACGCAGCATGTGTGACAACCTCACCAAGCCCGTTCAGGTACTTCTTCGGGAAGATTTCTTTGACTAGCTTCAATACAAGCGGCCGAGGGACACAAATGTCCAGCATAGACGCCACAAAGTGTGAGCACACATCGGTGTTCACCCGATGCTTATCTTCATACTCCACACAGTCTTTGCCGAGAACCCACTTAATGGCTACTAAAACCAGCGAGTGCTTGTTCTTCGTCATTCTCTTAAGCCTCCTGGTGGAGATTTCACCTACAAATGTTGTTTGTGATTTGAAGGAGGTCAGGCGAATGGGAGTATCCATCTCTCCTAGGACTATTCCTAAATCTGCTAAGTATGCCGAAAGCTATTTACTACCTAACCTATGAAAAGACTCGCTTAGCAATATTCTACTTGCCTATCACTTCTCGACGCAAAGTGTGTATGTTTGCTATCTACCGGCCTATTTATAGAAAATTGACAAGACATATGCCAGTCCGCCGTAAGCAACGTGATGTATATTGGCTACAATCTCGAGGGCCGAGTCTGCGTTTGTTCACGTTTTGGGCTGGCACACACATGGTAGCACGGCTCAAGGCATGCTTAATTAAATCAAGTTAATTAATTGAGCTTTAAAAGGGTGGCACTTGCTGATGAAGGGATGTATGGCCGTATGCTATGGTGTCAAATCTCAAGCGCATCCCAGAGCCCGAGGCGATATTCGTATCTCTTTCAGGCGGTGATCGTTTGCTTGGCGTAATCATTCTGGCCTGGGATATTAATTACCGGTACATGCTAACACAACGCAAGGAGGCCAGTTGCAAGCTCAATTTCCAAGGAGATCAGGGCGTATCACACGATATTCTAAAAGCAATGATGAAATCCAGCCACCTCAGAAAAAGCAATCAGCTCATCTTGCACGAGTTGTGGAATTAACGGTACATGCCGAATTAAATGCAAGGGCTCGCGCTCGCCTACCACCTTGAGGAAAGTTGCTATTATTGCATGATAACGCTTATTGTCCCTAAGCCTTTTTCCAAAAAGCTAAGGAGTGCGCCAAGTGTTTTCTGTCTGTATTTCCAGTGCAAGCGTATTCAAAGGCCAGCGAACCTTCAAGTTCTGTCGCGAAGAAAGATGGCGGAATCTTCAGCTCAGCCAGCAGAGGAAGGGATTATCCAGGAACTGTATTCGGCTATTCGTTCTTCGGCCGAGGTTTACGTGTACGATGATGTAGCGTATGCCACTCCTGGTATACCCCAGAAGGTGAGGAGACCCAACACAGAGGAGCTAGAGAAGCCCAAAGAGTGGAATAACCCTAAAAAGGTTAGAGAAAAGTGGGCTAATATCTACGATCCAAAGCTTGTTAGGAACCCTAAGTCTCTTAGAGAGGCGGCTTGCGCAAGGTTATCAGCACCAGCGGCGGAGAAGGCAACGGCAAGTAGAGTCTGGTATAGCGGTTTGCCACAATACATGGTCCCATTCGTGCACTATTGCCCGGAGGTAGTCGACGCAGCTGTTCAACGCTATAATCCAAAGACCCACTGCATTGAGGGTCGCAATTTAAGGGTTCATATCAGCCCGGAAGCCATCTGGCATATGTTATGCATTCCTGACCCCAGGAAAAGAAAGGAGAAAATCGAATATTTCTGCCCAAGCAAAGGGGAAAGGATATGGAAAAGGATGAAAACCAGCTCTGATTTCCTATTAGAGGAGACTAATAAGAAGGGTATCGTGTCCGCTAAGGCACCGAGCATCCCATTGTTGCGCGGTTCATTCCGCGATGACCTCCTGGACCCCATATCCATGCTGGCATTTGTTTGCGGCCGTGATTCCGATGAAAAGATTGAGGCTTTTCAGCTGGGCCCTGCAATACAGTTTCGCAGGCAGCATGAACTTTTCTGGTATGATTTTGCCGAGTTCATGGTCGAGGAAATGATACAGCAAATAGATAATTATCAGGCGGAGAAGAAATTTAGGTTTCTTTCCTACCTGGTCCACATGTTCCTACATCAGAATCCGGATTTCTTCGCTTGATTTTTTCCACTATCAATTTTTGACGAGCAGAATAAAAGAAAGCCGGTATCTACATGGACACCCTACCTTTCTGCAACATATGACTACTATGCCTTCGGGGACTATTTCATAGCCCCAGTCCTGAATGATTTGATCGGAGAGGGTGATATCGTCCGGCTTAACACTGAGCAGACTGGATTTCTGCAAAGCTACATCCCCGCTTGCGACTGGTTCCTGGGCAAGGATTTCACGATCCTTCGAATGAGGGGCTTTATTGACAAGTCTTTCCTGCTCCCGGCTTGCATCACCGATAGAGTGCTCGCGCTGGAGGTTTACCGGCAGGTATGCGCCATTGATTTCATGTTTTGTAGCAGCAAAAGGGTCAAAAAGAAGGGATTCTTCAGTTGCCCGAAGAGCTTCAAGTCAATAACGCTTGTCAAAAAGCGATCGCATCAGCTGCTAGGGGACAAGCTGGCACACCTAGGGCTAGTATTAGTAAATGATAAGTGGGATTACAACCCTTTCAATGACCTACCTGAGCCGCATATGAGAGTTACACATGTTTCCCGACCATACTGGGAGAAGCGGCGTAATAACCGGACTGATAAAGATGAAGATCTGGTTGAATTGGCACAAATCCCTACGCCGGATACCAGAGGCCCATGGCACAAGTTCTACTTTCCAGTGGCCGTGGCCAGGGACAACTTTCCGATAGAGCGCAGCATGCTTAACAAGTTGAAAGTGGACGAGGAATGGAGCGATGAAAAAATAAAAGCTTTCTGGATATACCGCCAAGAAACAGGGCAGTTGAAGGCTCCTTATAATAAATTGAAGGACGACCAGGAATTCGAAAGACACTGGGATGAAGGCCATCCCAGCCCGACCTCCAGCGCTAACAAGAGTGAAGCGGAAGGTTCCGATGAGCAGGAGGAAGAGAGGGCGATATCTTCGCAGGAAGGTGATGCCCCCGAGCATCCCGCCTATGTCGGCACTAATGTGCGCTTTAACATATCAAGGAGCTCACTTACGCGCACATGGGCCGCTAAACCGGTCAGGATAGTGCCCCAGCAGAAAGATCCGACTGCCGAGGTTAGTGAGTGTCCCCCCGCGAAAAGACAACGTACGGAAAGTGTTATTGGGACAGTTTCACATGAACCGGCCGAAGGGGAAACACCCGCTGTAAGTCAAATGCCAGAGGTTGCGGTCGAGCCCCAGACCATCCAAATGCCACCGCCGACTAGTCAGCAGGTACTTTTCGCTCCTTCCTCTCTTACATCTCATTCTTTCACGTCCGCCCCTGCTTAATTGGCAACTCCTGCCATTCGTCTGAGCCCTCCACCCTCTGTTTCTAGCCCATCTTATTCTGGGGGATTTGCCCAATATTCGCAAACCCAACCGTTTATAATCACCCCTCCGGGGATGCTAACGCCTACTGCTGCCGCCCAGACTTTCCTCACCTCGCTATCCGAAGATATTCCTCCCATCGGCCCCCACTCTTTTTTCGAAATGCTTACAGATCCCTTCCCACCACAGCAAACCGAGCCCCAGGCAGCGACTCTTTTTACTCGGCCAACAGGCCTTACGACTGAATCTCCGGTTCAACCGTTGCAATTATCCAGCCAGGCTGAAAACCTCCAGGCTAAGCTATGGAACGTGCCACACTTTTTTCCGCAAACCGTCACCCTCCAGAAGAAACAAATGCGGGCGCCTATGAAAGTTACCTATCCCTATGCCCTACCTTCCGATGTTCCCTTCGCAGGTGGGCTGGTTTCATCACCAGCGGAATTCATTGCACAGATAGATTGTGGGAAGGAAGCGCGCGCAAATAGAATGAGGCGACGAAGGGCAAAGGATGACAATGCCCCCGCCGAACCGAGAGTACAGGCTTCGTATGACGAGGCCCGCCAGGAATTAAAGTTTGCAACTATGTACCCAAGGATAAACAAGCCTCAGGGAGAAATGCAACCAGAGGACTATGATATTTATGCTGTCGGACTGGACATGAAGATGGCCCGGCCACAAGATAAAGTCGAAATCATGGAGGAGACACAACGGGTGGTCACTTCCGATTTCCTAAAGACTGGTCGCCAGCTGAAAAAGAAGGATGAGCAGCTCAAGGCAGCCAAGGACAGGGTGAATTTTCTAGAGGCAAAGGAGAAATCCTTAGAGGCGGATATCGCCCAAATGACAGAAAGGGCGCTAACAGCAGAGAATGAGAGAAGCAGGCTTCAAGGCGAAATTGCAAAGACCCGAGTAGCCGACCCAGCCGTATTAAAAGAATTGCAGAATCAAAACCAAGTGGCGCAACAGAGCTTACAATCGATGGAGGAAGAGCTTGAACGCTTCCGCCTTGAGTTCAGTCAGAAGCTGGCCGAGAAAGGCGAAGAGATGGAACGCCTACAAGAGCAGCATCAGCAAAAGATACAGGAAAAAGAGGCCGAATTCAAAGATTTGAAGACTAAACTGGAGGAGGAGCTCCGGGAAACGAAGACCAAGCTAGAAGATGAGCTCCGAGAGGCGAAAGCTTCATTAGAAGAGCAATCGGCTAACCACTCTCGAGCTGAACAGAATTGGCACAAACAAATGAACAGCTATGAAGCGCAGTTGGCTTCTGAGAAGAAGAAGGCAGAATTTGCCGAGGCCCTCATTTCACGAGACACAGAGATTTCTTCGCTTAAGGCCTCCCTGCTACCAGCCCCTGCCCAACCGGATATCATCCCACTGGTCAAGCAATTGTACATTTCTCACTGGGAGAAAATCAAAGCCTTCTACCTAAATCTGCAGCCTACCCTTCGGTTCATCGACAGGGCGTTAAAACTCAATCAGGAGGCCCATGACACAATGGAACAGTTCCCGCGTTTCATCCTGGAAAAGGTTCCCGAGGCGAGGGACTTGTTAAATAAGCTATACTCGGTCTCAGACGAGATCCTCACCGGGGCAGGTATTGAAGATAGGGACACCGCAGCTCAAACGGCAAATAGGTTCATTCATTGCCACTCTGCTTTCCAGCGTACTAAGGCAGCAGCGGTTTTTCTAAACAAAGCGCTGGATGGCATTCGAGGGAGTTTCTCTGAGTTAGGCAGGTTGGGATTGCCGTCCCCATTTCTTGAGGATGGCACTATCGCCACGGCTGCGCAGATTACCGAGATCATTGAGAAGAAAGAGAACGATCCGGAAGCATTCAAGGAACTCGGCAGCCCCCCAACGGCAGTAGATATAGAGGCAATCATTCATCCACTCTCTCAGCTGCTGTTCCACATAGAAGCAGGCGCTGGCCTGCCAGAGGTGCTGCCTCATAAGGAAGCTATTGATCTCCGGGGAGCCCAAGAGAATTTGCGCAGCATGGCAAAGCCATCCGAAATTGAATGGGTGTCTTTGCAGGCTGCACTTTCAAAAGCTCTAACTCCATTTGCCCTAGAAAGGAAGGCTCTGGTCTGTAGAACCAGAGAGTTTTTGGGTTCTCCGTTCCTTATCCGAAACGCCCCTGTTAGTCGCCAAAAGCTGTTGAAATAATATTCCAAGCAGCTCCCTTCGGGTTCCCTTTTTTGCATATATTCGTGCACTGGCCTGCGCGTCTCCGTATCTCTTTCGGCTTCCCGGCAGGTTTTGATCTCCCCCGTTGTGCATTCCTTGCTTCGCAACTTTGGCGAGCGGCTCCCCATTCGGCTCCTGAAAGGCTACGCTGGGCACCCACGTGTCTCGCCTGCGGGGTTCTTCATTTTATGATTGCTTTATGTTTCCTACGGGTTGCGAGACGGGGCCCACATCTTTGTACGTGGCAGTATATCGCAATCTTTCCCTAGCAAGTGTAGAGTATGCTGCGGCGGGCTGCGAAGGATTTCTATTGGCCTTCTTTATTTCCTGGCGGGGCCCACCCTCGCTCACGTGTCAGCGGTTCGTTGTTTTTAAAACAACAGCAGGGACGAGAGCACCACGGGTTGCGAAACGCGGCCACGCGTCTTTCGCCACCTGGTTCATGCGGCCTTTCCCCGTTTTCAAAGTAGCCTCCGTCCCCTGAACACGTGTCACTTCTCCGCAAGCCCCCGGTCGATGGAGGAGGAGTTTTCATTCGGTCCGCGGTTTGCTGCCACGTGCCTTACATCGATTATCAAAGCAAGCTGTGAGATGGCCGAGCGGGATGGTGTCATTGACTGCTGCTCGCCATGGTTCTCTAAGGCGGTGGACGACACTCGTCGTTTCGAAGCCTGGTTGGGACCACTGCCATCATTTCAAAGGGCACGCCTGTAACTGACCAAGTGGATGCTGTACCCAGATTGGCTGCTCTCATAACGGCATTGGGAATATTCTTATTCGGGCATCATTACGGGAGATTGTGGAATCTTTCTGTTACAACTCTCCAGGCGGTGGGATTTTGCTCTCCGGCTATATATACTCCCTCTGTTGAGGGACAATGGTCCAAGATTTTTTGACAGGAAGAATACTGGTTTTAGCAAGAGACGCCAGGCCTCTTTTGCATGTTTATTTGCAAGATACTTTCAGACTGTGCCTATTGTTCGGCCTTTCTGCTTTTTATGTCTTGATTAAACTGTGAACTGTGCTTTTTATTGTCTTAAACATTTCATTTGAGGAGACTTCTATATATTGAATGCAAACTTGCTGGTCTAAATCATGTCTTAATGACTCTTCTTAGCAGTAAGAATGTATGCGATACTGTTTTATGTCAATTGAATGAACTGTTTATGCTATTGCTTTGAACTTCCGGTGTTTTGGAACATATCAATAACATTTAGGCCCTTGAGTCTATGATTTATCGTGCCTATCAGAAAGCTTTGGCGCATCGCCTTAGATTAGTGTTTGTTTATTATATCTGCTCCCTTTTCCCTTTCCAAAACCATTATATAGAAGAAGTCGGCTTCTTTAAAATCCGGAGGTCACTCAGTTTGGCGCAAAGGGGTCCCCCTTGAACTGAGTTTCCCATAAAGGCACTGTTACCTCGTCAAATTTTGGCGTCAACAATTACCAAAACTCTAGTAGTGCTACAACAACATTTAAATTGGCCTCACATGCATGAAACCATTGAACACCAAATCAATCACTGCATTCCTTGTTGCATTGCCAATCCCACAAATAATAATCTTGGAATTTGCAAACCTCTTTAGTTTTATAAAGGCACTATGAATCTATCAACATGGGTTTCATGAGAGAAATCCCTATGACAAATAACCAACATAACTTGGTGTTTGATGTGGTGGATTTTTTTTTAAAATGACCATCATGGTTGATTGTAAGAAAAATCACATAACAAACCATATGTCTCTTCTTCAACCATGGTTGGGCGCATTTTTGGGCTACCTACATCTATTGTGTTTGATCAAGACCCTAGATTCATTAACACATTTTGGAAACCCTTTTGGAGAAGATTGGATACATAATTAGATTTATCCATGGCCTTTTATTTGTAGAAAAACAACCAAATGAAGATGGTCATTTATACACTTGTATTTTTTATGCATTTACAACCACATACATTTGTGCACGTGGTATGATAACTTTCTCTACATCTAAGATGCCTACAATATAGCTTTACATAGTCATAAGGGGTAAAGTCCTTGCAAGACATTTCTTGAGCTCCAACCAATGACACCCTTTGATATGTCCTATTATGCACAACCACAACTAGAGTTGCACATATAGTAATGTGAATTAGATAGAGTGCAAAAATATTTCCAACACATTCAAAGTGTTCACCATATGTCTAATATATTTTCTCATTTTAGCAATAGAAGTAGAAAGAAAGCCAAGAATTACACCACACAAATCACTCTTTTTAGGTTGGTGAAAAAGTGTGGTTGTATTATAAAAAGGAACACTTCAATATGAACCTTTGTGTTATGGTCCATACACCATGTTATGGGTAGCTAGTGAGTGCATTTATTCTCAACCTCTTGCAATGCCTATGATTGCATCCACTATTCAATTTGGAACTCCTCAAGCCATATTTTTCTCCTCTTCCTGAGAAATAATCAAATCAACATGCTTTAGAATTAGATCTTGAGAACTTGCATATGATCATGCAAGATGATATCATTCAAACTACTAAATACACACTGGGTAAAGCTAGGGAAATATTTAGATCTATTACATGCAACCTCTTCCATAGAGTTCTCATACAGCCATAGAATGGAATATTAGTTATCAAGGAAACTCAATTTTTAGGTAGTTGGAAGGTTAATGGTTTAAAATATTAGTCATTACATCTTCTTCCTCTTGTTTATAACTATCATGTAATATATATTTATCTCTTCATGTTGGGGAGGAGGATAGATTATGTGACTAGTTGCAAGAAAGCTAGTTTGATGTGTTCATTTGTTTCTAGTCACAAGAATCTATATTCCTAGTCATATTATCTATAACATTTGTTATATCATATTCATTATAATTGTGAATAGAGGTAGCATACATATTTAGTATAGTCTTTTTCATACATATCTTCAATTGTCTATTGGTTTACTGCTCTCTTTTTTTCCTATGAATAATCTACAAATTCGTCTTCCTCAAGATTGATTTGTCCCTTATACCACCTAGGATTTAGATCAAATCCACCATACTCAATATATGTAGGGTTGACAATTATTCTTTGACACAACTATTATTTTTATTATTTTATGTTTATTATATAATTGTGTGCATGCTCACAAACACAATTACACATTATATATATTTGATTTGAATCCTTTCATGCTACTACTAACATGTAACTTTCATTCCAAAAGACAATAGTGTAGCAAAAATTATGTTGATTCTTTAGATTGTACATGAGTGAAATATATTCCTATCTATTTTTACAAATAAAAATTATATAGCTAATTATGTAACTTTTGTGTATGCATTGAAATCAAAAATTAAGAAATTAAAATAACATGAAAACATAAATAAAGAAATCAAATTTTAATCTCTACTTTACAATCCCATTGCAAACCTCAAAAAGAAATGATGTGATGTTGCTTTGTCTTTGGATCTGGATGCTAAATCTTAGCAACATAATAATAATACGATTGACGATTAATTTGATTGATGACAGATTTTAACAAAGTTGATTTGCATAAGTTGTGAGATCCAAAATGATGAAGAAATGATCTTATTTATAGACTTTCCAATGAAAAATCAAATAAGAGATGAGGATGAGGATGATGACATGAGATAACTGAAAAATCAGTAGAGTCAACTCAACTACAAAATAGAAATTTATATTTTGAAGATTGATGGGATAATTATGAATTAATTGATTTGATTAATAGATAATTGTGCACATAAAGTTTCTATTTTAAAGATTGAGTTGACTGGTGGATGAAGATGAAGTTTCCAAACTAAAGGAAAGTTAATGATTTAGAAAAGATTTAGATTCCAAAATTGAGATAGAGTTGACTGAAGAGAAAAAACGATGGAAAGATTAAATAAAGAAAGTGTAATAAATAAATAAAATTTATTTATTTGCACCTACATGGATAATTAATTAAATAAATAAACATATTTATTTAATTATGAAGAATATCAGAGACTAAATAGTTAAAGATAATTATTTTTAAAGTGGTCAATTAATTAAACAATTAAAATTGTTTAATTAAGATTAGAGAATAGTTTAGAATAATTAAATAATTATAATTATTTAATTAAATGGATAAGAAGAAATATAAACTTAGAGGAATAAGGCTATTCTAATTAAATAATAAGATTATTTAACTAGGACAGTTTTTAGTGTCTACATTTTTCCCCTCTTTGAAGCAATATTCAAAGTAACATTGTTTCAAAGAAAATAAAAATAGAAAAAAGAAGAAAAGTCATAAGAGATGAAGAAGGTGATGATATGA
This sequence comes from Sequoia sempervirens, assembly GCA_007258455.2. NCBI lineage: Eukaryota > Viridiplantae > Streptophyta > Pinopsida > Cupressales > Cupressaceae > Sequoia > Sequoia sempervirens. The sequence goes on from VDFB02252578.1 coordinate 66,055, forward strand.
CACAGTCAGGTGAGAAATGGAAAATTAGAAAAGATGAGATGATTGAGATGATTGAGATTATTGATGCCCCCTCGAGAGATTACATGTGCATTAATTGCATGGGTGATCTCTCGAAAGAAGATAAGAAGAAGAAAATGTTAGATGAAAGTTATAAAATGATGGATGCAAGATTTAAATGATTATGAATGTAGTGATGATGATGATGTGTTATGCTGACTTTGAGATTAGCAACCTTTATTTGATATAGCAATGGATGTTATGCACTAGGGTATAGAAGACCAAGGTGACAATGTATCCAATGCATGGACTAGCTCTCAAGCAAACAAGAAATATACAATAGGATGCCCCAACACTCACAAGGCGTATGATGCTCTTGGTGGATCTGTGATGAGACAACCATCAGACACAACACACATAAACAATAGACCTTTCCCTAATTTATGGCATGTCAAAGCACACCATGATATGAAATCATCGTGGTGACCTTGAGTAGGAATAACATGGTTCAAAAGATAAATCCAAAGAAAGATCAAAAGATCAAATAGATAAACCAAAGAAAAAGACAAACAATGATCAATAGACATACAATAATACTATCTTTTACCAAGGTGCGGGAAGGACTAAAGGATGGATTTGGATCATGTATGGTTTCAGGAAGGAAACATCTCGTATAAGACAAATTTCTAGTTTCAAGAAGGAAACATCATGTATAAGACAAGTGATGGATGATAAGGAAATGTTCATGATGGAAAAGGATTGTTTTGACTACATGTTATCTAGGTTGATGTCTATCTCTAAGATTTTACGTTGAAAGCACATGTTTCAAGTGTGTTGTTTGAAGGTTTGGAAGCACACATCTATGTTTGATGTTTTCTTGTGTTTATTGATGGATTGGATGGGATAGTGGAGGGATGTTGGACAGGTGGATTGGAATATTGAAACCAATGACAAGGGAAAACCAATCCTTGTGATAGGTATGAAAGGATAATGGATTGCCTTGATAAAAGATAGGATACGTGGGGACTATTGAATGGAGGATTTAGGATATGATCTCCAAGGACTACCGCATAGGAATAACTTGTTTTCTCCAAGATACAGGTTTGGATAGCATTATATAGGAAATGGAATAATATTTTACTATGCATGGACAAAGGATTGTCATGTCAAAAATTTTCCAAAGCATGATTTATGTTTGTGCCCCAATCCTTATCAAGATAAATGTAGGTATGGAAGATGGATGGAAAGGATATGGATGCATTGATATTTGACCCCTAGGCTCTTCATCAAGATCAAATATGGGAAGGAAAGATGGATTTGGATAGGATGAGGGATATGGAATGATATTGATAGGACAAGAAGGGTGGAAGGATATAGTGCATGATGTATATGAAGATCCTTAGCCTTGTCAAGATCAAAGGAGGGGAAAGGGGGGATGGATTTAGATAGGAAATGAGGGATAAAGTGGGGTGTGGTAGGTAGGATAGCATGGATGAAACTTTCCCCCAACTGTAGAGTGCGAGAGGGAAATGGATTACATATGATGCCTATTTTCCAGGTTTTCATCATTGTACCTATCCAAGGCGCCACAAGAAGTGGTTTTCACCATTGGATGAATGATTTCTCTTTACTTTTTTTCATTTTTTTTTCTCTCTTTTCTCTTTTTTTTTGAATTTTTAGGAATAGGATGGATGGAGAAGGATAAGGATATGGATAAGTGGATTTGCAAGATGGTGGATGCATGATAGGGAGATGGAGGAAGGACTCAAGAATATAGTTTCATGGATGGTATCCCTTGAAGATGTATTCCATTAGACCATGGGCAATTGGAGGTATTCTCATAGACATTGGTAGAATGATGGTAAGGGGGATGAAATGGATGGGAAGATGGTGAGGGATATGGATTTATGCAAAGGATTGGACAAGATGGATGGAAGGATGAAAGATGGATGTCGGATAATGGATGGGTTGATGGAAGACTTGTAGATGAGTGGATGGCAATGTTGGCCAGATCGACATTGGCACACACCTTGAAGGGTGGTGGTGTTGTGAAGGAGAAGTGGATTTTCAATTTGGAGATTTAGATGGAGGAGTGGATGTGGATTTTGGGATATAAGGACCCAAAATGGATGGTGGTGATAAATGATAATTAGATGGGGTGGGGGATGTAGAATTGGATGGAGCTTTTGGATAAGCAAGTTTGGATGTCAATTTGATTTTTCTTTGGGATGCATTGATTCTATGAGTATTTTTGGAATCCACATGGTTTTTTACTTCATGGGCCTTTGGGATTTAAATTTTTAATTTTGGATCATATTTTTCTTTGTTTTTGCATGTCTTTTTGATGGGACATGTTGATCCTTTAAATTTTGTGGACTTTTGGCTTTATGCATTTGAGTTTTGGCATCCAAATTACTTCCAAGAGCAATGGGATTGGTGGATGGATATGAATGATTTAGATGTATTATGGATGGATTGGTGTAGGTATTTTGGAAAAGGTTCAAGGGTGTGTACCTTTGTTGATCTTGATTAGGGATATGAGGTGATTGATAAAGAGGATAATGGGATTTTAGAGTAGGAATGCTAGGTGGTGGAATGTAAGGACCCAAGATGGATGGAGGGGATGAAGGACTTTGATTTGGGACATAAGGACCCAAAATGTATGGAAGGGAAGAGGGATTGGGATTCAGAATATAAGGGCCCAAGATAGATTTTGAGGATGGGTAATGTGGACATTTGGATTTAGATGGTACGATTTTGGATTTGCGGTGGATGGAACGAGTACCAACATCTAGAGACTTATAGCCAAGGCCATAATAATTAGGATTTTCTTAGATTTGGATGGGTTCCAATATGCCTTGCTCATGTAGGCCTAGTCCTTTGCCTTGATAATGCATTTTTTGAAAAATCTTTTTTTCCAATGGGATACTTATTGTTTTGAAAATAAGATGTGAATCCATTTTGAGGGGGATATAGCATGGAGTGAATGATAGGCTCTTGGAGTAGACCAGCTTGGATGAAAGTGGAGGAACCCAATTGATAAGTAGGGGGTTCATAGGTAGCTTAGATATGGGTAATGGGATCTTGTGGAGAATTAGGATCATGCCATGAAGATGAAGGGGTGCTTTGATCTTGAATTAGGGTAGGATCATGGGATGGTATGGGGTCATGAGATGGAATATGATCATGAGATAGAATGGGATCATGACATGGAGATGAAGGGATGCTTTGATACTGAATTGGGTTCGGATCATGTAATGGAGTGGATGGAAGGAAATCATGAAAGGGAGATGGAGAGATACTTTGATCTTGATTGGGAGGAGTATCATTAGATGGGGTAGAATATGGACTTTGATCTTGATTTAGAGAGGGATCATGAGATGGTATGGAAGGGATACTTTGCTCCTGATATGAAAGGGGATCATTTTGGATTTCTTGATCAATGGTAGGATCTTGATCAAAGATAAGTTTATCTTAGATGTCATGGTTATCTAGAAGGATTTCTTGGATGGACTTAAGGATATGATTATGGGATAGAATTGGATCACAAGAAATACCTTGATCTTGACATAAGGATGAAGTTATGATGTGGTGCTTTGGATTTTCCTTTTGACATATATCCCCAGGTTTAGGAAATGGAATGGGATTTTGGACAATGATAGAATTTGCATGACTAAATGTATTTTTATTGGATGGACTCATGGATTGGAATGTATTAATGGAAGGTTAGTTTCCCTTGTCAAGGTTAGGATAAGGGTAATTAATGGATGTTTGTTGGGGATCAATAGTATGGATTATGTTAAGTGACTCTTGATAGTGAGGGTAGATGGATGGAAGACTAGAGCTTATGGATTGTTGGTAACATGGGTATGTGGGTAGTTGAATATGAGTTGTGGTTGATTGGTATGAAGAATTTATGAGTTTTATTTTGAAGTATATGGCTTGTTGGTATTGACCATTGTAGATTAATTGGTATTCAATTTGACTATGATGCATATCAAGGTAAATTAAAGACATGGTAGCGAGTTCAGATTTGGATGGACAATGGAATTGTTTGATTGGATAAGTTGGTGGAATCCTCTATATGCTACAAGGGCACATGACACCTAATCCATGAATTTGTAAGTGCGAGAAAGTCAAATAGCTAGGAGAAGAGGGTAACCCACCCTTCTCCTTCACTTCCCCAAGGTATAAAGTTCTTGGGGGCTTAGCTCGAATGATAGACTCACAACTTCCAAGAGGTGTGTCTTTCAATTCACACCCCATTATTTTTACTCCACCGGAACACTAGAGTTGAGGTCGTCCTCTAGGGTGATGAAATCCCTAGACAGGCACCCTAAAATGAAAAGGAAAAAAATGGTGTTTTTGATTCTTAAGATCATGCAAGCATGCGAGAGAATAGCATACACACACACTCTTTTAGGATTAAAAGACACTTGTTCTTTAATTAACCAAATCAAATTATGAATTTTTCATTTTAATCCTTCATAGAAAATGTTTGAGAAGACTCACAAAATAAGAAAGGAACTAATAAGAAAAGGAAAAATTGGTGTTTCTAATTCTCAAGATCACGCAAGCGTGCGAGAGAAGAGCATACACACCAATAACTTCCCAATCACAGCAAACAATTCTTTTTAATTGCACCAAGGATTGAAATGTGTGGTTCAATTTTAAAGCACCAATTGAAATATGCAAGTTATTGTTAATTGTTAAGCCCAAGTTGAAATGTGCAAGTTGTGTTGTTCAATTTTAATGCAACAAGGGAAAATGAAGATTGTAGGTTCAATTTTAAACACCAAAATGAAGTGTAAAGATTGTAGGGTTCATTTTAGATGCACCAAATTGAAATGTGAAGATTGTAAGATTCATTTTAGAGCACCAAATATAAATGTGAAGCTTGTAGGATTCATTTTAGATGCACCAAATGTAAATATGAGTTAATTTTATGCACCAATTGAAATGTGAATCCTAAACTATTTAAAAATCTACAAAACCCACTTGTTAGTACTCTTAAGCAATATTTTCTCCAAATATTTTTCCACAACCTGATTTTTGATTTCTGATGTGAAAAAAATGATCTACTTCACAGCCTGCACCTCATAACTAGCTTTCCAACACCTATAAGAACTTGAGAATCTGATTAGTGATTTGAAAGTTGTGCTTGTTTTACGGCAAGTTAGTATTTTCAAAAATTGGGAAAAGGAAGAACAAGCAATTTGACCAAGTAATTAAATCTCTATTAATTCATTTTCTAATCAGAAAATGAAAGAAAATTAATTTAAAATAGAAATTTAAGACATGCAACAATAAAATAACAGTCCAATATTGAAAATTCATACAAATGTACGGATTAAAATAGAAATTTAAGACATGTAGCAATAAAATAACAATCCAATATTGAAAATTCGTACAAATGTACGGATTAACAAAGAAAGTGCCTAAAAATGTGTTTTTTAAGCTTAAAATGTTATTTGGCATCAAAATATGATGTATAATATATGAAAATTTATGGAACAGCCCTTTTGGACATAATTGTGATGTCTATTTTTCCTCAAACAACCTTTAAAAATCCTAATTTTTATAGCTCCATAAATTTCTTCTAAGGTCTGCAAGATAGATAACACTAGAAACTCACAGACAACAAGGTTAGGAAATAAAAGTTAGTGTTTGCATCGGGTTCACCAATGTGTATGCATTGAAATTGGAAATTAATAAATTAAAATAACATGAAAACATAAATAAAGAAATCAAATTTTAATATCTACTTTACTGATCCCACTGCAAACCTCAAAAAGAAATGATGTGATATTGCTTTGTCTTTGGATGTGGATGCTAAATCTCAGCAACATAACAATATGATCGATGACAAATTTTGACAGAGTTGATTTGCATAAGATGTGAGATCCCAAATGTTGAAGAAATAATCTTACTTATAGACATTCCAAGGAAAAATAAAATAAGAGATGAGGATGAGGATGATGACATGAGATAACTAAAAAATCAATAGAGTCAACTCAACTACAAAATAGAAATTTATATTTTGAAGATTGATGAGATAATTATGAATTAATTGATTTGATTAATAGATAATTGTGCACATAAAATTTCTATTTTAAAGATTGAGTTGACTAATGGATGAAGATGAAGTTTCCAAAATGAAGGAAAGTGTATGATTTAGGAAAGATTTAGATTCCAAAATTGAGATAGAATTGACTGAAGAGAAAAAAGATGGAAAGATTAAAGAAAGAAAGTGTAATAAATAAATAAAATTTATTTATTTGCACCTACATGGATAATTATTTAAATAAACATATTTATTTAATTATGAAGAATATTAGAAACTAAATAATTAAAGATAATTATTTAAAAAGTGGTCAATTAATTAAACAATTAAAATTGTTTAATTAACATTAGAGAATAGTTTAGAATAATTAAATAATTATAATTATTTAATTAAATGGATAAGAAGAAATATGAACTTAGAGGAATGAGGTTAATCTAGTTAAATAATAAGATTATTTAACTAGGACAAATTTTAGTGTCTACAACTTTTATAAAATGCTTGAATATGTGAAATAGTTGTATAAGATTGAAGAAAGCAAGTAAACAACTAAAGAAAACATGAAAAGATATATCAAGATAAGAATTTACTTTAGAGGAACTAAATGTAGCAAAACCTAGAAGAGTGGAGTTGTGCCTCCTCATCTCTACTAGGGGAGAGAGGCCCATAGTAGGGCACCTTAACTTTGGAGGTCCACGTGGACCAAAAAACAAAATTAATTTTCCCAACATGTCACCCTGCCACTTGTGCATCCGATAATTTTATTTTTTTAATATTTCGAGCACCCCGCCACCTGTCATGCACCGATTCATCCACGGTGTTCTAAATGGGCCCATGTTTCCCTCTACTCGACAGTGGAACCTATATTCCTCCTTTGTCAGCGCAAAAATCTATGTGTATTGGATCAGTCAAATGTGTGGATTTTGACCGCCTCACCACCCTAAACAACCAATTGAGAGCATTAATCGCTCATCGCCTCCTTCATTACCTCCACCAAGAAACTTTCCTTATGCATCCCTCCACATTTACTCTGACTGAAAATCATGTAAATCAAAGATCAAGGTTCATTCAATGCTCCAAATTCTCGCATATCCCGCTCATTCTCATTCCTTTTATTTGCATTTATTCTAGAGTGTTTGTTTGGTTATACACCCATACTAGTTCGACTCTCCATGATTCGCAGTTTGGCTCTAAACACTTCATTGTTCAGCTCTACACTCTCAAAAGCTCCCTTTCTCTTTCAGGTGAGGTTTTTAACCTCACTCAGCCTGTACCAGTGTCTTTCAATTTGACAGTATTCTTCCATGCACTTATAACATTCAATTATTTTTTGCACAAACTTTCATTGTGCAAATTTCTCTTTAAAAAATATTTATACTAGGAAATGTGGGGAGGGTTTAACTGGTTTTTGTTTCGTCTATACTTGTCCATGCACTTGTAATCTTGTGTTCTTCATTACATGACGTTTTACTCTGCATTGTGCTTTTCATATTTGATTCCTGCTACGAAATACAAAAAGGGTTCCATTGTTTTGACATCAAATATGATAAGGGTTTAACTATTTTTTCATTATTATTAGATTGTTTCGACGAAATATGGAAAAGTTTTGACTAGTTTTCTGCCATGCACTTTTCTTCATGTGTTTGTCATTGCACAAACTTAAACTCTACAATTTGCTTTTAATATTTTTTTATTATTCTGAAATATGAAAATGGTTTCACTGGTTTTAATATCGAAGATATTCTTGCATGCACTTCTATTAATGTGTTCTTCTTTGCACAATAATTCACACTACAAATTCCTTTTTATATTTGACTATTACTACGAAATATTCATAGGGATTTATTGTTTCTCATTTCAAGGGTTTTTTGCCATGCACTTCTATTCATGTGTTCGTCATTGCACAAACTTTAACTCTGCAATTTGCTTTTAATATTCATTTGTTATTTCGAAATATGAAAATGGTTTCACTAGTTTTCATTTCAAAGATATTCTAGCATGCAATTGTATTATTTTGTTCTTACTTGCATAATAGTTCACTTTGTGAAAAAAAAATTATATTTGATTGTTACTATCAAATATGGAAAGGGTTTCATTGGTTCACAATTAGAGGGTTTCATGTATTCATCATTGCAAAAACTTTAACTATGCAATTTTCCTTTAATATATGTTTGTTAAATATATGTATATGTATTATTCCATTCTTCATTGCACAATAATTCACTCTACAATTTGATTTTTATATGTGATTGTTACTACAAAATATGGAAAGGGTTTGATTGGTTCTCATTTAGTGGGTTTTCTGCAATGCACTTCTAGTTGTGTGTTTGTCATTGCACAAACTTTAACTCTACAATTTTTTTTTAATATTTGTTTGTTATTCAAAAATATAAAAAATCTACATACACACACACACACACCGCCACCTGTCACGCTTTGATTGGTCCATGATATTCTTGACAAGCCCATTTTGCACAAACTTTAACTCTACAATTTGTTTTTACTATTTTACAATTGGATGAACCATTGAAAAATGGAGGTTTATTAAAATAAATTAACAATATGATGAAATCAAAAAATTGTGGCTCTACAACGATCGAGTGGGAATAGGAGCACGGCTCCAAATTTGAATTTTCCTAGCATCAATGATGGTGAGGAATCTGATTCTGAAGACGATGACGTTGTGTCCGGGCTTCTTGGGTTCCTTTGGCCCGAGTGTTTGGTTTTGGGCTCCTTTTGGTGGTCATCATTGCTCTTTCTGGAGGATTTTGTTGTTTGGGTGCATGGTGGGTTTTCCTTCGTGTGGCATGCTACTCCTCTCCCTGTGGGTGCTTCTCTTGTGGACTGGGTGGTGCCTTTATGTTTGTTTGGGTCTCCTCGTGTCTCCTTTGCGGGTCTCTGGTCCTGGATGGAGGAGATCTTAAAGGCTCATTTGTGGGCTTTGGCTTTCCTGTGCATGATGTGCATATTTGGGTGCGTTCCTCAGTGGAGACTGTCCTAGATGGAACTCATTTGGTGAGCTTCTTATTGTTCGTCTCCCCTATTTCTATGAGGCTAGGGGTTATCATTTACCCTTTTGAGGATGTTGTGGACGGCAATGTTGGGCCTGAGGTGTATGGCGACGGACTCTAGGTGGTTCGATGGCCTTCTTCTGGTCAGTGGTTGGTTTATTTTGTTGATCTTCCCTATGTCTATGTGGTGGACGTAGTGGGTATATGTTGGATTTTGCTTTCCCCTATTCTTGATGGGTTTTCTAACAGCCTGTTGCTACATGTGGTGGCTCCGTTTAGCTACAAAGAGGGAATTGTCCTTGGTTTGGGTACTATAAATAGTGAGAACCATTTGTTGGTGGTTCGGTGGCTTCTTTGGCCTATGTTGTGAGTTTCGTGGTTCTATAGAAGGACGATGTTGCTCTTCCTGGTGGGGGTTGCAAGGGTGTTGGTTTGGGAGATAGCTTTTGTTGCTCCCCTCCTTGTGTGCCCACCACTTGCGTTGGGGTTGTCGCTAGTTTCCTCTCTTGGCTGGTGGGAGGCCTCCCTGGCCTACCTTAAGTTCTTTGTCCCCTTTTTGTTTTGGACTCTTGGTGTTGTCTATGTGGGTCACTGGTTCCTGCTGGTGGTGATGCCTTCGATCTTCAAGGTTGCTGCCAGTTTTGTTGTTAGGTCTAGTGGATGTCTGTTGTGGACCAACAACCTTCTGTTGGTGTTAAAGTTGATGTTCTAGCTAGTTTCTAGGTATTTGTGGTGTGTGAGTATGTGGTTCTCTCCAGAGGTGTTTTTTGTTGTGGTGTTGGGTAAGGTTTCAGCCTCTCTTTATTTGGGCATTGCTTTTGGTGTGTTGTGGTGGATAGGTAGAGCTTGCTCCTTGATTTGGTGTGGCTTCAGAGACTTTTTTGTTGAATCTCTTGTGGGACTGCTAGTTTTGGTTGTTGTGGTTCTTTGCCCCTTGGTGGTCGACTAGGTTGTATTTCCTCTTGACCTAGTTATGTATGTGGTTGTTACTCATTTTTCATTTCCTATTGTTGGGTTTGTTGAAGGGTGATGTGTTTACTTTCTCTACAGGAGTGGTGGCTTTCTCTTTGATTCTACAGCCTGATCCTATTGAAGTGGATTCATTTTATATCGAGGTGAAGATGGTTGTTGTGGTTTTTTTGGGAAGCTCCCTTTTCTGGTTTTCTCTGTTGTTGTCCCTTTTGAGGTGGGATCTACTCCTATGGAGGTGGATTATAGGGTTGTTGGAGATCTCTAGGTCCGGTGGATCAAGTTTACATGTGATCCTCTCCAATAGAGGGGAGCTCTCTCCTAATGAGGTGGAGTATGAGTTGGCTTCCTAATTTGACTAATGTTTGAAGAAGGGCTCAAAGTTGTTGTTCATGTGCTGCAGATTTCCTGCTGTCTGGTGGATTTGTGGTTGGTTAGGCTCTTTTTGGTCTATTTTGATTGGAAGGTTTGGTGCATTCCAATTGCTCTAGGTGGTTTGTGACCTGGTTGTTTCAAGCAGTCTCCAAGGGGCCCACTGTATGTGGGTTGTTTCTTGGCTCAAAGCCTTTACTTATTCCTTGTTTTAGGACTGGTTTTGTCCTCTTGTTTAGTACTCCTAGTGTGGTGCCAGGTTTGGGTTGTTTTTTGTCTTTGACTTAGTACTTTTGTTGTTCCTAAGTGTGTTGTCTCTCCTGGTTTTGGTTACCAAGTGTTGTTTGTGTTTATGTTGTGCTTTTGTGGTGTATCCACTGTGATTGTCTTTTTGTTTTTGGGAAAAGTTATGTCTTTGCTATTTTGACCTAATCCTTTTGGCCCCTAAGGATCGATGCATAAAGTGTATAACACCCTGTAAATGTTGCTTATCTTATCAAAAACAATATGATGAATCTCAAATTTTTTAATGTTTCATTCATTTATGAGGGATATAACGTGTAATTAACAATCAAAAATCAAACCTAATTGATATAACAGTAAAAAGGTAGGTTTTAAGATGATAAAATGTTGTGTACCTACTCCAAAAAGTTCTTTTTCGGGCCACACTAAGGACTCATTCGCCCAGCGGTGAATGGGTCCCTACTAGGGTTATGGAAAATTGATTTCTTGGTTATGTTCTTCAATGTCTACACTCCAAGATCCTAGGTGTTCATCTCTCGAAAGTCAGAAACAAATTATATAGCTTAGTTTTTGTGATCTTGCAAGAAAGATGACAACTTTGCAACTTTGACAACTTTTGCAACTTTTGTTTTCAACTTGATCTTAAACCTAAAACCTGCAATCACACATCAAAGAGGAGAAAATTGTTGATTTTTTAGGGAATAGGGTTTTGCCTTGGTCAAACCTTGTTTTGGTAATTAAACCTTGAATTGAAACAATACATAAAAGGAAAGATGAATGAACAATGTAATGCTACAACTCACCAATCCTCAATTGAATCTTGGATTGCAAATCTGAAACTTAGCATGAAAAGGCCTCAATGAGTGTAGATCTTGATCATGAACTTGACATAAGATAATGGCTTTGAACACTTGAATATGATCACCAATGCTACATCACATTAGCTCAACAACATGCATGAATCTGACATGATGAAATGGATCTTTGATTGCTGCAATAAACTTTAACAAATCTGCCCTTGAATTCCTTCTTGAATGATCTTGAATGCTCTATAATGCTCTTGTGAAAGTATTCACATGATCACTTGAATTTGTTAGGAGAAACTATGTGAAATAACCTTGTATTTATAATTATCTTACTCTTAAATCCCAAAATTCAAATAACATAATACAACATCAAATCTAGGAATTGAAATCATTAAAATGCTTCCAAAAACATACACCAAGGGGGGTGTCCTAGGTTAAGTGAGGACCCATTCACCATAGGGCGAATGGGTCCTAGCATACTTAACTAGGACACATTTTGGGTATTGTGAAATGTCATGCCAAAAGGGGGTCCTAGGACCTAGTGGGGATTCATTCGCTAGGTGGCAAATGGGTCCTAGGTCACTAGCCTAGGACACATTCCTTGCAAAATTAAGTGTTTTGTAATTTCATTTAAGAGTGTCAAGTTTTACCCCTCAAAAAATGTAATAAATTAGGCTTGGATTTGAATGAAAGGGGCCAATTAGCCTCAAATTAACCTCAATTAATTAATAAAGCCCTTGATTAGTGTGAAAGTGTAAAGAAACACTTTACAACACCCTAAATAAGGCACAATTAGGTCCATTTTATCATTAATTATTCATTCCCAAATTAAGTGTGAAAAAGGGTTACTTTTTTTACACTACATTTTTCCCCCACTTTAGTGAGAGTATGACCCCATGTCAAACTCACACTAAAGTAGACATTCAAGACACTTATGTATGCAACAATGATAAAGATACACAATCATACACTATCAAAGACCAAGAAAATAAAGGATCAAGCTTCAACTATCCCAATGCGATGTGGAATGTGACTGTTTATCAGTAACATGTGTGTCCACTCCAGGGTAGTGGAACCTTAGGCCGTCCACTAGGTGAGTATCCCTCCAAGAAAGTGGCTTAGTCAAAAATTCATGCCTATGTGTCAGCTCCCACTATACTTACCATATCAAAGTTATCCCTCTGATAACTCCGATAGGGAGCCACTCACATTTCTGTTCATTCTTCACAAGATGTGTTATGCTAAGCACCAATGCACATGACAAGGATCCACAAGAAAGCAAGGTGTGTTTTTCTAGATGGCCTTGAATTAGGGGTTGCATTTGAGCTTCATAAGATCGGCGAGTTGTGTTACACCAAACACTTATGAACATTTGTTGTATACACCTGAAATTGGTCATCACATTTAATTAGTTAAATACTAGCTATTTTATTAATATTTCGACTACGTATAAATAAATTCTCAATTTATTTATATTGTTCACCCTTCTCTAATTCTTCAAATCTAAAATCATATTCTTCTGAATTAATTAAATAAACAAGGATCCATGAACTTGTTTTATTTAATTAATCTTCACTAATCCCAATTAGGAATTAAAGCACATGTCTAAAACTTTTTGTGCCACCTCACCAAGGTCACATGAAATTAAATAATTCTAATTTTTTATTATAATTATCCTCAACCAATTTTTTAAAAAAGCACATGGCTTATTCCCCACACACTTCCACCAATTTTGGAGCACATGGTTGATTCCTCACACACTTCCACCAATTTTGGAGCACATGGTCTTCTCTTCCCACACTTGAATCTTCCATCCAAATGGCATGTTTCCCATTGGTCAAGAGATTCTTCCATCCAAATGGCATGTTGTCTTTGGTCAAGGGGACAACATCTTTATTCTCTTCATCTTCACCATCCATTTTTCTTGTTTGAATCTAGACTATTGATTATTGCCACCTCACTATATGCTTGGAAAAGGCTATAAATACAACCCTTGGGTATTGTATTTGGTATCCACATTTGAAGTAAAGTTATGCAGGTTTATCATTGGAGCTTGGGAGCATTTTGGAGTCTTATAACTAGCTTTTACATCATGTTTTTCTTTTCATTTACATCTTAGCTTTAAATCTTGCATCATAGTTGCATTTTATGTCTTCCATTGCATCATAGTTGCATTTTAGATTAGTTCATTTTAAGTATGCATTTGAGCATATGTAGAATCATGCATAGATCATTCTAGTTCAATACCATAGCATCCACCTCCACTTGTTTATTTATCATAATCACCATCATCCCTTCATCATAGCATTCATCATCATTGTTTGCATATAGTTTCATGTAGGCATTTAGTTGGCTTGCATGTTGAATACTAATCTTGTTTCTTAAGTGTCATTCTAATAGCCTTTGTGCACTTAGAAATCTGAGGGCCAAAAAGTTAAAAGAATCATTAAGAATAGAGGACAATGAGACATTTTTGAAATATTTAGTTTGTTGCAAATTAGAATGACTTGTTTGCTTTGAATCTTTAATATAAATCATTTCATTAAGGTTTGTGTTGATACTAACTTTACACATTTCATACACACACATTTGTATATAGGTTTTTGCTCAATGGGATCTTGCTTCATTCATGTAAGGTATTCTTCCTAGGGAACATCATGCCTAATGTCTCCAAGAGAGGACAAGTCAATTGTAACAAATTGCCACTTATGGGATGCCTCACTTCACATCATGCCACTAAGGAAAAGTTGTATGCTTAGAAATATCACACTCTTGGAGGACATCAAACCCAATGACACCACCAAGAAAAGGACGCATCACAAGAAAAAGAAAATCACACCATGAAATATGAAAAATGTCAAAATATATCATCGATGTAGGCCCCCACATTAAAGCAGTTGCTAGCACCATTATTATGAACAACTGCTTTAAAGTAGCCAATGTTCAATCCTAAGACATGAGAGCTTACATAGAAATCTCTATGCCAAGTCATATGTTCCCAAAATAGAGCTACATCATGAAAAAGGAATGAGGGGTTACCACCAAAAATATGGAAGGGATCTATGGATCCAGGGTCAGTATATCTTTGGTACAATGTTGTCATAGAGCGTGGAACTGTCATTATTCCCCAAATACTAATAGAACTGGAAGAATGACACATAAAGAGTGAAAACAAAGAAAAATCCTTCGATTCAACATTGAAGAGACCTAAATGTCTCAACACCTTGCATCATCCCCAAAAGGAACATACAAGAAAAATTAAAAAGGATAAAATGTTTATGATACAAAGAAGAATGTAGATACATATAGAGGAATGCACAAAAAGAGAGAGATGCATCAAATGAGACAACACGAGGGATCAAATTATGCACATGCAATCACATAAAAGAACATGAAAAAGAAAACAAAGCAAAATACTAGTAAGGCACATGTGAATCAACCTATAGCAAGTCATATGCATACCAATGTCAGTCGATATATAGAAGGCAGACAACTAGCCAATGGGACAACATCAAGTACCGCACTAGGACAAGGTTATCTAACCCCTTTCCCTCACTAAGTGCATGAAAAGGATGAGCTGAGATAGGTGATGAGAATGAGTTCCTTGCGATAAAGAGAATGATTTGCAATGAATGCATAGCATGTAATAGTGAGAATGTTATGATCCTACAACTATTACATGGCAAGGAGAAAAAGGGCCTACTTTAAGGGACTATTTTTTATGATATCAAGTTGTTTAAACACTCTCCTTAAAGCACGACACTCATTAGTACTTGTAAGAGAGGGAGACCACCACATGCAAGACCCCAAGTCACAGAGGGTCAAGATGCAAGAGGCTGCCCTAACTTACCTCAGCTAAGTGTAGTGTTTAGGGTATGTAAGGCGAGGGTAACAAGGACCGTAGGGTCCCTCAATCACTCAGCAAACCTGAAATATAGAAAGAGGCTAGGCGAGCTGGTTTCTAGGTTTAACATTGCATCTCAAGAGACTCTCTATCTAAGGACAAAAGCATAGACTTTAGATGACAACGTAGCGCGCTAGCATCTCAAAAGTGTGCTATCATACGTACAGACAGACAACGACAAAGATGAGGTTAAGTCACTAAAAACTAGCTAACGGCCTAGAAAACTAACTAAAGGGCCAAAATGACATAACTAAATAGATTAAGTACTCTCTGATATTATAAAATAAATAAATAAGCAAGAGTGATAAAGATGAGGAGAATCTCACCAATGAATTCATTCGCCAGTTGATTCTCTGAAAGCTTGCAAGCCTACACATAGCAAGGAGGAAAAATGTTGGGGGTTGTATAGGGGCTTGCCTCAGTCAGACCCCCATTTAGGTATTTCCACTACCACAGACAACCAAAACAACGAGATAAAGAAGCAATGTAATGAAAGAAAAAGCACTACAAAATAGTACTATGCTACTCACCAAATGATAAAGGAGAGGAGAGGGAAGCTTACCACCTCCACCAAGAGTACTCAAGGCTGCTTGGGGGAGAAATGAGAGGAACTCAAGCCTCTGCTATGAATGGTGTGGTCCCAAACGTGCTCTACCGAGTTGATGGAGTGAGATGTTGTTGCAATGGAATGCTTGGAATGCTTGGAAGTGAGTGAAAGTGAGCTTGTGAGAGTGAAAGAATGAAGCCCTGATTTGCTGAAGAGTTCTGAAAAGTTGGAATGCAAGTTCAAGGAGTGAATATGAAGGAATGAGGAAGAAAACGACCATATTCGGGTCAGTTGGTCGAAGGAGGCATCACAACTTCGCTGCTAATGGGAAGAGTAATGCCTCTGTTGGCTCAACCACAGGAATATGCCAGGGACATAAGCACGTTGTGTAGATGTCTGTGTGCTACGCGAGCATCCCTGATAGAAATGCCTCCACCGACACACAAAATAGGCTCCACGTGGACCGCCAACAATGGGCTTAAGTAAATTTAAGCCTCCGACTTTTTTTTTTCTAAAGTGTATAAAGGCAAAAAGGGGAATTGCGCCTAGGGTGCAAATTCGCTCTTACACATTTTTCCCCCACTTTAGCGAGCACAAGTACTGGTGAGTGCTCAGTAAAGTAGATCAAGAAAAGAGTAGGGTTAGAAAATTATACCTAAACCGTCGAGGAAGCAGTACTCGGTCTGGCGTACCCAAAGGTGCAGGAGATGTGAAGGACTCCATAGCTGCTCGAAACTATGAAGTTGGAACAAAGTGTCTTATAGGCCCGCGAACTTGGAAGGAGGCAACCCCCAAGGTCTCTCGCATGGAGGAAGCCCCAAGGAAGTGGACTCCGCAGAGTCAGGAAGCGGCGACACGTCTACCCATAGATGGAATATGTCAAAAGTGGTGACATGTCTACCCGTAGATAAAACATGTCTAAAGTGGTGACACGTCTACCCACAGATAGAGTGTATCTAAAGCGATGACACATCTACCCGTAAATAGAGCATGTCTAAAGAGGTGACACATCTACCCACAAATAAAGCGTGTCTAAAGCAGCAACACGTCTACCCGCAGATAGAACGTGTCTAAAGCAGTGACATGTCTACCCACAAATAGAACATGTCTAAAAGCGGCCGATCACGCAAATCATGAAATTTTCAAAGGGCTCCCTCGAGAACCTTCAAAAGGAGAGGGGTCCACTTAAGGAACATGTTGTTTGAAAGTAAGGTCTAGTCAAGTTGCCCCTAAGCTAGACGCAAAGAAGCGAATGGAACGAGTCTAGTTGGGCTGCCCCCAAGCTAGATGTGAAAAGATCCATTCGTTACAAAGGCTTTTGAAGAGAGGGTCCCTAGGGAACCTGTCATGAAGAAGAGGGGGGTCCACTCAAGGGACATGCAATTCAAAAGCAATCGTTCATCTTAGAGTGATTCGTCATCAAGGGATCCTTTCGAAAGATGTTCACTTTATCAAGGAATTTGAAAGGAAGGTCATGCCCCCATGCGAGGAGAAGTCAAAGTAGTTCCCACTTTAGAGGAAGGTATTCAAGTCCTTTCTTTATGAACCCATGATGAAGGAAACACGTTTTGTTAGGGTTCCAAGTTGAGAATGCAATCCTAAGGAAGAAATGTTGAAAGACTTTCAAGAAAAGATTTGTTGGCAACAAATTCATTTTTTGAAAATCGACGTGTTAAAGAAGAACGTTGTCACACATAGAAGGGACAACTCAAGAAAAGAAGAGAGAAAGATAAAGAGAAAGCGAAAGAGAAAAGGAAAATACAAACAGAGGACACAGGGGGATCTGGTTTAGCAGGGTCAGATTTGTCCAAGCTCATATAATAATAGGTAATCGCAATGCAAAGTGAAAGATCATCAATCCCCAACCAGATCAAGAAGAATGCATGAAAGACAAAATAAAAATAAAAAATTGGGTCAACATGGAAGGGAAGCCTAAATGCCCCAAAAACTTTGCATCATCCCCAATTTATCAAAAATCAAGCACAAACATGGAAGAATGATGGTACAAATAGAAGAAGGTTTACGACACAAAAACCACACCTGTATCTAAGCACCAACAAGGGTGACGAGGGTCATCCAGGCACACATAGCATGAGTACAGTGGAACACATCACAAAACACACACACACGCACACAAGATCAAGAAAAGGGGCCTCCTCCTAACACTAATCATCCAAGAGGTTGTCTGCTTCCCAATCTAGATCCTCATAAGGGGAAGGAGGATGAGCCTACAATGGTGGAATGTTAAGAGGAGGGGCGTCTGGGCCTCCCGCAACAAGGGCCAAGGAAGAGGGCCCCTCGAGATCCTCTCTGTCGAGCTCTTGTGGAGTCAAGGTCAGCGATTTTGCGAAGATCATTGACAAGGACGAGACTTCATCCACGGAATTAAACATGCATCCCGCAGGAGCATCATGCTTATTCTTAGCGGACGGTGCAGGTTGTGCCTGAGATTCACTGCTAGGTCCGCCGAATGATTTGGGAGCGATGACAAACTCAGGGGATGTTGGGACCGGTTCTGTCACAAGGACAGAAAAAGTCATCATGAGGCCACCTTGCGAAGAA
Source organism: Sequoia sempervirens (assembly GCA_007258455.2). Taxonomy (NCBI): domain Eukaryota; kingdom Viridiplantae; phylum Streptophyta; class Pinopsida; order Cupressales; family Cupressaceae; genus Sequoia; species Sequoia sempervirens. Next base: position 84,527 of record VDFB02252578.1, read on the forward strand.
GGTGGACTCCTCTTACGTCCTTCATTGCTAGAAGAACAAGTGTACCTCTTTCTTTGTGAGAGGAGATTAACTCCCCACAGACAAAGCTAGGGGTGCAGAGGAGGAGGAGGAAAGAACTGCAATAGATATGACTAAAGTGTTAACCATATCCGCGAGCTTTGGGAAAGGTTGAATATCCAGGACGGACATCAGCAAAGGCGGCTCCACCAAAAGAGAGATAAACACCTGTACCCATCTAGGGTTAGGCACATTTGCACTGGCAATGAAAGATGGGAGTGGATCAGGCTAAAGAGAAACAACATGAAGGGAGGAAGGAGATGTTGCAGGAGATCCTGAAATAGGAGCAGTTGTTTCTTCCTCCTTCTGTTGTGAGGTGGCCTGCTCGGCCAAGAGAGCCTTTCAACGATGCTTTCGCTCACGTGCAAGGAAGTTTCTATGGCTCTTGGAGTTAGAATTTAGAGCTTGCGAGGGTACAGGAGGTTCTTGCTCAACCATAGGTATGTCCACTACAGTCATTTCGAGCAGAGGAATGAGTTCTTGTACAAGAGTAGTGGGAGCAGGTTGAGGAGCGATAGGAGTCAGCTCGAGAGCCTCAGTAGTGGGCCTCTTTCCACTCACTGCCTTAGGAGTAGGAGCAATAGGAGGCCACGGATCAAATTCTCTGTGAGAACCTTTCTTTCTGTCATATAAGTAGTACAATGGTCCAAGAATTCCATTAGGGAGGTCTGCGATCCTAATCTTAGGTCTATGCCAATGAGGGATCATCGGACTCAACGAGTAACCACTAGGTCTGCTCATCCAATACTCTTCCCAGGAAAGGGGAGAGGACGGGGCAGTCCAGGAAAAGGTCATTTTCTCTTTACTTTTATGAGAAGGAGAGGGAGCTTTTATGGGCTTTTCTTCCTTCTTTGGGGAAGGGGGAATAGACGGTATAGCCTTCTCTTTGCCTTTGTGAGAAGGAGAGGGAGTCGATGAAAACTCCACCTTCTCTTCCCGGGAAGAGGAGGCGGTCGATTTTCCTATCGTAGGAAGGGTCAGCTTTGGCTCCCCTTTTCCCCCAATTTTGTACTTCACATAGTTCTTGTAAAGTAGGTCCATTCTCAGAGGAAGCAGACCAACCAGGAGGGCCAAAAGTGATCCAGTGAATATCCACCATGAGATACCAAAGGTTGATATTGGGTATCATACACTACATGCACAACACCCTTGTGGGAAAACTTTAAACACTTATGAATAACGGATGCGACCCCATTCATGGAAGCCAACCAAGGAATGCCTAGCTTCACTCTGAATAGGTCCAACTCCAGGATGACATCGAAGACTGTGTCAATAGTCCTAGGTCCAACCAAGACAAAGAAAGTGATTGATCCATAAGGTTTAAGACTCATACCATCCTGGGTATGGATGGTAGATTTTGTTTCTTCATGCTTTTCTTTTTGCAATGAGTTCAATACTAATGTTTCTTTGGTAATAAAATTCACAGGCTTGTTGTTTAAGGGTAGATATTGTGCTGCAAATGTAATATCTGGCGAACCAGGTGCAAGTGGAATAGTAAAATTTACTGTGACCATGTTTACATAGGCCTCGGGTTGAGGAACAAAATTAGTGGGATCGATAATCATGTTGGCAGAATGTGACAGAAATGGGTCCGTGTATATGTACAATTCACTGTTAGCTTTCGCCAATGATTTGTTAGAGCTTTGTTTGTTCCCATCGAGACGAATGGTACCGTCCTTGATGCAATCTTGTATCTCATGACGCAACCACATGCAACATTCGGTATCATGTCCATTAACATGATGGTACTGACAGTAAGCACTCCCATCGTACCAATTAGGATAGAGTTCCCTAACAGGCTTAGGGACCGACAAAGTTATGATCTTATCCTTCACCAACTTTTGCAAGATGGAAGTGTAAGATTCAGAAAACTTTGTGGATTTTTGGTTGCATTTGAGGTTGTTGTCATTGATAGCGGCTACTACATTCGCAATGGCTTTACCCTTTCCAGAGATTGATACGATGGATTTCCCTTCAAAACAGGAGTGCGAGGAAGATCCCCTGAATTGAGCAACAATCTATTGGTATTCTCGTAAGGCTGCACACAAATGCGTGAAAGAAGGGTATTTCATAAGGGTGAACTTCTCTTGCCAAAGCCTTTGTAAGTTCCCTATGGAAACCTTCTGCACATTAGAATCGAGTAGCTAATATGAGATTTTTGAAAGAAGCACTTCATAACGTGCTATAAAATCAATAATCTTCTCATTGTCTCCTTGCTTACATTGGACAAGATCCAAGAAGGTCATCTTTGGCCCGATGTTTGCTTGGAACTATTTAAGGAATTGATTAACAAGTTGGTCGAATGAGAAAATAGAATTATTAGGCAAGGAACAGTACCACTCAATTGCAATGTCCTTGAGAGATCAAGGAAATAGCTTAGCCATCAAGGCGTCATGATGGAAGAAGTCGGTGTAGAGGGTGTTAAAGGCAGACACGTGTGTCTGCAAATCCCCCTTACCACCAAACTTCTCAAATTTAGGAATCTCCATTCCTTGAGGGAAGGGAGTGTTCAAGATGGCAACCGACAACGGGCTATGTTGGAAGAAGGGCTGGAAAATAGGTTGGGAAAAGGCCAGGGAAAGGCTCGCTAAATGACTCTGCATCTTACCCATATTTTGAAGTAGAGTGTTTAGAATAGGATCGTTAGAGGATAAAGGGCCAAAGGAAACTCACCGCCAATTCCTTCTCCAGAACCGCCACTGGTGTGACTTCCACCAGAGCCACTACCAGATCCATCGCCACCAGTAGGGCCACCGCTAGAACCACCACCACGACCTCCATCGAAACCACCTTCGCCAGCACCACCTCCTCTATTGAATCCACCACCACTACCAAAGCCTCCCACACCTATTTTTCCAAGGCCTCCACCATCGAAGGTGACAAAAGGGGTAAAGCTAAATCCCAATAGGACCTTATTCACCTTGATAGTGTCTGGTTGATTAGGGACAAAATGGATACTAATGGAAGGGACCGCATCAGCCATGTAGATATAGGTGGGAGGCATTGATACTCCTAGTTGTCTCTCATGTTCTTCGAAGGTGACTCCTTGTGAAAAACTAGAGTTGCTCGAAGGGGCGCACGCTTCAGCGATACTGAAGAGACTACTTAGAAGCTCTACACCTGTTCGGTCTTTATCCATCATATTTTTTAGTTCACTAACAACCTGAGCAGCTCTATCCATCTTCAAATTTCTTTCCAAATGGTTTTCAACGTCGCCCAACCCCTTCGTAAGGGAAGACACATATTCAACAGGGATTTGAACGGCCTCATGCTCATCCACCAATGATGGTGTGGGGGACGAGGAGGAGTGGGGACATGATCAATTTCGTCAGTGAATCCCATCTCACTCCTAGACACTTGCTCCTACGCAACCAAACTAACGGCAGGACCAGAGAAGAGGCCCATAGAGAGACCAAGCGAGACCTTCATTCTATTCATCGGAAGGTGTCATACACTTCTCACGATATGCCCAGAAGTTGTGGACTGGGTTGTGATGCTCATAAACCTTCACAACGCTTGAGAACACAACAATCGTGAAGCAACCGAGGGAAGCCTCAACACCAACAAATGAATAGACATTAGTTCACGTCGGATTCACCAAAAATGTAAGAGAGGGGGACCACTGCGTGCAAGACCCCAAGTCACGAAGGGTCAAGATGCGAGAGGTTGCCCTAACTTACCTCAGTTAAGTGCAATGTTTAGGGTATGTAAGGCGAGGGTAACGAGGATCGTCAAGCCCAAAATGTAGAAAGAGGCTAGGCGAGCTGGTTTCTAGGTTTAACATTGTGTCTCAGGAGACTCTCTATCGGAGGACAGAAGCACAGTTTTTGGACAACAGCGCAGCGAGCTAGTGTCTCAAAAGTGTGTTGTTATCTATACGGCCAAATAGCGACAAAGACGAGGTTAAGTCACTAAAAACTAGCTAACGGCCTAGCAAACTAACTAAAGGGCCAAAATGACATAACTAAATAGATTAAGTACTCTCTAATATTATAAAATAAATAATAAGCAAGAGTGATAAAGATGAGGAGAATCTCACCAATGAATTCATTCGCCTGTTGATTCTCCGAAAGCTCTCACGCCTACACATAGCAAGGAGGAAAAATGTGGGGGATTGTGTAGACACGTAAAATGTACCGATTGACATTGTGCATCTGATCCTGACTACTAACACCATTTCATCCTAAATCATCCTTTGGTCTAACCATTTAATCAAATATCCCCCTATTTGATTAAATTCATCAATTTTCATCTCTTAATTAAATAAACCAGTTATCTAATTAAGTCACCTCTTCTCGATAATTAAATTAATCATCTTGATCTAATTATCCGATTTAATTAAATAATTTATTTTATTTGATTAAATCTCTAAAGTCTATCTATTAAATTAAATAAATTAAAAACTTATTTAGTTTAATCTAACATCATCTCCTTTAATTAAATAAATCAAAATCTTTATTTAATTAATCTCTTATCACATTCCTCTCATATTTAATTTAAATAAATCCACAAATCTAAGTCAAATTTGTCACATCAACCAATCTCTTCATTAAATTAATTAACTTGGATTAATTTAATCTCCCATCATGTCCCATCCTCCAACTTTTACCACTTGCATGCATGAAAATAGATTTAATTGATTTATTAAATCCCTATTTTCCTCAACAAGGCATCTTTTTGGAATATTCTCCAAGTTTGAATTCAAAAATCCAAGTTGACATGTACATCCAACAAGACATTTACTCCATCTTACATGTCCTTTTCCTTGAGCCAAGTGGCATTTAATGCATTTTTCCTTCACTCTTGCATGTCATTTCAACAAATTCAAAATTCAAAAATATGCATTTATTGGCACAATCCTCAAAACTTGCACATCCTCCATCCACTCATAGGTTGACAACTGGCATCTTGCCATTGGATGAATGTTAGTCCCACATTGCTCAATTTTGGACATTCATCCTTCAATCTCATCTATAAATAAGAGGTTTCACTCCTCATTTGATCATCCACAAATTATGCAAGGTTACCATGCTCAAATATCTATCAAATTCCATCCATCATCATTGAATCTTAGCTAGGTTATGCAGGTTTTTCCATTGGAGCACTCATCAAACATCAACAAAGTGGATCACTCATCAACATTCATTAACATACATCAATCTTTCATCATAGGAATTGGGAAAGGGCCAATTTCACATCAAATTGGCACCAATTCCCCCATGGGACCATGAGTTTGCTAGTTTAATTAGGATTCAATCTCTATTTTGTTGTTTTCATTGTGTTCTTCATTATTTATTTTCCTAATTTGAACTTGGTAAATGGATTTCATGGGGAATCCTTATTCTTACTTGCATTTGACAATCTAATGTGTTTGTTCTTATTGTTTTGCAGGTATTAGGATTGGGGTTCGCACATTTGGTGCTAGAAGGAGGGCAACATCTCATTTTTAATCACTTTTTCCTAAAAATTTTGTGTTTTTGTTTGTGCACAGGAAAATTCCAATGCTAGAAGCTCGGTGTCGTTGTTTTAGCACCGCTGGCTCTCCAGCGTCGCCATATAGCACCGCTGGAAATCCAAACTGCAACGCTAAAGTCTTCCCGCCCAAGATTTTGAATTTCAAACCGCGTCGCTTGATCAATCTGACCCACGGGATTTTTCAAAAAAATCAAGCAGCGACACTGAGCAAAAGGGCTATGCATTTGAGCTCACTGGTCCAGGTACAAAGCACCACTGACTGGTAAGCGGTGTTGTACAGCACCGCTGAGGAAATCAAACTGCGACGCAGTCACGAGTTGCGTCGCTGGCAAGAAGTAAAAAATTGAAATTTCATTTTAGCACATGCATTTTGTTAAATGATGAGTTTATCTTCTATTTTTTGCTTTTTAACCTCTGTTTTGCAGAATTTGACTTGTTTTCTTCCTTGTAGGTTGGATCAATTGAAAACAAAAGAAGGAGAAGCATGATGATGGTATTTCACCAAATCAAAGTGTTTTTAAACACTTTAGTGTTTGTTTAACACTCTTAGGAAACTGTTTTCCATTCTTGCTTAGGATACTAATTTCATTTGGGCTTTAAAAATAATCTTTTCAATTTTTGCAAAGGTTTAAAACGAACATTAGGACTACAACTTACTAGAGTTTGTTTTTAGTTAACAATTGAACAAAACAACTCTCATTTGTCCTTTGGTGCTTAAAAAGAACTTATAATTGCTTTGGGGCTCTAAAATGAACAAGTGCAACTTTGTATTCGTGAGGGCTTACTTAAACTAACTTCATTGAAAAAAGACGTATGCGCTTCTCTCATGCTTTATAGCAATTTTGAGAATCAAAAGGTCTTTTTTGTGATTTTAGGTTGAGACAAAGAAATCACCTCCACACTTCATTTTGGGTTTTAAAATTGAACAAAATATTGTGCGAGTGTGAGTATAGCATTATTGCGTACATTCTCTCTTTGTGTTGTAAATAAAGATTGATCAAGTTACGGATATTGTCTTCATTTGCTTTTGTTATCTTAGAGGGCCTGCCTTGGGGAAAAAGTACTCATCCAAGGGAACGACTCAACTGGTAACACTCTAAAGCCAAGAGTATTTCCAACCGGGATATAAATGTGGGTATTGGAATAAACGCCAATATCACACGGTTGGCTCCGACGAGATAGATCTGAAAAGGGACTCTTGTCGTATGGGTCAGTCTCCACCAATGGAAAGTCCTAATTAAAACCCATTTTTAAGAATTGCCAAAATCCTTGATCTATTTGTTGGTGCAAGAACGGTCGTTCTTAAGTCACCCCACACTTTTACGGTCTTTTAGTAGAAATGGAAAGCATGCCATGGGATTTTTATGGGTGTTGATGTTTGGCTGCCCCGAATGATGTTAATGAGTCGTGGAGGGGAGCCATTGGGGTCAAGCATCTAACCATTCGCTAAAGATAAGCATAGCTGGACTTGTCCAAGTGGGAATCCAACAAATATTGTCTTCCACATCCATAGGGTTGTACTTATTCTTGGTTGCAAAATGCTTTGCTTGTTCGAAAACATCTTGGAAACAAACACTTAAACATCATCATCAAAATTTCAAACCCTTTAGGAGACAAATACAATTGACTCAATTCATATGTTATTGCTTGCCCTTGGGATTCACATCCTTAGAGGTTTCTAAAAATTTGGATTACATCTCAATTTGTCTACTAAAGTTAAACAATAGGTAACCCTTGCCTTGAATTCATCAAATTTCCACATAACATATTTTGTGGGATTCGAAGAAATTAAGACATTGGACATCTAGTTTGGAAAATTAATCAAAGAAGTGTTTGTGGTAAAATAAAGTCACTAAGCAAAGCTAAACAAAATGAACTCTCACATGTGTTGAAACCTCACAATTTCCAAACAGACAAATCCCAAAACGAAAATCCTTGGTTCAAAATCTGGAAATGTATGCTTAAATTGAATCACTTCTTGGTTATAAAGGTCTATAGAAGCACTGCATGTTCTTCAATACCAAGGTTTAGGTAAACAAAGTGTCTTTTTTAGGTCCATCTTAGGATCAAAAGGAAATCAAAATCTTTTTTCATCCATCCTTCAAACATCAAACCAAAAATCATCTCATCATCACCTTTTGAGAAATCTTGAAATTATCATTTATGCTAGGATTTTTGGAAAAAATCAAAATCATCAAATCCTTGAGACAAAATCCTTGAAATCTTTATCAAAGTCGCCTTTGGCTAAGTATGTTTAGATGCATCCTTTTGCATATTCTTAGTCAAAGTTATCAAACCATCTTGTTTAGCTAGGTATATGTAGATGCATCCTTCTTCATATGCTTGGTTAAATTATCATCTTATTTGAATAGGTGTGGGTAGATGCATCCTTCTCCCTACATATATTCAAATTATCATCCTTTGAGAAAATCTACCCCTTAGATAATCATCCAACATCTTAGGGACTATTTGTTCAATCAAAGAAAACCAAAATCAATCAAATCAAGGACAATCCAAAAAAAAAATCAAAATCAAAATCCAAAACATATCTGAAAGTCCCAAAAGTCTAGCATCCCCCTCAAGATTTATCAAAAGATCAAAACATCCACATCATCCATCTCTTGCATCATTGTCATATCACCTTTTCATCCTTAAGATGTCCTAAAAAAAATTCTCTTTTGTACATAAAGTAAAGATCAATCCACAGAATTAAGAGAGTCATCTCCCATATTCTTGATCCTTTTTTTATGGTTCAAACTAGATCTCAATACAAGAAGAACATGGAAGCCGACAAAGAAACACCCACTTCAAGTGACCTAAGCCAAACAAATGTCGAAATGAATCCAGTTGAATCAAGCAATCCTTTGACTATCTCATCGTCACAAAACCCACAAGAGGAAACTCAAGGAGAAGATCTTACCTTTGGGATGTCGCATGAAGAAATAACCGAAATGCTCCAAAATCCAGAAAATCATAAGATCATCAACATCATGATGAGGCTTAACCCTTCACTATACATGCTTGAGCTAGCAAAACAAGGGGCCAAATTACCTTCTGATTTCGACGTGAGTACTATAGTGGAGACATCTTTACCTCTAATTTCATCCACACTCCCCATCTCATCTACACCCCCATCCCAAAGCATCACTCAAAATATTCCGCAAATCACGACATCTTTTTCTCCAACCCAACCCAATGTTAATAAGGGAAATGAATTTATTAATGCTATTCAAACACACCCCCTTGTTAATAATCAAGACTTGGATGCAAATACCATCTTGGAACAAAACATACCCCAAAATCCATTACATAAGTATGTTCCTCTCACTTTCCATAATGATCCATCATCATCATCCTTCCACGCAACACCTCAAAATTCTCTCCTCACAAATTCGCAAGAGGAAGGTGACATGTTTGGACCTGGGGGCATTTTCGACACCACATCATTTTCTCAAGAACTCACACCCCTCACGTTTTGACCTCTTCCACCATTACCCACACCTTTACTTGGTTTGGGGCTTCCACCTTTACCAAATATCAATCAAACCAACATCCCAAACACCAATCAAAACATCACGCCAAACTCTCAAAACTTGTCATCGATATCGCAACAACAGTTGACAACTACACAAGCAATCACAACATCATTGACCACCCCCCTAACATCTCAAAGCATGGCCTCTCAAGGACCAACCACATCAACAGCACCATCCACCACTCAAATCATCAACATGACATCACCGCTCACCACCACCACCAACTTCCTGCATATCAAGCCAATATAATATGGCATTGCAAGCAGCTCAGCAAGCTTCTTTTTAAAGGGGATTCCTACAAGTGCAAAAATAAAAAGTCGCGCAACTAGTTTCTCAGCAAGCCGCTCAAGCTGCCCAAGCAGCCCAAGCCGCATTACAATTGCAACAGGCTGCACAAGCCCAAGCTTTATTGCAACAACAACAACAACAAGCCGCTCAAGTCGTGCAAGCTGCTCAAGCAGCCCAAGCCGCATTACAAGCACAAAAGGCTTCCCAAGCCCAAATTCTATTGCAACAACAAGCGGCACAAGCCCAAGCCCAAGCGCACGCCCAATATCAAGCACAGCAAGCACAAACACAAGCACAACTTCTTGAACAAAAACAAGCAGCGCAACTATAGGCATATCAACAAGCAATAAACAATATCAAGAGTAGCAAGAAGTAGCCCAATTGGCAGCCCAACAACAAGCACAACAACAAGCAATCCTAGCACAACAACAACAAGATCAACAACAAGTGTTGTTCATACAGCAGCAAGTGCAAGCATACCTGGCTCAGAAAAGTGTGAAAATACCATCGAACAACACACCAACCAACCCACCCATCCAACCCACAATTGAAACACCCCAGAACACCTTCATCCCACCCTCTGATCTGCAAAATGATGTAACAACACAAATCAGGTTGCTCTCGCAACAAGTGCTCAATCTTCAATTAGGGCGAACCACAAAGACACCAAGCAACTTGTGTCCCTATCCATTTTATAAGAGCCTTGTGATGAAACCATTCCCCAAGGGATTTGAGATCCCCAAGTTTGACAAATATCGAGGGCGAGAAACCCTAAAGATCACATCAGGGAATTTCAGGTTCATTGCATGGAAGTCGTATACGACGATACTTATCTAATGCATCTATTTCTTAGGAGTTTGGTTGGCCATGCTATGGAATGGTTCTCTCGCCTACCTACAGGTATCAGAACATTCCAAGAAATTATAGATGCATTCATTAAAAATTATGCATGCAATATTGCAATGGATGTCAATCTAGAAGAACTCTCAGCTCTGAAACAAGGTAAGGGTGAATCATTCGCTTCATTCTTACAACAATGGTGATCCAAGGCCAATCGGAGCAAGTGGAACATGCCTGAGGAACAACAATTTTGCACCATTATATCCAACCTTGACGGCCTCTTGGCATTTCATCTCAAGGTACAAGGGATCACCACATATGACCAATTGATCTCTAAGGCGCTCAGCATCGAACGAGCCCTTATGACTCAACCCGCGGGATCAACTTCATACCCCGAACAACAAAACAACCGCCCACCTGCCAATTACAACGATAAACCTCACACATGGGAAAGGAACAAAAATGTCACTAATGCTGGTGTTGTTGACGCCAAGGTGGTCATTAGTGCCCCTCGCCAAAATACACCCACACCACAAATCCACATCCAACACCAAAACAATCATTAGACAACACACCAACAACCAAACAACAATCCGACAATCAACAATCTCAATGATCAAAGGGGACCACCCCAACGGAATAAGAGCTATCCCAAGCAAAAGTACACCGCTATGGGGGAACCACTTGAAGTCATCATGAAGAAGCTGATAAACGAAAAACTCATCAAAGCACCCACCTATGACAATTACCAAGAACCAAATGTGAAACCTCCTTGGTATAATGAGAATCAACTTTATGATTTCCATAAAATCAAAGGGAATACCACGAACAGTTGTATGAGGCTAAAAACATAATTCAAGATCTCATCAATCAAAGAATTATAAATGTGGACAACCTACAGGAAACCAAGATCTTAAGATATACACGAATCTAATGCCTAACCATGGCAATAAAGAGAATAATAATAACACCCATAAGGGGAAAGGCACCCACACAAACATGAATCATGTGTACGAAATAGTCGTCGCCTCCCTAGATGAATACTGCACAGTCATCACCATCAAAGGCGCCCATGCCAATTGTGGAGTCACCACAAGAGGTGAAAAAGTTACCATCGCAGGATCATCCCAACCAAATAGAGTCCTTGCATCTAGATCTTTCCCCAATGGCTATAATGTCCTAGATCAGCTCAAAAGAACGCCAGCGCAAATCTCCATCATGGAGTTGCTATAAATCTCATCTATCCATAGGAAAATCCTTGAAGAAGCATTGGCTTCATCCACTGTCCCCGCAGATCTTGATGCGGAACAATTCCAAGCTATGGTCAGAATTATCATTACGCCAAATCTCCTCACATTCTCTGACCAGGATTTCCCCACTCAACCATCTCACAACCGTGCGCTCCACTTAGAAGTCATCATACAGAAAAGCAAATTCAAAAGGGTCTTGGTGGATGGAGGTGCGGGCTTGAATATTTATTCTCTCAATCTCATCAAACAATTGAAAATCTCAGAGGATTCTATCAAAAAAGGAAAGGGTATCACAATAAGAGCATATGATGACCAAGAAAGAGTGTCTCAGGGCACAATCAAACTCCCTATCCAAATAGGGCCTGCTATCATGGAAACCACTTGTCAGGTCTTGGACGTCAACTTGTCGTATAACATCCTCCTAGGATGCCCATGGATTCATGCAATGAAGGCAATAGCGTCAACTTTCCATCAATGTGTGAAATTCACACATGAGGGACAAGAAGTTACCATCCATGGAGATCCTGAACCCTTCTCCTGTTGCAAAATCCTTGAAGAAAAGTACTATAAGATCCCCCAAGTACCAAAAAATGATGAGGGCCCATCTACAACATACATCGATCCAGTCACTCTCGCATCCACTTCTGCGACAGAGACACCCGTCACTCCCACCATCCCCCCCATTTCTGACATTAAGGTCATCATCCAAGATAATGGTTGTGGAAACTACAAGCTCCCTAATAATGTTTTTGTGGTAGGAGAGTTACCACAATCTCCTAGATCATCGGGATGTCTGCAAATAAATGAAGCCTCCACATCTCAAATGTCTCCTGAGGACTATCCCAACTTTACAAGTTGGGGGGATCTTGGCCGAGAAGTTATTGAGGCAGATCCATCTCATATGCTATATCAAGATGAAATACCAGTAGCTAATTTACCAATGGATGACAAAAGCAAGGGTCTAAAAATGATGCTCGCAATGGGCTATGACAAAAACCAAAGACTTGGGAGAAATGACAATGGGCTTATAATACCTATCATTCTGGAGACGCGAGCGATAACAAATCTTGGCCTTTGATGTACCCCTCTGAGTATAACCATACGTGGCTGGAGTCCTCCAATTAGAAGGGTTAATAATCCTCCTCAGCCAACTGCAGTAGAACTACGCTTACCAATATCTACAAGTAGAGTCATAGATAACTTTACATTTGATATAACCAATGTCTATAGTAGTATTGATGACAAGGATACCATGATCAACTTACCTAGGCTATTTGAGGATACCACTCTTTGCATGATTAGCACCCTATCTTTTGAATCAGACCACCAAAATCATGAGATCCGCTTAGTATATCCCCAACTCATCGAATCTGACCAACGAGGAGCACCAATTCTTGATACATTCAAAAATGATGAGGCGCTCTCAGAATTCATGGGACTGCGGGATAACATTTCATGTGGGGATCACAAAGAAAGGTTCACAATTGAGCTAGATACACATGCCTATTATGGGGAAATGATTGAATCCCTCAGTCACAAAAGTGAAAAATTAAGAATAATATCCAAGTTCTTGATTGAAAACCAGACTGTGGCACTCTCTGACTAGAAAAAAGTAAAAAGAAAGGATGCATCCAATGGTGAAAACCTCTCTGAGGCACTCGAGGATGGGGGATTCAATCTTCCTTCTAGAGCTATTCATCAAGAAAAATCAACAATTCTGGTAGAAAGGTGCAATCCAGTCAATCTAGGAATAGAGGAAACCCCACACATCACATTCTACGCAGAGTCATTACTATCAGAGGAACAAGAGCTCCTAGCAGCCTTCCTAAGAGAAAGACAGATAAACTTCACATGGAGTTATGCTGACATGCTAGGGCTTGATCCAGAGATCGTGGTTCACCACTTAGTAGTATATCCAGAAGCAAAGCCTGTTAAATAAAAGCTTCAAAAAATGCACCCTCAGATCACTTTATTAGTCAAAATGGAGCTAGAAAAGCTATTAGATGTAGGATTCATCCGACCGATAGATTATCCAAAATGGGTGTCAAACTTGGTACCTATTTCAAAACTTGATGGGAACATCAAAATCTGCACAGACTTTAGAGACTTGAATAAAGCATGTCTGAGAGATGACTTCCCACTTCCAAACATCAACATGATCGTAGATATGACAGTTGGAAATGAAATAATGTCACTAATAGATGGATTCTTAGGGTACAATCAGATCATGATAGCTAAACAAGACCAACATAAAACAACTTTCACTTGTCCATGGGGGACCTACTACTGGAATATGATGCCATTCGGCTTAAAGAACGCAAGAGTAACATACCAAAGGGCCATGACATTGATATTCCATGACATGATTCATAAGACGGTCGAAGATTATGTTGATGACATTCTAGCTAAATCCAAAAAGAGAAAATATCACATAGCAACCCTAAGTGCCATCTTTGACAGGATGGAAGAGTACAAGGTTAGATTAAACCCAAAGAAGTGTGTCTTCAACGTACAATCGGGAAAACTGCTAGGATATATAGTGTCAATGAGAGGTATCGAGGTAGATCCAGCAAAGGTAAAATCAATCCTCGAGATGGAGGCACCAAAAACATTAAAGCAATTGAGAGGTCTCCAAGGAAGGCTTCAATCCATTCAAAGATTCATAGCACAGCCGGCAGACAAACAGAACCCATACTCTCACCTACTCCACAAGGGAGTAGCGTACAAATGGGATACCAAGTGTCAAGAGGCATTTAATAAAATCAAAGAATATCTACTAACACCACCAGTCTTAATGCCACCAATCCCAAGAAAACCATTGATTCTATACATATCAGCAACAACAGCAGCCCTTGGAGCTCTCCTAGCTCAGCATGACGAAAATGGAATAGAAAGGGCTATCTATTACATCAGCAAAACAATGGTTGGGCATGAGCTAAACTATTCATTCATCGAGAAAGCATGCCTCGCTGTAGTGTTTGCATCACAAAAATTCAGACATTACATGTTGGCACACAAAATAAAACTCATCGCCAAAATCGACCCTCTCAAGTACTTATTGTCAAAGGAAATGCTCACGAGAAGAATGGAAAAATGGGTGATGATACTATCAGAATATGCCATCGAATATGTGGAGTGAAAAGCAATCAAAGGCCAAGTCATCGCCAATCAGATTGTAGAAGCGCTAATCTATTCAGAGAATCCTCTTGTCTCAGAGTTTCCAGATGAATCTATTTTCAATCTCAACGTAGCTGACCACTAGAAACTATACTTTGATGGCTCATACACACAGCATGGATCAGGAGTCGGTGTCTTCTTTATCACCCCACAAGGGGATTGCATACCAAGGTCCTACAAACTGGCATTTCCCTACACCAATAACATTGTAGAATATGAGGCTTTAACCATAGGTCTCAGAATAGCAGTGCAGTGGAATATTATAGCTCTCAAAGTATACAGAGACTCTCAATTGATAATAAATCAAGTAAATGATGAATACCAGACCAAGGACGACAAGCTCACTCCATACAAGAAATTAGTGGAGACCCTAAAAAAATCCTTCATCGAAATTACGTTCGAGCATATTCCTAGAACCAACAATAGAGCAGCGGACGCCATGGCAACAATTGGATCCTTACTGGATATCCCCCACAACATTCCAAAATATGAATTCCTGATAGAGCAGCTTCTCATGCCTGCATTCTAGGTACCAGAATCAAAATTTGTGTGTGAAATCATTGGTCCCAGTGATCCTTGGTATCATGACATTTACACATACCTTCGAATAGGAGTCATACCCGTCGATTTACCCTCAAACCTAAAATGAACCTTTGTCAAAAAGGCATCCAGGTTTGTCATCCTAGGAGACACCCTATATCGTAGAAGCATAGAAGGAACCTTACTACACTGCTTAAATGCTGAGGAGGCATTGACTGCTCTAACTGAAGTACATAACAATATATGTGGTTCACACTCGAGTGGAATGACCATAGCTAAGAAACTGTTGAGGATGGGGTATTATTGGCCCACAATGGAAAGAGAGGCACATGACTATGCCAGAAGGTGTCTACAATGTCAGCAGCATGGAGACCTCATCCATGCTCCAGCTCAAGAGCTTCATCCTATCCTCACACCATGGCCCTTTTCAGAGTGGGGACTCAATCTCATTGGAAAAATCACGCCCACATCATCTAACGGCCACAAATTCATCATAACCGCAATGGAGTACTTTACTAAATGGGTGGAAGCCATACCCATGACATATATAACTGGGAAGCAAATTTCAAAGTTCATCCTGAACTATCTCATTTGTCGCTATGGTGTTCCACAAGCCATTATCTCAGATAATGGGACACCATTTAAGAATCAGGAGGTTCGTGACTTATGCAGAAAATTCAAAATCCAACATCGCTTCTCCATCCCCTACTATCCCCAAGGCAATGGCCAAGTAGAAGCTACAAACAAGACCATTATGAAAATCCTCAAGAAAATAGTCAATGACGTAGGTCGTGACTGGCATCTACAGCTTAATCCTACCCTTTGGGCCTATTGAACCAGCATTCGCACACCCATTGGCACCACCCCTTTCTCCTTGGTCTACGGATCAGAAGCAATACTCCCCATTGAGATCGAGATCCCATCACTCAGGATATCACTACAAAACCTCATCACAGATGAAGAGAACTAAGTATCAAGATTGAATGAGCTGGAGCTACTGGATGAGCGACGTATAGATGCTTTGAATCATTTGCAATTCTATCAGAATAGACTCAAAAGGAGCTATAATAAGAAAATTAGAAGTAGGACTTTCCAACTCGAAGAATTGGTATTAAAGGAGAATTAGAAGAATGTCCCAAACCCAAGCAGCAAAGGAAAATTTGAAACTAATTAGTTGGGACCATTCGTTATCACAACAAGTTATAAGTTAGGGGCATATTAGTTATCAACACCCGAAGGGGAACCTCTGCAAGAGCCCATGAATAGCTCTCACCTCAAAAAGTTTTATGCTTAAATCTTTCAAGGTATAGAACAAAAAAATCAAAAAATGTCTTGAAAAAATGGTTACTTCGGTGAAAACCTGGCAAACAGGCGTCTTTGTGACAACAAAAAAATCAAAAAAGCAAAAAATCCAAAAAAATCAGAAAAAGGATTGAAAATAGTAAAGAAAAAAATAGTCCTCTAGTGAAAACCACTTCGGTGGCACTTTGGGCAGGTACCTTGGTGAAAACCTGGCAAACAGGCGCCTTGTGTAAATAAGCACTTTCCATCCACCAGGATCTTTACAGCTTGTTCTACATCATCCATCCATTGCGCTTCCATTATCCATCGCATTTGGATCTCCATCCATCACTCATCCACCCGCATCTGCACCATAGCTTGGTCTTGTGTTTGTATCATGATCCCTCCTAGTACTACTCAGCCCATCCTCAAGGTCAACTTGTCCTGTCTTTATCAGAGTAGTCTATTGCTTCACTGGGGGCATGTTATCATTGGATCAGATTCGTGTATATCCTTAAAGTTCTAAAATCAGAAAATCCAAAAACATCAAAACATCAGAAAATCCAAAAAAATCAAAACATCAAAACATCAGAAAATCCAAAAACATCAAAACATATCAAAATCCCAAAACAGGTCAAAAAGTCAAAAACAAAGTCGTCTTGTCGAACTACGAGTCTCTAAGCCTTGAACGTAGGCAAGGTTGATCTTTGATCATCCCCCGAGACACTTAGGTCAGTCCTTTAGGCGTTTGTCATTATAAACTGACATCTCATCATGTATATCGTCATCTGTAAATCGGTCAACTCGTCAGTCGAACTACGTGGTCTCTGTGTGTATAACATAGGCAAGGCTAATCTGTTGATCAGCCCCCGAGGCCCCTAGGATAGGTTTTTAGGTTAGTCTCTTGGTCAAAATCTCAGAAAACCCCAAAACATCAGAAAATTGAAAAAATCAAAACATTTGTAAAATCTTGAAAATACCAAAAACAACCTCAAAACATCTCAAAAAGATCAAAAACATCCAAATATTTGAAAAAATATGTCTCATCTCGCTTGCACCCGCAATAACATCACTCATAATGAACGATCGTCATCCTCAATCTTTGGTAAGATAATCAAAAACAAGTCTAGCCGGTCAAAAGTGAAAACTCAAAATGTCAAGTCTTAGGTCTAAGTCAATACGTAAACAAGTTGGTCAACTCTTTGTGTCGATAACTCATCATCCAATTGGTCCAATATCAATCATTTGAAAGAACGCTTTGGATAAATGAAATGGCGTGCCGCCATCCACTAACATGTCCTAGGATGAATCCTTCCTACAATGGGCATTATCTTTTGGCAATAGTTTTGGTTATTATCCTTAGAAAACACATCCCCTTTTGGTTAGCGGTATTGAAGAACATCAGCTTGTTTGTTTACTTTGTCTTTATCTTTTGACTTATCTTATTGCGCTCATTCCAAGGACTTCTCGATGATATCCAAACAAGAGGATTTAGAGAAATAGGAATGGGGCAATGATCATTATCTTTTGTCTATTGTGCTTGTTGGACGTTCTTGTAATATAACCTTGGTGAATACTTGCTTTGTTAGGTATGTATGGAGGAGGTTTTGGGAAACTTGTTGACTATTGCATTGATAGGTTATACCTTTCCGTGTTTTGGTTCGAGGTGTTTGAAACTTCTAAAGTCCATCCTAGCAAGGTTTTTGTATGTCAGGTGTGAACAAGGATACTCCTATCTATTTTTCAAGTCAAAGTCCATCACATGGGGTACAACGCCATCCTGGTTTTGTATACCTTGATGCATCGTACCACGTGTTTCATCAAACATAAGGAAATTTTCCCTTTGAAAATCCTAATTCCTCGACAAGAAATCATCATTTTGCATTTTCATCATCTTGGGTCTTGTTGAAATGACTTCTTCTCTTTCATTCCTTTCTTGCTCATCGCACTAACAATGTACTATGACAGTTGATCATCATCACCATCATCATCATCATCGATCATGTATCCACAAATCATTAGCATATTGCATCAACATATCATATAGGAAACACATGCATTGCATTTCCATCATCATATAAACATGTTATCATAAGCATTCTTCATAGATAAGTGCATCCATTTTATTACATTACATTCATTTTTTGCATCACATTGCATTTATCACATAAATCATTGCATAAAATTCATTTGCATAAACATTTCATAACCATTTCACATTACCACCTACTGCATAATCATACATAACAGGTACATAAGCATTATAGATTATCCATTACATACATACTTGCACACATTACGTTCATGTTGCATAAAACATCATCATATCATTACATATAATACATCATAATAAATGCATCACATACATTACTTTATCATTTAATATGTTTAGGATAATAATATTTGTTATTCTAAGCATCTTAGAAAACCATCTCATTTTCATTATATCATATAAAACACGACCATTGCATTCACATTGCATTATATCATCCATTAATCATCCATGTCATCTCATAAATAGCATCACAATCATTTTTTGCATTTCATTACATAAATCATTCCACATTAGCATAAATCAAAACATACAAAAAACCATTACATGCAAAGCGTACATCCATCCATAATCATTTCATTTTATAAGCATAATTCACACATTATTTCGCATGTACACCATAGATCATTTCCATATCATTTTCCATATTACATATTACATATCATATCACTTTGCATCATTACACATCACATAAATACATTTGCATATCATAGTTCAACATAATATAGATTTGTTAGTCATAATCATTGCATAATGCATATACCATCGGAAATAAGTACATCCATAAATACATCATATAACACCATAACATCATTGCACAACATATAGAAATAGAATCATCCATCCATGCATAAATAAATGGTACATATCACATCACATCATATCAAAATCATCAGCTCATATATATATCATCAATAATGTAACTATCATAGTACAAAATAATTGGATCACTGTACATGTATGTCAATCAGTACAAAAAGGCCCATCGGGCTATCAAAAAGGAGCCCATAAGGCACAAAAAGTATCATCTCGATCAAGGTCTACCCCCCTATATGCTGCCCTCGCCCCTGTCACCATGACCCTCTACTGGTGTGTGGCTGGTCCGTTGTGAGTACTTTGGGACCCGTGCTACTCTGGGTACGGCCTCATGATAATGCATCTGGTAATACTCGGCCTCTCGGATGGCATCCCTGTAGAACCGAATGGACACTGTAACCTAAGAGGAGGAGGCTGCCATGCTCTCCAACTGTTGTCTCCAACCTAGCTCTGTGGCTGCCTGTAACTCTGTAGCTTGTCTCTGTAGTATGGCCTAATCCCTTACGGCCCTGATTTGATCCCTTCGGTTCATTCCTGATCTCTCTCCCCTCTCAAAGTCTACACCTGGGCCTGCAGCCGTGCAATCAAAGTATCTCAGGGATCCACCTACCCTGCTGGTTGTGCTTGTGGAGGATGTACCTGAGGCTGATCCTTGCCCCTAGCCTATGGTGGTGCACCTGCCAGCACCTGTTGCTGGTCCTGTCATGCACCATCCCTCTGTCCTCGTCCTCCCCCTCTGCCTCTCACCCTCCGCCAATCGAGAAATGCTCCTAGAACTGTCAAACGTAGGGGAGGCCGAAACCAATCCTTGTATGCCTATGTCATGCCTGGATCCGTAGGCCCTTAATCATAAGCCCATGGTCAGGCCACCAACTGTCTGAAATTGTCCATGACCTCTGAGGCAAGAATGTATCACCCCCATGAAACCTGTGTCATGGTGCGAGCAAATACGGCCACATAATCATTGTTGGGACGATCTTGGGGCTCACCAAACTAATGTTGCACACGCTTGAGCAGATATCTCTCTATCATGGTATGCTCTCGCTCTTGCATGAAGCGGTCTTGGCGGGCGTAGAAAATATGATGCGCATCGTTGGCCCATCCGGGCTGACCAAGGTACAAACACCATATGAATACCTGCATCTCGTCTAGGACCCTCCTCCAATAAGGAATTGCATGCTCGCCTGTGTGTGTAAAGAACACACCACCTCTATAGTGCCATATGAGGGGATCGTCAGGCCCCATCAAAACTATAACAATTTGTGGTCGAAGGACAGTAATGTGCTCCCACGCCCATATGTGGAGGAGTGTCACACCTGCTCTAAGTGCTTTGTCATCGAGGTAGATGTACTCATGAAGATCTTTGTACAAGGATGCAAGAAAAAATGGCCCCCAAGCAAAACGGACTAGTCTATCGCGAACCATGCACTCCCAGCAAAGTCCCCAACCAAGACTGAAATACCGGCCTCATTAGTCTGGGGCGACAAGACCTGAAATAACCGCTGCAACAACCAAGCAGAAGGGAGGTACCAACACCCTGTTTCGCTCGAGCTCGATCTACCCCTCGCAAATGACAATGTCCTCTATGGTGAGGACTCTGTGGCAAGCATCCCACCCCTTGTCTATATCAAAAATGACACGTCGACCATGAATAGGCAATCTCAAGATACGCTAAATGTCCTCCAAGGTGACAGTGGCATCGCCGGTGGGAAGGTGGAATGAAGAGGTCTCGCTGTGCCATCTCTCGACAAGCGCTGACATTATCCTGAGGTGTGTGCGAATGGGCGTTGTGTAAGTGATGAACCACAACCCCATGTCCCAGAGTTGATCCTGATCTCTGTCACTCAGGTCCTACAAGTAACTGAATAGATCCTGCGACCTGTGCTCTCGGGAGTAGAGCTCCCTCACCGCATCTTGCATCAGGAGGGGTCATCATGTTAAAAAAAATTGAAAATATTTTGCCGAGCGTTCAAAAATCCACTCCAGCGTCACAATCTGTGAAGGTGTCGTAGTTTGATTTTTTATCAAACTCTGACGCTAGGGCATAAAAAGCCAAAAGTGCACTGCAGCAGTGCATTTTCATTCCCAGCGGTGCAGTTTGCAAAAATTCCACTCACTAGAGCACCACCGCATCACAGTTTAGAAATCACCCTGTCGGCCACAAGCTCAGCGGTGGAGTTTGGAATTTGTTTTCAAACTCCAAACTCCACCGACGCGGCATAGTTTGATTTTTGAGCAGCGCTATATAGCGCCACTGCAGATGGACTGACTTTGAGAGCATTAAATGAACGTTAAAAACAAAAAACAAAGCTCAAGTGAGGATCACTTACCAGTGCCCCAATGTCGGGTGGTCGCTGGTACATCCAAACTCGGTTGAAAATATGCATCAGAAGCCGTCGTTGCACCATATTGTCAGGAGGTCAGAGCTCAAATCTCAAGGTTGCTAGATGGTTGTGTGAAAATGAATTGAAAGTGACCCCTCAGAGCCTTTTTAAGCTTGAAAATTAGGGTTTTTTCACCCTAATTGGCTATCCTGCTAGGGTTTTGGACCCTTGAAGTTGTTTCTATCCAATTGAGGCCTGTTTTACATCGTTTTATTGCGTTTCACAAGTTTTCGGCCTCCTAGAGCCTTTTTGGACCTGTCGGGCACCTTGTCCTCTTTTTTCACGAGATCACCCAAAAATTGAAATTTTCGTCCAATCTCTCGAGGAGGCAATATATTGGCATGTTTTCTCTTGCCAGGAAACAGTGGGGCAAGATTTTTCAAAATGCAATTTTTTTTGGCTTTGATCAAGATCATTTATTCTTTGAACCAACGCAACAAGTGCATTGTTTCAAAGAGGGGAAAAATGTAGACACGTAAAATGTATCGATTGACATTGTGCATCTGATCCCGACTACTAACACCATTTCATCATAAATCATCCTTCGGTCTAACCATTTAATCAAATATCCCCCTATCTGATTAAATTCATCAATTTTCATCTCTTAATTAAATAAACCAGTTATCTAATTAAGTCACCTCTTCTCAATAATTAAATTAATCATCTTGATCTAATTATCCGATTTAATTAAATAATTTATTTTATTTGATTAAATCTCTAAAGTCTATCTATTAAATTAAATAAATTAAAACCTTATTTAGTTTAATCTAACATCATCTCCTTTAATTAAATAAATCAAAATCTTTATTTAATTAATCTCTTATCACATTCCTCTCATATTTGATTTAAATAAATCCACAAATCTAAGTCAAATTTGTCACATCAACTAATCTTTTCATTAAATTAATTTAATCTCCTATCATGTCCCATCCTCCAACTTTTACCACTTGCACATGAAAATATATTTAATTGATTTATTAAATCCCTATTTTCCTCAACAAGGCATCTTTTTGGAATATTCTCCAAGTTTGAATTCAAAAATCCAAGTTGACATGTACATCCAACAAGACATTTACTCCATCTTACATGTCCTTTTCCTTGAGCCAAGTGGCATTTAATGCATTTTTCCTTCACTCTTGCATGTCATTTCAACAAATTCAAAATTCAAAAATATGCATTTATTAGCACAATCCTCAAAACTTACACATCCTCCATCCACTCATAGGTTGACAAGTGGCATCTTGTCATTGGATGAATGTTAGTCCCACATTGCTCAATTTTGGACATTCATCCTTCAATCTCATCTATAAATAAGAGGCTTCACTCCTCATTTGATCATCCACAAATTATGCAAGGTTACCATGCTCAAATATCTATCAAATTCCATCCATCATCATTGAATCTTAGCTAGGTTATGCAGGTTTTTCCATTGGAGCACTCATCAAACATCAACAAAGTGGATCACTCATCAACATTCATCAACATACATAAATATTGCATCATAGGAATTGGGAAAGGGCCAATTTCACATCAAATTGGCACCAATTCCCCCATGAGATCATGAGTTTTCTAGTTTAATTAGGATTCAATCTCTATTTTTTTGTTTTCATTGTGTTCTTCATTATTTATTTTCCTAATTTGAACTTGGTAAATGGATTTCATGGGGAATCCTTATTCTTACTTGCATTTGACAATCTAATGTGTTTGTTCTTATTATTTTGCAGGTATTAGGATTGGGGTTCGCATAGGTTGTATAGGGGCCTGCCTCAGTTAAACCCCCATTTAGGTGTTTCCACCGCCACGAATAGCCAAAAGAACGAGATAAAGAAGTAATGTAATGAAAGAAAAAGCACTACAAAACAGTACTATGCTACTCACCAAATGATAGAGGAGAGGAGAGGGAAGCTTACCACCTCCACCAAGAGCACTCAAGGTTGCTTGGGGGAGAAATGAGAGGAACTCAAGCCTCTGTTGTGAATGACATGGTCCCAAACATGCTCTACCGAGTTGATGGAGTGAGATGTTGTTGCAATGGAATGCTTGGAATGCTTGGAATGCTTGGAAGTGAGTGAAAGTGAGCTTGTGAGGGTGTGAGAATGAAGGCCTAATCTATTGAAGAGTTCTTAAGAGTTGGAATGCAAGTTCAAGGAGTGAATATGAAGGAATGAGGAAGAAAACAGCCATATTCGGGTTAGTTGGCTGAAGGAGGTGTTACAACTTTGTTGCCAATGGGAAGAATAACGCCTCTGCTGGCTCAGCCGAAGGAATCTGCCAGGGATGTAAGCGCGTCGCGTGGACGTCTACGCGTCGCGCTGGCATCCCTGACAGAAACGCCTCCACCGACACACAAAATAGGCTCCACGTTTACTGCCAATAATGGGCTTCAATAAATTTAAGCCTCTGACTTTGGTTTTCTAAAGTGTATAAAGGCAAAAAGGGGAATTGCGCCTAGGGTGCAAATTCACTCTTATATAGTACTATGCCCAATACTTCTATGATATTAACAATGAGACGTGTTTTTGTTCTTAGGATTTGGATGTGGATTTTCTCTAATGGGTGGTAATGTTATAAGTCCTTTTTGGAGAATTGTGTAAGATTCTTTCATTTTCAAACATGGGATATGGAAATTTGAGTTTCTTAAGTTTGTAAGGTTTTTCACTATTTGCTTGATTCACCGACTTGTTAAGGTGGATATTGAGAAGGAAGACCTAAGATAATCCTATCGTTCTTGTGAGGCATTGGTTGTTCTTTAGGAAGGAGGACACTTATGTCAGGAGGAGGATCTTGATATCCCATCCCTTTTGTTTGCTCAATAGGAATTTTATCTAAAAATTTATGAATTTCATGCTCATTAGTTATGTCACATATTTCGTTGCTTAAGATCTTAAAGCCTTGGACATAGGTCTCTTCAAGGTTGATGGGAGTGTTGGTCACTTTGTTAACATAAGATGAATGATTATGCACTTGACTAGAGGAACTAGGTTCACTCATTGTTGGAAGTTTAGGCTTATTTTGTGACTCAATCTCAAGATGTAAAAGACCAAACATCTCAAGTTGTGTTGGTTGTTTCATGGAAGGATAGAAAGATACATTATTCTCAAGATTGTTAAGGCAATCATTTATGAATTCATTCATGCTAGCATCATCTTCTCCAATGATTTCAACCTCACGAAGACACTCATTAGGAGTTGGTTGAGCATGAGTAGGTGCAATTCAATTAGGATCAATGCCAAAAAAACAACTTGAAACATCAACCAAAGAGTACAAGGACTTCCACACATTGCTAAAACCCTTGTCCATTTTCAGATTTTTAGACTTAAACAAGGTAGTTTGCTAATTACACTATGCACTTGAATCTAAAAATGAAATTTTGTAAATACAATTTTGAATTTATACAATGCACTAAATGAACCAAATTAAGCTAGATATAATGAATTGAATGAAATAGAAAATCAACAAACTGAAACAGTGATCTGATAGCAGCAAACAAAAGCACAAAACTAAAGACTTCAATTTCTAGAAATGCAGATTTAGGTCTGATCAGGGACTCATTCTCCCTAGGGAAAATGGGTCCTAGATTAGGCTTTTGAAACAAATTTCTACCGATTTTCAGGTCTTTTTCTTTGTGGTTTTCAAATTTAGTTTGCTATAGTAAGTTTCAAGTTCATAATTTTGTAAATGCAATGTGAAATGCAAGTTGAAAATGTGACAAACTAATGAATTCTCAGCCAAAGGACAACAGCGTGGAATAGGGACGACAACATGATGCGTTGGCATCTCATACGGACCAAAGAACAAGAATGTCACAAAAAATGACAAATGGCTACTTCTACTCTAATTGCTAAGAAATCTCAAAGCGTGAGAAAGCAACAAAGAGTAATAGAACTAAGAATAAAGTAGATTATAAATGATAAAGTAAGAGAAAGAAAGAAATTGCTCACAACAATCCAAGTAATGAAGCCTCTAGCACATGAATGTCTTCAATACCTACATGTGTAAGATTTGGAGAGAATGTTGGGGCTGTGTAGGGGTTTACCTTAGTCAAAGCCCCATTTTGGTGTTCCCACCTCCACGGAAAACCAAATAGATAAAGAGAAATAAAGAATGCAATGAGTGATAAAATCAAACCCCGCTCGAGAAGGAGAAACCATATCACAAAGTGTAGGTGATAAAAGCAATCCTTGCTCGAGGAGGAGAACCCATATCACAAAATGTAGATGCAATAGGTAGGGGATATGTGGAATCCTACTATGCTTGCAAGCATAAGGCAAGAGAGATATCAGCTACGAGGCTTAAGGAAACCAAAGAGGGAGACAAAGATAGTTGCAAGAGACAAGGGTGTTGTAAAGAATGTTGTAAGAGCTTGAGAGTGATGTTGTAACAAGTTGTATGGAGTTGTGCAAGCAAGATAGCAAGATGGGAGAATATTTGAGAGAGGATCCAAGAAGGAGAAAAAGATAAAAGGCCAAATGAGTTGAAAAGACAACTCTTAAAGAGGGAAAAGAAACTTATTGGGTGGTTACAAGGTGTCCCAGGTCATTACCACTGATAAAAGAAAATGGCAAGTGGAAAACATGCTTGAAAACAGTCATTTGAACATTGAAATGTCATGAGACGTCCACACGATGCACTGGTGTCCAAACACATCATGCTACAAAATGATAAGAACAGGAAAAGCACAAAGTTTAACACAAAATTGGTGCACGAGACAGTTGCTAAAAAGGGGTCCTTGAGCATCCTAAGAGGAAAAAAGGCTAATGTAGGGGCTAAAATGAGCCTATACAAGTGCTAGGGGAATGGACACTAAAGCGGATACACAAATGTATGTGAAATTGCAACGGGTGCAATTTTATGACATTACATTTTGCCCTCACTTTAGCGGGCATATGAATCTACACTAATATGCACGCTAAAGGAAATCTACTAAACATAAATAACACTATGATGCCAAAAGGATACTTTAGATGAAGCAGATAGCTCTTCGAACCAAGGAAGCATGCCCTTAGGCTAAAGACCTACAAAACAAATGCATTAGATAAGAAAGACCTGCACAAGACAACAAGGTTAGAACATAAAAATCCATTACATCATGGGGTTAGAACATATCAAAACACATACACAAAGGCACACAAAAAACTAAAGGATTTGAGTCAGCAAAGTGAAGAAGACCTCGATGTAAAAGGTTGTCTTACTACTATGCATCATCCCCAAATTAATAAATAACACATGGAAGAATTCTAAAACAAAGAGAATAATATAAGGATTGTTCGCTTCAAAGAAGAAGTCACCCAAAAGTTAGGGAAGCAACCTATATCGAAGAGAGAAAGACCATATACTTAGGATGAAGAAGATGCAGATCTTCGATCCAGTATACACAATTGAGATGAAAGAGAATTTAAGAGAAAGATGGAGAAGCGAAAAAGGAATGAAAATTCCAAGAGAGATGGCTCCACAATTCCTCAGAACCAAGGAGAGAAACAAATGTGTCACAGATCCGCAAACCTATGGAAGGTGAACAAAGGGCTTTGTAGGTACTTTCAACTATAGAGTTGAACAAACTGCACCGGAGGCCTGCAGACCAATGGTGAACAGATCCCGCAAGATGAAAGAACTTCACAGGCCCTCAGACCTACAAAGAAGGCATTCCCCCAAGTACTCTCTCATGAAGGAAGCCAAATATAAGGGGACTCCGTAGAGTTGAATGAGAAAGAAGCTTCACAGGTGTACCTGCAAAGTAACATGTTAATCCACAGATAAAACATATTAGAAAACAAAGAGTAGCCACGTGGGCAGTCACACAAACAATCCACAATTTGAAAGCTTTCAAAGAGGTCCATTAGGAACCCTTCAAAAGAAAAGGGGTCCACTCAAGGGATGCACTATTTGAAAAGTGAGGTCTAATCAGGTTGTCCCCAAGCTAGATGCCATAGAATTCATTTGAGAGAAAAGATTTCAAAGGGGTCCCTAGAGAACCCTTCTAGACAACAAGGGGCCCACTCAAGGGGACGCTCCAATTGAAATATAGAGAGAAGAGAGGGGGTCCTTAGAAGGAAACACATCTCCAGAACAAGTTATCACTGCCCCCAACATACAAGGGAGGAGAACCATGCAAGATACTTAGGACATACAGGATAGAGGTCGACCTTGATATCACTTGTCATTTGAGGGAGAGGCAGGTGCATCAACAAATAAATGAGTGATGGAACTTGAATCAATATTTTTTTATATTTTATCCTTCAAGGCCTTACATTCACTAGTGGAATGGTCGGGCACTCAATGGTATGCACTGAAAGAATTTTTTTCTTTATCATGCTTATGAAGTTTCTTACATGTAGGAGAAGGAAGAGTAATCAAGTGGGCTTTTAGAAGCCTCAAGAAAATACACTCTTGCTTAGATAGAGGATGAGAAGTAGGAAGCAACCCTTTCTCTTACAGAGAAAAGTTTTACTACTCACAAGAAGAAGACATAAAGATAGAAGACAATGACGATGAAGCAACCCAAGAGAACGAGGTTGAGTGGAAATTGTGTCGCCATTCAACCATGGTTTATGTTTAGATTGTTCATTTGAGCAACCAAGTCCCAAATTACACTTACGAGGTACACATTCTATAGGTGCATGAATGCCTTGTCTGTTACACCCACAACCTTTACGCCCATAACCATATTTAGAGACAAGCTTAAAGCCAAGGCCATAACATGTTTGCAAATCTTGAGAAGGAGGTGGATCTTCATGGAGAGCATTGCTCCAGCAATGGGGATCACACACTTCTATGGGATCACCATCATCCTTTTTGACAGGATTTCCAGCATTAGCCTCCTTGATAGAAGCACAATCATCTTCCTCAGAAGGAGGAGGATAGGCATCAAGGACATTACAACTGTTTCTCACATTAGGTCCTGTGATACAGAAGAGTAACCATCTTTGATTGTAGGTTTGGATGATGTTATTGGAAGGCTTAAGTGGATCGGGTCGACTTTACATTCCCTAGTGAAGGGTTATGTAAAGTCTAAAGAGCCCTAATCATCACCAAGAAATGCATTCTTTTGAGAAGTGGTAGAAGGAGCAGACTTAAGACTTCTCACTTCAGAAGGATCTTCTTTAGGGACATTTATCTCAAGAGTATCCTTTGTAGTAGATATTGTTGGAGTAAACATCAACACATTAGAAGACACTGAAGGAATAAGAGTAGGCACAACCAAAACCTGAATAACAACTACCATTTCACATAAGTGCATAGCCTTAGGGTTAGCCTTGACTGTGACTACTTTATTTTTATAAATGAACTTAATAGATTTATGCAAGCTAGACGGGACTGCACCCATGGCATGAATCCACAATCTACCAAGAAGAAGGTTACATGGTATTTTTTCTGACATAACATATACAAGGGTGGGTATGGTAACAAGTACCAACCTTAAAGGCAAGACTATTGTGCCTCGGGCTTGTTGACCAACATTATTGAACCCATGAACGAAAACAAAAGAAGCATTAAGAGAAGATGAATCAATAGTAATCTTAGGCAATAGATCAATGCTACATATATTGAGCATCGAACCGATGTCAATGAGAGTACGTCTAACGTCGATATTATTAATGTTAACTATAATCATCAGAGGATTTGCTTGCTTCTGCACTTCAAGAGGTGGGAGTTCCTGTGGGTAGAATGTGATATTTAGCGAATCCACACAAATATGAGCCATCAATGCATTAACAACTATTAGCCTAGTAGAGGCAGGCAAGAGGATCTTTTGCAAGGCTTCTTGAAGCATTCCTTGACAAACCAGAGCAGATTGAAGCAAGTCCCATAGTGAGATCTTAGTCGGAGTAACTTGAAGTTGCTCGACAAGATTGTAATCATCGGGTGCTTTAGTCGTAGGGTTAGGAGCTTGAAGAAGGCTTGGTTGTTTATTCATTTTATTCTTATAAGTATGGGCTACCACTCTGTAAGAGGGAGCCATAGGAATATCAAGAGATTTTCTATCAAATGGGACACTATCAATAGAACAAATCCTTTTAGGAGAAGGACTAGTTGGAGTCAAATAAATGACCGATCTCTTAGGCCTTTGAGGGGTAGCAAAGAAATAGATTAAATTTATAGAATCATCACAATTAGTGGAATAATTATTTGAAGACGCATTCTCAACATCGATCCAAGGAGGATCAAATGTGGAAGGAGATTCATCATTCGCTAATGCACCATCTCTAGAAGAGAGTGCATTGGAATGAAGAGAAGGAAAAGTAATGTTAAGAAAGGTATCAATGATTTCATCTTCTTGCAACAAGATATCCTTCAAAGCAAGAGGAATCTCATGAGAAGGATCAAAGATATTGAGTGACATGGGTAAAGCCAAGTCACCATCAAGTCACCATCGCATGCATGAAATGGAACATCATTAGCACTTTGAATAGAATTAGATATTGAACTAATAAAAGAAGATATTAAATTCATTTTAAAAATAGTACATTAAATATGATAAATAATGAATTAAACAAGTTGGCTAATCCAGAGCAGTCTAGGGGGTGACAAAACTAAGAAAAATTGAAAATCTAGATTTTTCAAATTTTTTTGATATTTTCTAGGTTTAGTAATTTGCATTTTCGGAAGTCTTCGGAGTAGAATTTGGGCTCGAAACTTGCATTGATCACTAAAATTCAGTTGTCGAAGGCATAGTACTTTAGGGACTGAATTAGTCCTCTTGGAGACCTTTTCAACTGTGTAAATGGTTTTGAATTTCGAGCATCGAGTCAAAAGTTATGACCCCACCAAGTTAGGGTAAATAAATTCCTAGTTTTTTGAAAAATATCGTGGTTCACGTCAGGTTCACCAAAATGTAGAGAAGGGGGATTCACTACTTATGAGTCTCTTTATTCTCAAGAGATTCCCAAGGGGCGAACTGCCCTAAACTACCTCAGATAACAGAGCAAGAGTTTCAGAATCAGAAAGAGTAAGTCAGAGGTTTTATGGACAAACTGACAAATTCTTGGCCAAAGGACGACAATGCAGAGTAGGGATGACATCACAGCGCACTGGCATCCTAGAGGCGTGCTAGGGTCTCGTATGGACCAGAGAACGAGAATGTCATAGAAAATGACAAAGTGGCTACTTCTTCTCTAATTGCTAAGAAATCTCAGAACATGAGAAAGTAACAAAGAGTAATAGAATTGAGAATAAAATAAAGTATAAATGATAAAGTAAGAGAAGGAAAGATAGAAACTACTCATAGCAACCCAAGTAATGAAGCCTCCAGCACATGAATGTCTTCAATACCTGCATACATAAGATCTGGAGAGAATGTTGGGGCTGTGTAGGGGTTTGCCTCAATCAAACCCCCATTTTGGTGTTCCCACCTCCACAAATAGCCAGATAGATAAAGAGAAATAAAGTATGCGATGAGTGATAAAATCAAACCCCACTCGAGGAGCATAACCCATATCACAAAATGTAGGTGATAAAAGCAATCCCCACTCGAGGATAACTCGTATCACAAAATGTAGGTGATAAAAGCAATCCCCGCTTGAGGAGGAGAACCTGTATCACAAAATGTAGATGCAATAGGTAGGGGATATGTGGAATCGCAAGACACTCACAAGCATAAGGCAAGAGAGATATCATCTGCAAGGCTTAAGGAAGCCAAAGAGGGAGACAAAGATTGTTGCAAGAGCCACTTGGGCGTTGTAAAGAGTGTTGTAAGAGCCCGAGAGTGTTATTGTAACAAGTTGTATGGAGTTGTGCAAGCAAGATAGCAAGATGGGAAAATATTTGAGAGGGGATCCAAGAAGGAGAAGAAGCTAGAAGGCCAAATGAGTTGAAAATACAACTTTTAAAGAGAGAAAAAAAGCTTCATGGGTGGTTACAAGGTGTCTCAAGCCGTTACCACCAACAAAAGCATATGACAAGTGGCAAACATGCTCAAAAACAATCATTTGAATGTTGAAATGTCGCGGGACATCTGCATAACACACAAACATCAACATGGCACACTAGTGTCCAAACACATCACGCTACAAAATGACGAGAACAAGAAAAACACAAAAGTTGATGCAAAGTTGACGCGTGAAGACAACTGCTGAAAAGGGGTCCTTGAGCATCCTGAGAGGAAAAAAAGGTTGATGCAGGGGCTAAAATGAGCCTACACAAGTGCTAGGGGAATGAACACTAAAGCGGATACAAAAATGTATGTGACATTGCAACGGGTGCAATTTTACGACATTACAAAAAAATTGTATTGATTTTCAAGTGCAACTTTATATGATCTAAATGATATGCAAGATGACTAATTTTTTTATATATTTTTCAAATTTAAATAATACAAACAATGCAATCCTAAACCTCTATATGAGATGCAAATTTGAATGCAAACTAAGACACCCTAAATGAGATTCAATGCAAATGAATGCAAGATCTAATCTAATATGAAAAGAGAGACCCCAAAATTAGAAAACTACAATGCTAAAAAAATCGGGCTCACCATAATGAACCATCGAAAAATGGAGGTTTACCAAAATGAATTAACAAGATGATGAACCTCAATTTTCCCAATGTTTCATTCAATTATTAGGGCTATAATGTGTAATTAACAATCAAAAATCAAACCTAACTGATATAACAATAAAAAAGATAGGTTTTAAGATGGCTAAATGTTGTGTAGCTACTCTAAAAAGTGCTTTTTTGGGCCTCATTAAGGACTCACTCGCCCAGTGGCAAATGGGTCCCTACTAGGGTTCTGGAAAATTGATTTATGGGTTTCGTTCTTCAATGTCTGCACTCCCAGATCTTAGGCATTTAGCTCCCGAAAGTTAGAAAAAAAAAATTGTAGCCTTAGTTTCAATGATCTTGCAAGAAAGATGACAACTTTGACAACTTTTGCAACTTTTGTTCTCCACTTGATCTTCAACCTAAAACCTGCAATCACACATCAAAGAAGAGAAAAATGTTTATTTTTTAGGGAATAGGGGTTTGCCTTGGTCAAACCCCGTTTTGGTAATTAAACCTTGAATTGAAACAATGCATAAAAGGAAAGATGAATGAACAATGTAATGCTACAACTCACCAATCCTCAATTGAATCCTGGATTGCAAATCTAAAACTTAGCATGAAATGGCCTCAATGAGTGTAGATCTTGATCATGAACTTGGCATAGGATAATGGCTTTGAACACTTGAATTTGATCACCAATGTTATAACATCATATTAGCTCAACAACATACATGACTTTGACATGATGAAATGGATCTTTGATTGTTGCAATAAATTTTAAGAAATCTGCCCTTGAATGCCTTCTTGAATGCTCTATAATGCTCTTGTGAAAGTATTCTCATGAACACTTGAATTTGTTAGGTGAAACTATGTGAAATAACCTTCTATTTATACTTATCTTACTCTTAAATCCCAAAAATCAAATAACACAAGTTGACATCAGATCTAAGATTCAAAATCATTAAAATACCATCAAAAACATACCCCAAGGGGGGTGTACTAGGTTAAGTGAGGACCCATTCTCCGGTCCTAGCATACTTAATTAGGACACATTTTGAGGATTGTGAAATGTCATGCCAAAAGGGGGTCCTAGGACCTAGTGGGGACCCATTTGCCAAGTGGCGAATGGGTCCTAGGTCACTAGCCTAGGACACATTCCTTGCAAAATTAATTGTTTTGTAATTTCATTTAAGAGTGTCAAGTGTTGCCCCTCGAAAAATGCAATAAATTAGCCTTGGACTTGAATTAAAGGGGCCAATTAGCCTCAAATTAACCTCAATTAATTAATAAATCCCTAGATTAGTGTGAAAGCATAAATAAACTAAATAAGGCACAATTAGGTCCATTTTATCTTTAATTATTGATTCCAAAATTAAGTGTGAAAAAGGGTTACTTTTTTTGACACTTCATTTTTCCCCCACTTTAGTGAGAGTATGACCCCACGTCAAATTCACACTAAAGTAGACATTCAAGACACTTATGTATGCAACAATGACAAATATACACAATCATACACTATCAAAGACCAAGAAAGTAAAGGATCAAGCTTCGACCATCCCAACGTGATGTGGAATGTGGTTGTTTGTCCGTAACATGCGTGATCACTCCAGGGTAGTGGAACTTCAATCCATCCACTAGGTGAGTATCCCTCTAGGAAGGTGGCTTAGTAAGAAATCCATGCATGTGTTTTGGCTCCCACTATACTAACCAGATCAAATATATCCCTCTGATAACTTTGATAGGGTGTCACTCACATTCTTGTTCATGCTTAACAAGTTGTGTTATGCTAAGCACCAATGCACATGACAATGCTTCATAGGAAAGGAAGGTGCGTTTTGATAGGTGGCCTTTAATTAGGTGTTGCGTTCGAGATTCATAAGGTCAGCAAGTTGTGTTAAACCAAAAATTTATGAACATTTGTATATAGGTTTTTGTTCAATGGGATCTTGCTTCTATCGTTTAAGGTCTTCTTCTTAGGGAACATCGTGCCTAATGTCTCCAAGAGAGGACAAGTCAAGTGTAAAAGATTGCCACTTATGGGATGCCTCTCTTTGCATCATGTCACTAAGGGAAAGTTGTACACTTAGAAATATCACACTCTTGGAGAACATCAAACCCAATGAAACCACCAAGAAAAGGACACATCACAAGAAAAAGAAAATCACGCCATGAAATATGCAAAATATCGAAAGATATCATCGATGCATGCCCTCGCTTTAAAGTAGTTTCTAACACCATTGTTGTGAGAATCTACTTTAAAGTATCCAATGTTCAATCCTAAGACATGAGAGCTTACTTAGAAATCCCTATGCCAAGTCATATGTTCCCGAAATAGAGCTACATCATGAAAAGGGAAGGAGGGGTTGCCCCCAAAAATACAAAAGGGGTCTATGGATCTAGGGTCAGTATATCTTTGCTATAATGTTGTCATAAAGTGCAAAACTATCATCATTCCACAAATATTCATAGAACTGGAAGAATGACACATAGAGATAGAAAACAAAGAAAAATCCTTCGAGTCAACATGCAAGAGACCTAAATGTCTCAATGCCTTGCGTCATCCCCAAAAGGAAAACAAAAGAAAAATGAAAAAGGATAAAATGTTTACAACAAATAGAAGAATGCAAATACATATAGAGGAACACACAAAAACAAAGAGATACATCAAATGAGACAACACAGGGGGATCACATTACGCACAAGCAATCACATAAAAGAACATGGAAAAACAAACAAAGCAAAAGACTAGTAAGGCACATGTGAATCAACCTATAGCAAGTCGTTCACATCCCAATCTTGGTCGGTATATACGAAAGGAAAACAACTAGCCAAAGGGACAACATCAAGTACCATACTAGGACAAGACTATTTAACCCCTTTCCCCCACTAAGTGCGGGACAAGGATGAGTTGAGATAGGTAATGAGAATGAGATCCTTATGATAAAGAGAATGATTTGCAATGAATGCATAGCATGTAAAGTGAGAACGTTATGATCCTACAACTATTACATGGTAAGGAGCAAAAGGGCCTGCTTTAAGGGACTAATTTTATGATATCAAGTTATTTAAAGACTCTCCTTAAAGCACGACACTCATTAATACTACGCCCAATGCTTCTATGATATTGACAATGAGACGTGTTTGTGTTCTTAGGATTTGAATGTGGATTTTCTCTAATGGGTGGTAATGTTATAAGTCCTTGTTGGAGAAGTGTGTGTAAGATTTTTCATTTTTAGACATGGGATATGGAAATTTGAGTTTCTTGAGTTTGTAAGGTTTTTTGTTGTTTGCTTGATTCACTGACATGTTGAGGTGAATATTGAGAAGGAAGACCTGAGATAATCCTATCATTCGTGTGAGGCATTGGTTGTTCTTTAAGAAGGAGGACACTTATGTCGGGAGGAGGATCTTGATATCCAATCCCTTTTGTTTTCTCAATAGGAATTTACTCTAAAACTTTATGAATTTCATGCTCATTAGTTATGTCACATCCTTGGTTGGTTAAGATCTTAAAGCCTTGGCCATAGGTCTCTTCAAGGTTGATGGGAGTGTTGGTAACTTTGTTAACATAAGATGAATGACTATGCATTTGACTAGAGGAACTAGGTTCACTCATTGTTGGAAATTTAGGCTTAGTTTGTGACTTAATCTTAGAATGCAATAGACCAAACATCTCAAGTTGTGTTGATTGTTTCATGGAAGGATATAAAGATGCATTATTCTAAAGAATTTCAAAGTAATCATTTGTGAATTCATTCATGCTAGCATCATCTTCTCCAATGATGTCAACTTCACAAGGACACTCATTAGGAGTTGGGTGAGCATGAGTAGGTTCAATTGCATTAGGATCATTGTAAAAAACACAACTTGAAACATCAACCAAAGAGTACAGGGGCTTCCACACATTGCTAAAACACTTGTCCATTTTTAGATTTTCAAACTTAAGTGTAAGGTAGTTTGTTGATTACACTATGCAACAATCTAAAAATGAAATGTTGCAAATGGGATTTTGAATTTAGACAATGCACTAAATGAACCAAATTAAGCTAGATCTAATAAATTGAATGAAACAAAAAATCTACAAACTGAAATAGAGATCTGACAATAGCAAACAAAAACACAAAACTGAAGATTTCAATTTCCAAAAATGTAGATTTAGGTCTGATCAAGGACTCATTCACCCTAGGGGTAATGTGTCCTAGATTAGGTTTTTGAAACAAATTTCTACTAGTTTTTAGGTCTTTTTTTTAGTGGTTTTCAAATTCAGTTTGCTACAATAAGTTTTAGGTTCAAAATTTTGTAAATGCAATGTGAAATGCAAGTTGAAAATGTGACAAAATAATGAATTAAAAGACCTAGTTTGATATGCAACTTTGTTTTATTTTTCAAATGCAAGTTTATATGATCTAAATGTTATGCAAGATGGCTGATTTTTTTTTGTATTTTTCAGATTTAAAGAATGCAAACACAAACAATACAATCCTAAACCCTAGATGAGATATAAATTGGAATGCAAACTAAGACTCCCTAAATGAGATCTAATTCAATGCAAATGAATGCAAGATCTAATCTAATGTGAAAAGAGAGACCCCAAAATCAGAAAACTACAATGCTCAAAAAGTCGAGTTCACCATAATGAACCATCAAAAAATGGAGGTTTACCAAAATGAATTAACAAGATAATGAACCTCAATTTTTCCAATGTTTTATTCAATTATGAGGGCTATAATGTGTAAATAGCAATCATAAATAAAACCTAACTGATATAATAGTAAAAAGTTAAGTTTTAAGATGGTAAAATGTTGTGTACCTACTCCAAAAAGTGCTTTTTTGGGCCTCACTAAGGACTCATTCGCCTAGTGGCGAATGGATCTTTGCTAGGGTTCTGGAAAATTGATTTATGGGTTTTGTTCTTTAGTGTTTGCACTCCCAGATCCTAGGTGTTTGACTCCCAAAAGTTAGAAACAAATTTTGTAGCTTAGTTTCTATGATCTTGCAAGAAATATGACAACTTTTGCAACTTTTGTTCTCCACTTGATCTTCAACCTAAAACCTGCAATCACACATCAAAGAGTAGAAAAATGTTGATTTGTTAGGGAATAGGGGTTTGCTTTGGTCAAACCCCGTTTTGGTAATTAAAACTTGAATTGAAACAATGCATAAAAGGAAAGATGAATGAACAATGTAGTGCTACAACTCATCAATCCTCAATTGAATCTTGGATTGCAAATCTTAAACTTAGCATGGAATAATCTCAATGAGTGTAGATCTTGATCATGAACTTGACATAAGATAATGGCTTTGAACACTTGAATTTGATCACTAATGCTACAACATCACATTATTTCAACAACATGCATGACTTTGACATGATGAAATGGATCTTTGGTTGCTACAATAAACTTTAACAAATCTACCCTTGAATACCTTCTTGAATGCTCTATAATGCTCTTATGAAAGTATTCTCACAATCACTTGAATTTGCTAGGTGAAACTATGTGAAATAACCTTGTATTTATACTTATCTTACTCTTAAATCCTAAAATTCAAATAACACAAGCCAACATCATATTTGAGATTTGAAATCATTAAAATACCGCCAAAAACATACCCCAAGGGGGGTGTCCTAGGTTAAGTGAGGACCCATTTTCCATAGGGCGAATGGGTCCTAACATACTTAACTAGGACACATTTCAGGGATTGTGAAATGTCATGCCAAAAGGGGGTCCTAGGACCTAGTGGGGACCCATTCGCCAACGAATGGGTCCTAGGTCACTAGCCTAGGACACATTCCTTGCAAAATTAAGTGTTGTGTAATTTCATTTAAGATTGTTAGGTTTTGCCCCTCAAAAAATGCAATAAATTAGGCTTGGATTTGAATTAAAGGGGCTAATGGATTTGAATTAAAGGGGACAATTAGCCTCAAATTAACCTCAATTAATTAATAAAGCCCTAGATTAGTGTGAAAGTGTAAATAAACACTTTACAAAACCCTAAATAAGGCACAATTAGGTCCATTTTATCATTAATTATTTGTTCCCAAATTAAGTGTGAAAAGGGGTTGCTTTTTTCGATGTTGCATTGGATATCTGGGGTTTCTACCTCAAACTGGTTAAATTAGGTTTTTCATTTATATTCTTTATGCCTGAGAATTGCAATCTGTTGTATGCGATGTAAATGTTCAATTCTTAATGCTTGGCAATGCCTTTCTCTTCTAAAGGATGTTTTTGTCTAATCCAATCTTAAATTATTCTTCAATTTCTTCTTTAAACTCTTGTATTATAATACAATGTATGTATGTATGTATATATATGTATATATGTATGTATATATGGATGTATATATATGGACGTGTATATATATATATATATGCATGTATGTATGTTTATATATAATAGAGATTATGGTATATTCGGCTAAAAATTTACCATTTTGTGTCTTGTTCACTCTGCTTGATCAGTGCACAAATTCAATACATGTTTAGCTCAACCCATTCTTCCTTCTAAGCCTCGCTGATGGTGAGTTGCAATTGAATTGTATACACTTTATTTACTATTCTTTGTGTATTAAGCTAAACACTGCTACATGTCTTTGATTGATCCCTCCTTTCATTTGTTCTTGCAAGAAGTCAAGATATGGGTGAGTGCAACAAGACACATCATTGGCCAAATCCCTACTATAGAGGTGAGGTTTTTAACCTCACTAAAGTTATACCATTGTCTCCTATTACTTATCGATTTTTTTCGTACTATTTATTTGATTTGTAATGGGTGTGTTGTCTTCCCTAAGTTGAAGGTTATGTTTTTGTGTCGATGATTTTGAACAGATTTTGTGGTTTTTCATAGTTTGAAGGTTCTCTTGCTTTCTTGGTGCATCCACAATGTGCTTGATGAAGTGTATGGAATCTAGGGTTTTTATGAACACTTCCAAATTTTGTGTTCTTAAACACAGTCACTTTTCAAGGAAAAATATGGTTCTCTTCAAGCATCACTCTAACTTTAATGGGTTTAATTTCTTATTTTTCTTTCCTCTCCTGGTTAGCCAAAATTTGTCTTCATTCAATTGCCCGCCATGTGACCTTGCATATATGTACATATATGTTTATGCATAATTATACATATATGTATATGCATCTTTGTACAAAAGTATGCACATACATATATATGCAATATGTACATATGTGTGCACATACATATGTAAATACATGTGCTCATACATATGTATGTACATACATATGTACATATAGATATACATATGTGCACTAAATATTTGTGAAATACAGATATGCACAATGAATGATTGTGCAGTGAAGAACAAAATAATACAAGTGCATGGCATAATACCTTCGAAATTGAACATATGTGATTATTTAAATTTTTTGTGCACATGCATATATATGTATGTATATAGACTAGTGCATGTACATACATATGAACATGAACTATGTACATGTACATGCACTAATCTATGTACATACATATATATGTAGCTGCACTAATCAATTGTGAAATACAAATTTGCACAATGAATGATTGTGCAATGAAGAACACACAAATAGAAGTGCATGGCAGAAAACCCTCCAAAAGAGAATTAGTCAAAACCCTTTCCATATTTTGTAGTAACAATCAAATATAAAAATCCAATTGTAGAGTGAATTATTGTGCAATGAATAATTGAATAATAGGGGATAACATTCGAGGAAACCAATAATAGTTGAAGATACCTGTTTATCACAAAAGCATTTTTGTGTTAAACTTTGTTTCATTATACTTAATAAATTGACGATAGATTAAACATGGTTCAATTCTAAAAATGCTTTGGTGAAATGAAGCCTCTCCAATGCAGATTCAA
This sequence comes from Sequoia sempervirens, assembly GCA_007258455.2. NCBI lineage: Eukaryota > Viridiplantae > Streptophyta > Pinopsida > Cupressales > Cupressaceae > Sequoia > Sequoia sempervirens. Next base: position 124,554 of record VDFB02252578.1, read on the forward strand.
ACATGTTTCCAAACTCAAACATGTAACAATAGGCATTTTGTGTGACTATTTAAGATAAAATTCTTTCAACGTCCACTGCAAACCTTAGCAAAAAAGATCACATCACAATTCAAACACACACACACATTAAGTTTTCAACATGAGATTTTTGGTATGCTTTAATAAAAGATTTATCAGTGACATATAAACATCACACCATGACATAATATAGGAGAACAATATTCAAAGCCCATGTGATACCACATACATACAATCCAAAAAAAGTAGTCAAATCACTATACTGTCAAAAATTGTATTATAATTGGTTTATATTTGTCCCATATGCAAATAGTTATTCACAGTATTACATGTCATAGAATATTCAAAGCCCATTTGATACCACAATCATACAAGCCATATTGCTTGTTAATGGATTGTAGCATTAAAACATGTAACCAAAATATAAATTTAGTATAAGCAACACTCCCCTTAAGTATCACCACTTGCATTACATCACTGCCAATATTTTCATAGATCCAATGCCACGAGATCAACTAAGAGCCAAGACTATCCCATCACCAAATTCATTATATTATACATAAGAGGTTGTTGTTGTTCATACATTCTATATCATGTAAATGATGTTGCTAGTGTTGTGTACATGACTATATGTGGATTTAAGTGATATTTTTCGTGGTTGTTAATGCATAATTTGTTTTATAGATGTAATTGTTATGTGAAGTGTGATGTTCATTTTATCCCAATCAAGCAATAACCATAAACAAAGTTTCAGTATAATTAGGTAGACTTACATTTACAAGCAATTGCACTACACTGCCAACATGTACATCATATTGCTAAGTACACCCATATACATATCCATTTAATAAACCAATAAACATATCCATTTAATAACAAAGACATGATATAGGAATGTGCATAATGTTGGCAACACCATTTACATAATATAAGACAAAAAATTGTAGTAGCATTTGAGGTTCTAGCATTGAAGAGACTTCTTTTTCAAAAGAGCATTTTAGTGTTAAACTTTGTTTCATTATACTTTTAAAATTGACGTTATATGCAACATGGTTTAACACTAAGAATGCTTTGGTGAAATGAAGCCTCTCTAATGCAAAGTCGAACCAATATGGGTGCGTAATCAAATGAACACTACAAAATAAACACAAAAAAAAGGAATGCCAATGAGCAAAATATGCGAGAATTTGGAGCATTGAATGAACCTTGATCTCTAAATTATGCACTTGTCTAGCCGAGTAACTACAGAGGGATGCGTAAGGAAAGTTGCTCAATGGAGGCAATGAAGGGGGCGATAAGCGATTAATGCTCTCAATTGGTCGTTTGGGGTGGTGAAGTGGTTGGAAGCCATGCGTTTGTTCTATCCAATGCACGTAGACTTTTGCGCTGATGAAGGAGGCGAATGGGATCCACTATTGGGAAAAGGGAAAAATGGGCCTGTAATGAACACTATGGACGAATCGATGCATGACAGGTGGCAAGGTGCTCAAAATTTTAAAAAAATACAAAATTGGCAGATGGAAAAGTGGCATGCTGATGTGGTGGGAAAATTTATCTATTTAATAACAAGATATTACAGTCCCCAACAACAAAAGTAAACAACCAACAATTGAACTATATCTTGCAGTTCAAAATGTACATAAAAAAAGTAGCCAATAATTCATAGAGTTGTAGGGATGGTCCCTCCCAAACTCAATCAAGCATGCCAAGAAAAACATTTGGAGAAGTGTTCTTGTCTTTTGTTGTTGCGTTTTGAGTTGTTGTTACATGATTTGCATTTGTATTTGTAAATTGATTACAACTTACATGCAATGGTGCTAAACAATTATTTCCAACACAAAGTGGAGTGCAACTTACATTTGGGATGAGACTCGAACTGACATCACCAACAACAAACAAAGAGATGTATATGTTCAATATTTTTTGAAACAAGGCATGGTTCTCTGGTAATAGGTTCGTAGGACTACTTATCTATCTTTCTCGCTGCAATGACCTATGAGCCACCTCAATTTCTCTTTCCTTCCTATCTTGTTTATTTTGAACTCTCTCTTGCTCCCCCTTCTACTCTCTTTCCTTCTTTCCTAACTGTTTGAGTTGCTCTCTTTCCTCTTCCTCGCCAATATTTTGAGTTTCCTTGCCGAAATTTGCATAGTAATTTAGCATTTGTGGTATGGGAAATGTGGCAGGTGAAGATGGAAATGAATAAGTTCCTTAGTCTTCTTCCCACTGCAAGTTAATACCCCATTTCATAGCTCCCTCTGCCAACCAGGACGATTGGATCGAGGCTGAGGGAAGACTTAAACTTTCATTACCCACATTCATAGCTCCCTCTACCAACCAAGACAGTTGGCTAGGGGCTAAGGGAAGACTTAGACTATCATTACCCATATTCATAGATCCATTTGCCAACCAAGACAATGGGCTAGGGCCCGAGGGAATACTTAGGTCGTCATTAAGTTCCTTAGGCTGGTTGTCCACCATGTCATTAGATTGTTGATTTATTATTTCATTCATTGTCAATTATTGTTGTCATGTTGTTGTTGATTGCTTGCTTGCTAGAGCACTAATTACCACAACTATCTCCACTTGTACTTTTTGTTCTTCTTCGGGGGGGAATCCAACCCCTCTTTTACCTACAGGCCACCTTGTTGTGGCTCTCTTCTTCATTGGCATAGTCCTTATATCAACTTTATATTGCACCTGCACACATTATGAAACATGTTTCAAACAATAATAACAACCGTCAATGGACACCCTTAAAGACAGAGTGATGCATGAACATATTATTTTTCTCTATTGTGTGTGTTGATAGTTTATAATATAAAGTTTGGTAATAGTTGATTTTTATTTGATCATGCTACTTTGTTTGAATTGCATAGGTTTATAACATTTTGGATTGAACTAAAAGGATTTGGTCTTATGCCCTTCAGTGGATTGGAATTAACATTGTAAAGAACTGAAATTCATTGACATTCATTAACAGTATAAGTTGAAACCCTTGATATTGAGTTACAAGTTTGTGTGAGAAACATTTACACATCATAAAACATATTGACATTCCCAGACATATAGAATATATACAAAAATGTTGAAATTGAATTGAAAGCAATTGATGTTATGCACTTAGAGCATATTGGGTGAAACAATCACATTTTTTTTTAATTAGATATGCATTAAAATTCAGAAACAGTATAAGTCGAAACCCCAGATAATGAGTTATAGGTTATTTTGACCAAAAATATTGGCAATATGAGGCATAAAGAATAGGGTGTAGCTGTCACATTGTAAGGAACAAAAATGACTTGGTCTTGTGCACTTAGAGTAGATAGGGTGTAACAATCACATTGTAAGGAACACAAATGCATTGACATCTATAAACAGTATAAGTTGAAACCCCAAATATTGAGTTACAGGGTAGTGGGTGAAAAACATTTACAATGCATAGAACTAATCTATATACCTAGGCATATAGAACATAAAAAATAACTAGAAATTGAATTAAAATGACTTGACATTCATAAATAGTGTAAGTTGAAACCCCAAATATTGAGTTACAAATTTGTGGGTGACAAAAATTAACAGTGCATAGAACTGATCTATATTACCATGCATATAGAGCATAAAAATTACCTAGAAATTGAACTAAAATGACTTAACATTCATAAATAGTGTAAGTTGAAACCCCAGATATTGAGTTACAAGTTTGTGGGTGACAAACATTTACAATGCATAGAACTGATCTATATACCCAGGCATATAAAACATAAAAAATACCCATAAATTGAACTAAAATGACTTGACATTCATAAATAATGTAAGTTGAAACCCCATATATTGAGTTACAAGTTTGTGGGTGACAAAAATTTACAGTGCATAGAACTAATCTATATTCCCAGGCATATAGAACATAAAAAAACCCAGAAAATGAACTGAAATGACTTAACATTCATAAATAGTGTAAGTTGAAACCCTAGATATTGAGTTATAAGTTATTGTGACAAACATTTACATTGCATACGACATATTGTCGCTTTGACATAAAAAATATAAATGAAAAATCCAAGGTAAACAATATCAGGGTGGAACCCTAGATATTTACAATATTGTGAAAAACATTTGCGTAGCATTCAACAAATTGGCATTTGTAGGCATAAACAATTAGTAGTAGTAGAATACCTATAACTTGATAGCATGTTGCTGCTATTGTTTCTCTTTCTTCGTTTGCCTTTAGGATAATGTAAAATTGAATATGAAAGTGAGACATGCTAAATGGAAATTGCCAAAGATTGAGTAATGCATGTTTTTGAATTTGCAAATTTCTTTATATGTTCAATGTTGGTTTGGTATGGAGTCTTTAATTTCTGTCCTCCTTTTTCAAATTTGAAAATTTGTTTTAGTGCCTTCAATTGCAGAGTTTGTATATATTTACGACGTGCAATGTTTGCTTGCTTCTCAGGCAATTTTGGTGGCTTTAACACCATTATTTTGGTGGTTGCAGGTGGCAAAAGAGGAGAATGCACTAGTAGCCGTGTGTAGGGATTTGATCAATGGGACACATCTGAATGATTGATTTTCTTTTGAGTGATGTATTGCTAGCAAAGTGGGATAAGGGATGGGTTCGATTGGATTTGGTGATGGGACAGTCTTGGCTCTTAGTTGTTCTCGTGGCATTGGATCTATTAAAATATTGGCGGTGATGTAATGCAAGCGTTGATATTTAAGGGGAGTGTGGGTTATACTAATTTTATATTTTGGCTGCATGTTTTAAAGCTACGAGTCATTAACAAGCAAAATGGCTTGTATGTTTGTGGTGTCATATGTGCTATGAATATTCTCTGACATGTAAAACTGCGAATAACTATTTGTGTTTGGGACAAATATAAACCAATTATAATACAATTTTGACTGTACAGTGATTCGACTACTCTTGTTGACTTTATAGATAAAAATTGTTTTACATTTGAATATTAATGAGGTATGCTGTGAGACCCACAAGGAACTAATTTTTTCCCCACTATACGGCCCCATGCCAGTGATGTGAGATTTGTGAGATTTTAAACTATTTTGTCGATTTGAACTTTTAAAGAAACCATAATCCATAGGACATTGTGATATTTCTTCTAACACAATATAATTTTTCTTTGGTGTGGATTATTTTCTTATACTACATGCTTGATTGTCGCATTCAATGTTACCATTTTCCAACTCAAATTCTTAGCTATGCTTTTACCTAATCCTCAAAAAATAGAGGGTTACTTAGAGGCACACATATTTACCTAGATGAAGATTTGACCTTCGAGCAGCAGGAAGAACAAAGGAAAGAATGGGAGAAAGTGAAAACAACAAGAAATGAAGGAAAGTGGGCATGGTTGAAGAATGGGAAAGCTCAAATTGGTGATTGTTTTTCAAACAAGAAATAGGAATTGGGGGCCCCACAGGAATACTTACATGTTGTAAGTTGGAATTGTAGAGGATATCCATGGAGAAGAGGACCTGGATTGGGGCCCATAGCAAAAGGTAAAGATATTATCATTCTTATCGAAACACATGAGCATGAAGGCTGCAAAGTTCCAGATTTTGAAGGGTATAAGAAAGTTTCAGTTTGGAACAAAGGGAATGAGTCAGGCAAAGGTCATGGAGGAGTTACAGTGCTAATAGGTGAGAAATGGCAGGGAATTGTTGAATTTGAAAAAGAAGACGCAAATAAACAGTACATATGGCTGCAAATAACAGAAAATGGGGTGACTTTCAGATTGGATGCTTGTTACTTTGCTCCAAAAAATTCTAAGTTCTATAAGAAGAGAAATTTAGACAACGAAGACCCGTATGCCTCACTAAAAAGAGATATATCTATTTTCAGCGCACTTGGAGATGTTGTCTTAATGGGGGACTTTAATGCAAGGACAGCTAATAATCAGTCTCTTCAGTTGAGCAGGGAAGAAAAAGGGGAGAACAATCCTTTATGGTTAGAGGAAGGTGGAGATCAATATTGGGAAAGAACATCCCAAGATGATAATGGGGATGTGACCCCGTTTGGGGCAGAATTACTTGGGCTTTGTAGTCTGTTTGGCATGGTTATTTGTAATGGGATGAGAGATTGGCCAAAGTCGGGGGGTATCACTTGCAAAACTTATAATGGTCAAAGTGTGGTGGACTACGTGATTTGCTCCCAAGGTTTTGTCTCTAGATTGCTAGAGTTTGATATTGGGGACTGCCCTATTGGGATGAAATCTGACCACTTACCTCTTCTAGTTAAGCTCCACATGTCCCCAATCAGCCAGCACATTAAACAGGTTCAACACATGCAAAATAAAACCCTCCCCAAGGGTAAAATCCTCCTGAATAAAGAAAATAGAGAAATATTTAACGCTGTTCTTAAACAACATTTCCATGATTTAAAAAACAACGGAGAGGTCAAAGTAACAAAAGATGGGGACATCCACATTCACAGCAATTCGCTGATCCCAATAATTCACAGGGCTTTAAATGCATGCAAAAGGTCCCACCCCAAGATGAGGGCTGCAAACACTTTCTCGGCAAATCCATGGTATGATGAAGAATGTAAGGTAGCCAAGAGATCACTAAAAAAGAAAGGAATGGACAAAGAGTACAAGAAAAAATATGAAAAATTGGTGCAGTCAAAAAAATATGATTATGTAAATGAAAGAAGGAAGGAGCTAATCTCGCTTGGAAAACAGAACCCTAAAGGTTTTTGGAGAGAATTGCAGCAAAAGAAAAAGAGGATTGAAAACGGTATTACAGATGTCCAATGGCTAGAGTATGCTAGGCTTCTTTACGAGCGGGTTCACGAGAAAGACCATCCACCTGTTATTAACACATCAATGGAACTATTCACTATGGATGAAATTAAACAAGGAATAAAGAATTTAGCGAGTGGTAAAGCACATGACATAGATGGGTTGCAGGCTGAATTTTTAAAATGGGGGATCGAGACTCTTGCTCCTTACATAAAAAGAATTTTCAATAATGTCAACCAAGAAGGATTTCCTATGGAGTGGACCACTAGTGTGGTCATTCCTCTATTCAAAAATGGTGATATAAACAATCCATCTAACTACCGTACGATTATGGTCAATCCTATCTTTGGCAAGCTCTTTGGGAGCATGATTGAGCGAAGGATCAGCAGTTGGGCAGAAAATGAGGGCAAAAGGGCAAAGGGGCAGGCAGGCTTTAGGTCAAGATACTCTACCATTGATCACTGCATCACCCTTAGACACTTGGTTGAGAAAATTTGGAACACTCAGGGTGAGGAAGCTTATTGTTGTTTTGTAGATTTCAAGAAAGCTTTTGACACGGTACCTAGAGACAAACTTTGGAATAGAATGGAGGAATTAGGCATCCCAAATGTGTATAGAGCAGCTGTTCACAGATTGTATGAGAACGTTAGAGCTAAAATCAGAACAAGTGATGGTATGTCAAAATGTTTTGGTAGCGACATTGGAGTTAAACAGGGTTGTCCTCTATCTCCCACGCTTTTTGGGTTATACATTGATAAGTTGGAAGCTTGGTTAAGCAAAACGGATGGGGACGGTATTCAACTGGCAGGTTATGTGGTGAAGCTACTTTTATATGCTGATGATCTTATCCTAATTTCAAAAACAACGCATGGGTTAAGAGAACATCTGAAAGCTCTAGAACTCTTTTGTCACGAGGTTGGGATGCAAGTGAATATCACCAAGACCAAAATCATGATTTTCTCATTGAATAGAAAAGATATCCAGAATACCTTTCTTTTTGAAGGCAGCCCGCTTGAAATAGTCAAAGAATACAAATATCTTGGGATTGACTTTCATTATAAGCTCAGTTGGGAGACTTGTCGGACGAAAAGGATACAGGGAGGTTGGAAAGCTTCTTACCTTCTACAAAATAGGTGTAGAAAAGCTGAGCTTTGGGATTGGAAAACCAAGAAAACTCTTTTTGGTTTGCTTGTTACTCTGGTTGTACTTTATGGGTGTGAAGTATGGGGAAGCAGTATGTCAAAGTGCAGTTGGAGACAACTAGAAAGAATTCAAAAACATCTAATAACAAGCAGTCTCAAAGTTAAAACCACTGTCCCCTATGAAATTCTTTTAGCTGAAACGGGGTCTTTTCCATTGGAAGCTTCGGCTTTAATCCGGTTGATAAGCTATTTAAAGAAGGTTGAAAACATGGATAACCACCGTTGGCCTAAAACAGCTATGAAGGAGACGCTAGATCGTAGGAAGAAAACTTGGATGAAACAAAACCACAAGTGGATGAACAAGTGGGACATCAATTTGCATGAGTGTCCTAGCACCAATAGTGAAATAAAAAGCTATGTGACTGAAAAATTCAGAACTGCCATGTGGACAAACCAGATTGGGCGGAAAAAAGCATACTACATCAAAGAGTTTAACCCGACAAAGGATCATGGTGAAAAAACTTATTTAGGTGCGGCTATCAAAGGGAAAGCGAGGTTGTTAGTGGCACAATTGAGGACGGGATCACATCACCTTAGGTGTGAGACCGGTAGGTGGAAGATACCCAAGGAAACTTGGGAAGAAAGAACTTGTATTTTCTGCAATAAGGGGGGTTGTGGAAACAGAATGGCACTTCATCATGGAATGCATTGCTTACGAGGATATCCGTACTGAGCATGAAAATAGTTTGAAAGTGGACAATATGCACAAGCTTTTTGAGGAAGATAAGATTAATCAGACGGCTAGCCTTCTCGTCAAAATTAATAGCAGGAGATCTGACTTGGAAAAGAGCATGAAGACAAATCAGGCCTGTTTTGTCTCGGTCCCATAGACTATTTAGTCTCGCGGACGTCATTAAAAAAAATTATATTGATTATATTGATTGGAAATTCAAGGTTACATTGCTTGCCCTCGGGGCATTATTTGCATCCATCGATGCCCTGCTTGCCCTTCGGTTATACAAAATTTGCAGGATGCAAATATTTCAAACCTCTGCCTTAAACATACATCCTTTACAATAGGCAAGCGAAGGTGATACACAAACCAATCCGACGCCCAACAAGCTCGCCAAACGCACGACGCCATAACAGAAGGAGCATTCGAACCAGAACCTTGCCAAAAACTCGAAGCCCGCTGAGATTCATGCGTACCTGTCCGAGATGGTGAGGAGGAAATCTGCGAAATCCTCCATCCGTCCCCAGTCTTCGTAGGATTCCAAATTTAGGAAAAACTTGAGAAACCGGAAGCCACGCTCCGCCAAAGTTCTGTGTCTCTGCAAATCCGCGCCTTCCTCAGAGGTTATATTTATGATAAGGGATAAGTGAATAATTTCTAAAGTGGATCCAAAATTGTCAATTTTGTGCTGTAAAAATGACGAGCAAGAAAAAAGCCGAAGGAATTGCTCTACTTTCTCTGTACAATGACGAAGACATGGACGTTGATGAAGACATGGAAGAAGACGAAAATGCAGACGAAGATAATTCTCCAGTTTTATCGTCTTCTTCGCCACAAGCTTCATTAGCCGAAAAGAACCCCTCGAAAAGCCCTTCTCCTGCGAGTACGAGTCCTGTTGAAGCACAACGGCCCAGCAAAGTCGGTCTTGGAATCGTTGATTATGCTCACGATGAGATGGCCGTGTCTCCCGAGCCTGAGGTAAGTAGAGTTTGGAAAGGGTGTGGTTAACTTTTCTTTTAGAGTTTGAATATTTAGCGGTGTGAATGTTAGGGTCTAAGTTGTAAGCTGCGTTTTCATGCCTGTTTATTTATTTTTATGTTAAATGAGAGTTTTTTCTATAGATTAGGGTTTCATGAATGCGAGTAAATAAGGAAACTATCGTGTCATGTTTTCTGTCAATTGGAGTGATAGGACATACTGGAGTTCAATGAAAATGTGTAATTTAGCGAATTAGGGTTTCTTTTTGTGAATTTGAATCATCTGGGGAATACGAATATTGCATTTTAAGCTCTAATGTGTGCTTCTTTCTGTTTTGCAGGAGGGAGAAATTGTTAGCACTGATGCAGCTGTTTTTGGTCAAGAGCCTCAGGCTGGGAATGGTACGAGTTTTTTTATCCTAGAGTAGTTGCTGCCATTTTCATCAGTAGTTTGAAGATTGGTATGTGCGAAAAGGTCCATGTCTGATAAACGAAGGACATGCCTTGCAGTTACTGATCTAATCAGCTATAGTGTTTGTTCTGATCAGTAGAAATGATTTACTAGTATCTGTTAGGTGCCGATCTAATGTTACCTTTGTTTTTGGGCCTTTTTGCAGGAGACCCTATAGAGAAGACATCGCCAGCAATGGGTCAGCTCTTGACTCCTGGTAAAACTTCAACCTCTCAACCAGGTTTGCTGGCAGAAACTCTTGCTAAGCCTGAAAGTGATACACAATCAGTTGGTTCTGCTACAACAAAAGAACCTGAAGTTGTGGTTTCTCCGGAGTTGAATGGCTTAGCCAAAATGGAGCTGCAACAACCAGATCAGGATCCTCTGGCAGACTTTCTTCCACCACCCCCGACAAGCAAGTGCTCAGAGGAGCTACAGGTCAGTTTCAGAATCTCTGTTGTTACCTTTTTGGAGTATTATGGTGTGATCTTGCCTTCATTGATGCATGAATTCATAAAGTGATGTACAAGTGGTGATTCTCTATATTTGTTGGATTTGTTGTATTTTGTGGGGAAGCCAAATACATGTGGTGATTGCCAATCTACTAGAATATGTGTCTGTTGTATTTTGTGGGGAAGCCAAATACATGTGGTGATTGCCAATCTACTAGAATATGTGTCTATCTCATTTAATAATTCAGTTTATTCATTGGCTGTAATTTGAACTGTTATGTATTGGAATTTGATGCATTGCAGAATAAGATCAATAGATACCTTGTGTTAAAGAATTCTGGAAGAAGCTTTAATGAAGAATTGCGCAATTCAAAGGGTTATCGTAATCCTGACTTTTTGCAACGGGCTGTCAAGTATCAGGAGATAGATCAAATTGGTAGCTGTTTCAGAAAAGATATATTTGATCCACATGGATACGACCCAAGTGACTACTATGATGCTTTAGGTAACTATTTTTTTGTGGTTCAAGTTTAATCTTTTTTTGGTGCCATTATCTGCTTAATGTTCTCGGATAATTTCAGTTAAATAACATTAGCTATTCTAACATTTGTTTAAAGGCTTTCACAAACATCTTTTATCTAGTCATTTAAAAATCCACATATGCTTTGATTGTTGTCACTGGAATTTTGTGCTGGATTTTTTCCTGATGAAAATAAAACAAATGTAGGGCAATATTTTTGTATCAATGGAGTTAAATGATATTGTTTTAAAATTTCATTGTAAAGTTAAAAATATTAACATAGTCACCTGTAAAAGTTAGGTACCGTAATGTGTAAGTACTCAGTAGTTTTTGTTATTTGAAGATAAACTTGAGCCAGTAATTGTATAGGCATTAAATTATCTTTGCCCAAGCTTGTTACATATGACGTGTACCATCTTCATTTTAAATTCCAAGAAGTGAAAATTTTCAGTGATATTATTTGATAAATTCATTAGTGTTTAAGCTATTGCTATAAGCCTATAACAATTGTTAGCTTTTATTCATAGTTCCACAGAGTTTCCTGATGGGGGGACGTGGGGACGGCGAGGGGACAGTGAGGGGACGGTGGCGGGGTTGCGGCACTGAAATACATGTACTTGAAAAAATAGTTATAAAAAGATGTATAAGTATAAGAATTACAAATGAAACTTTGTCAAACTAGTTTTAAACATTTGAATTTTGAAGTGAACATTAACTTGGTGTCACCCCTCTTCTTGCTCCTCCTCAAGCCTCTTGCTCTTCATTCGCACTCTTTCATCTTACACTTGTAGCTCTCATTCTCACACTCACACTATTAGCTTCTTGTTGATTTGTTTTTGTGAATTAAAATGAGGATAGGAGGCAATTTTATAGAGTTTGTGGGGTTGGGGTGGAGCCCATAGGCCATTAGATTTTAGACTTGGGCAACGAAGTTCAAAGAAAATTTGATTTTTTTTTTTTAAAATTGTTTTTTGGTTGTTTGGCCTGAGGAGACTTATGGGCGTCCCTAAGATGGTCAGGAGGCTCCCAAGTGTCCCCCAAAAGTCTTGGGAACGTCCTAGCATCCTCAGTGTCTCGGCAACGTTTTGGAGATGGCGGTGTTGGTGGTGGGCCAGTGGGGGGACATCCTCCCAAGTCTTCAAGATGTCCCTGTCTTGGAAACGCGAGGTTTTTGGGGAGGGGGGGGGGTCACGTCTCCATGGAACACTGCTTTTATTGCCCTTGTATTTGATCAAAAAGAATATTTTCAAGGGCATTATGCAAATAATCCATGGAGAAATTACCAAGGAAAAACATTTTCTAAACCATACTATGCTCTCTAAAAATACATTTTTAAAGGATTACTACATATTAGGTTTTTATGTGTATAGAGTTCAAGTTATTATGGAACTAATTACACTAAGAAGTGTAACTATGATGGCAGCGAGGGGTGGATTGCAATGGTGTGACTTGTGAGTGTGTTCACAAAAACCCCTTAGCATAAATTTGACAACCATTTACAGGTCAAATTAATAATTGGTAATTATTAATTATATATAAAATTTAAAAAATATATAGGGTATTTAAATATTTTAATTATGTCTTTTACATTACATTCTATTTTAAAATTTTATGCCTCAAATAAGGTAAAAGATATAATTTAATGCCTTAAAAATATTTTTCAATACTATATTTATTTGTTAATTATAAATAACATTTTTTGCAATAGGTAACTTGGGTAAGGCACCCAAGAGCCACAAAAAAGGTGTCAAAGCATTGGATTCTAGTAACTAGAGGCTCACTGGAACCTTAAAAAGGTTTATCCATCCAAGATGTATCAACCAAACTTTTAAAAAATTCCTTAAACCATGCTACCCATTCTTTACATGAGATAGAAGTATCATCTTGCTTCCATTATTACCATTTCTAGCTGGAGTACTACCTTCTTCGTTCTTTCCATTGTGACTTAATCATCATAATTTGTGTTGGCATATGGCTTGGGGAGATTGTTTATGGCTTCTAGTGTTGTCATTGATGGCAATTGAAGTCATTATCTCGGTTCGCAAATCAGGATCTACTTATACTGGTAGGAAATGTAGAAGACAGTGTGTTACCGGCGGAAAGCATGAAGAACAGGGTATCCAGTCAGTTAGTTGATCTGTATGCTTCACCGGATCATCATTTTGTGTTGTGGATCCCCAGGAAAGTTTGTTAAGCATGTATGTTACCTTATTGGTAAGTTTTGTGGTGTTGCAGCAATCGGTGTACGAGTTAGGAGATTCGGTAGAATGATTTTTTGTTTATTTGCTCATTGTGGCCGACTCAATGAATGTAGCGTGTCGCGGATGTATAAGGAGTAGTTGTTTAATTGTTTCTAAGTTTGAGAATATTGTTTTGGGTCCCAGCTATGTCTTAGCCGACTTGTGTGGGTGCGCATTAAAGATTGCTCATGATTTGAGCCGACTGTTGGAGAATATTTCATGTTTTGAAAAAGCTGCTTAAGTGATTAAAATCTTTGCTAGCGGATATATATATATATATATGAGATTGGTAATTCATTTTTGAAAAGAGGGCGAAGTGGTGAGAAGGTGTGAATGTGCGAAAAGAGTAGAACAAATGTATGAGCAAACATCAGAAGATCAGTTGAGTAAATTTTGCTTGAGCAGAAGAAGATTATTGTGAATTAAGGCAGAGCAGAGCAAAGTGAGTTGCAGGATTAGACAAAAGGTTCAGAATCTGTTTTATGTGCTTCACCAGAACTGAAGCCAGACATTTGTAGATGCTATCTTCTCAGTTCAATTTTTGTTGTAATCACAAACATTTTGTAAGGCAGTGAGCCTTCCTTATTTCAAGCAATGAGCTCTAGGCAGTGTGCCTGAGTGCAAGTGCATTCCCTTTTATTCATACTTTTAACAAAGTATAAATTGTGGATTAATCTCCACCATGGTTTTTCCCCTAACAGGGTTTCCATGTAAAAGTATTGGTGTTATGGAGTTTTGATCTTGTTCATGTGCTGAAAATGGTTTAAAAGATCTGAATTGAAAGTCTAATTTGCTGAACACTGATTCACCCCTCCCCCCCCCAAAGTGTTCCTTGAGTCCAACAATTTGCACAAGAGATTTCATGATAGGGTCACTGAGGCATTAGAAAAGGGTTTGTTGACATATTCAGTAGTGGCATGCACCATGGCTTTGGAAGTTGAGCACACATTAGCATTAGAAAAGGGAGAGGCACCATCCTTCATAGAAGGATTTAAAGAATTGAACACCTCTCCCTTAGAAGGAAGGGGCTTAGTGACTTGGAGAGATAGAGTCAAAACTATAAGAAGACGAATTATCAAGTGATGCCTTCGAGAGCACATTCTCCTCACAATCAAAATCAATAAACCGGTATTGATGTGTAGCTCCTTTCCACCAAGTAGCTTGCTTGTGACGAGGAACTTAATGAGAAGATTGGGGGCATTTGGCCATCAAGCAACTTGTAGCAAAGCACAATTTGTATTTAAAGACAATTCCTTCATGGTTGATCTATTGCTTCCAAACCATTTTTTTCACTTTTAAACAAATTTCTTTGAGCAATTTATTTGCTAAATCGAACCTAACAAGAATTCTCTTGAAGGTAAAATGTCTATACATATATTTGGGACAAATATTAGCTCTCCCAGAGAATTTCTAGTGAAGGAAAGACTCTCTAAAGTCCACAACTGAAGAAACGGATTTGGGAGTGTCACCCAAACAGAATTGAGAGGGTTGAACTTTGGAAACCATTGTTTTAAGCCCAAGAATGGCTTATACTATAACCATGGGCCACCCTTAAGCAATGTTTTCCTATCCAAAGGTGATTTGTAGAGGACTAGAAACTAGCCTGTAGTGCACATGCAAATCGCTAAACCTTTCACCAATGGTTTCCGTTGGATGACAACCATTCATGCGATTTTGCTTGGCTAGTAAAAAAAATTGAAATTACTTGAGCCATTCTTCCCTTGCAACCATCTCTTAAGAATCTTTCCCAAAAACCATATTTTGAATATGCTTCAATGAGAGATCATTGTTAGGTAGACTGGAAGTAGTGTAACATTTAACATTTGGAGCCTCTAGAATAGTGCTGGCATAGTTGAAAAACTTGCGGGTTTTTTTGGGCAATGGGTTTTTCTCACATTTACTCGCCGAGTCAAGGCAAACAACTCGGCGAGTCTGCAAAAAAAAACTTGCCCGTCCAAAAAAAAGTCTCTCGCAGCTGCTAATAAGGCATTTTCATTTCATTTTTTCAGTCTATTAGTTGCTCTCCTTCACGAAAAACATCCTCACAAGTGTTTTAACACATATTTGCAGCGATTTTGCATCAAAGAAACAAGATTTGAAGAGGATTTTGATCAAATTTCAAAGGCAAATTGGATTTCCAGGTAGATTTTTTGATTTTTCTTTTTCTTTATTTTTTAAATTTTTTTCTTCATTTTTGCTGCATCTAAGTTTTAAAAAGATCATGAATGTAGTATAAGAAGGTTATAAATAGATTTATATTCATCAAAACAAGATTTATATTCATCAAAACAAAATTCATCACTCTTTTTTTACACCTTTTTTCTGATTTTTATTGTTTTCACATTTTTTTCAAACCCTAGTCATTTTTTTTTATTTGAATCCTTTTTTTTTGAACAAAATGTTTAGAATCTTAGATTAGTTGAAATTTTTACTAATTTAAAGTAATTTTCTGATTTTTTCATTGTTTTCACATTTTTTTCAAACCCTAGTTATCTTTTTTAATCCATTTTTTTTTAGGAAAATGTTTAAAATCTTAGATTAGTTTAAATTTTTACTAATTTAAAGTAATGTATATTGATTTAATTTAATTTAGGCTGTGTTTTAATTTTCTATTAAAAAACTAACAAGTTGTGCTTTCACTTTGTATGTGTAGGTTAATTTATAATGGCAAATAGAGAAGCTTCTACATCCAATTCAGCCTCAAGCTCTGCCCCATCCGTGCCGCCATCATCATTTGTAGGCAATCGTCCTACAGGAGCTAGAGATCTTGTTTGGAAATATGCGTATCAAGGACCGGAACTTGGCTCAGTTTATTGCATTAAATGTGAAAAAGTATTTCGTGGAGGCATAAACCGCCTCAAATACCATTTTGCAGGCATTACTCATCATGATGCCAGGCCTTGGCCTAACATAATTGAAGAAAAATAAAAAGACAAATGAATGTCATACTTGCAACTGCAAAAGAAAAAAAATTACAAAAGGAGAGGGCAAAGGCAGCGATGCAAGCATCCATAACTTCTTCTCAAGGTGCTCTAGTCATCCGTGTGTCGGATAATGATGCACTTCAGGGCATAGTGGGCTCTCTTCGTGGTCCATGTATCTGAAGCAAACCCACCAGCATCGTGAGCCCTTCATCTACTTCTAGTTGAACACCAGGATCAATACCTACACGCATGATACATTTTTTTTTTAGCACAACTTTCCTTAGAGGCAATTGGGTGGAATAGGGAGGCGAATGAGCAAGCAAACATTGCTTGTGCTGATTTTTGGTATTTCAACAACATCCCTTTCAATGTGGCAAGTTCTCCTTATTGGCACAATTGCAGGATAAGGCTACAAGACGCCTTCTCGCACAGACTTGAGTGGGAGGTTAGTTAATTTAATTTTTTTGATAAATTTATGTTCTTTAATTTATAGCAATTTATGATGAATTTAAGCTATTTTTTGTTTACAAATTAAAATGGTGTACTCAATTTCACTTTGTACTTGTAGGTTGCTTAATAATGCAAATGATAGGGCAAGGGCAGCGGTAGGAGAACAAAGAAGGTCAAGGACATGTGCTGCACAAGGTGACCAAAAAAATGTGTCGTGTCTATCTTGGAGGTTTTATCAACTATCACATATGTTGCTGCATTGTTAGTAATTATTTGCACAACATTTTCAATTCCAACTTCCATCCAAACTTGCTCCAACTATTGAGCCAAATTTTCTACATTTTTCACTATGTTGGAGGCATCCATTGATTTCAAAAACACTTCATTTTTGCAAGCTACCAAAAAATTAATGATGGTGCGGTTTTTACCATATGTCCAAAAAATGTACTATTCTTTTCGATGGGTGGATGGATGGTAAAATCTGCACCATCATTAATTTTTTGGTAGCTTGCAGAAATGAAGTGGGGTTTTTGAAATCAATGGATGCCTCCAGCATAGTGAAAAATGTAGAAAATTTGGCTCAAATGTTGGAGCAAGTTTGCATGGAGGTTGGAATTGAAAATATTGTGCAAATAATTACTGACAATGCAACAACATATGTGGCAACTGGTAGAATCCTCCAAGATAGACACAACACATTTTTTTGGTCACCTTGTGCAACACATGTCCTTGACCTTCTTTCAGAGGACATAGGCAAACTTGATTGGATCACACCGATTGTAGAGGATGGAAGGATGATCACAAAATTTATCTACAATCACCCTTGGGTTCTTCACTTGATGAGGGATCACACCCAAGGGAAAGAGTTGTTGAGATCTTGTGTGACAAGGTTTGCAACGATTTTCTTAACGTTGCAAAGCATTCTTGATTCATTGACGGCTTTGAAACAAATGTTTGTGAGTCAAGCATGGCTAGACTCAACTTATTCGAAGAAACCGGAAGGAGAGAGGGTTGCATGCATAGTCTTTGACAACCTATTTGCACAAAGAGCTATAGAGATTGTGAAGGTAACTTCAAAACTTCAAATTTAAATTCAAATTGAATATATTTTTTTAAATGTCTTTCATTTTAAATTTGTAACTTTAATATTTTTTGCATTTTTATATTGTAGGTGTTAGAGCCCTTGGTTAGAGTTCTCTGCTTGGTAGATGGGGATAAAACCCCAATGGGGTATCTTTATGAGGCCATGGATAGGGCCAAGGAGGCTATAAAAAATTATTATAAGAGGGACAGCCTCAAATTTGATCCCATATGGGAGATTATTGATAGGAGGTGGAACAATCAACTCCACCAACCCATCCATGTAGTAGGGTATTTCTTGAACCCCCGTTTCTTCCATTCAGGCACCTATTCAAATCCTTTTGGAGAGGTTATGGAGGGCCTAACTACTTGCATTCAGAGGATAACACCCTAGGCTGAGGTGGCAAACCTCATTGTTGATGAATTGCAAAATTACAGGGAAAGAAGGGGTAGGCTCTTTTCTTCAGGCTTGGCTAAGCAAGCAATAAACAGTCAGTCACCAGGTATAAAATTTCAAATTTACAAGTTACAACTATTGATAATTTGATAAAATATGTTTTGAACTTTTGATTTTCCTTTCTAAGTTTCTAACTTTCCAATATTTTTTTTTAGAGGTTTGGACAAATTGGGGTGGAAATACCAAAAATCTCCAAAGATTTGCCCTCTATGTCTTATGCCAACCTTGTAGTGCATCCAACTATGAGCGCAATTGGAGCTTGTTTGAGGCCATCCACACGAAGAAGAGAAACAAACTAGCTCAGAAACGTCTCAATGACCTTGTCTATGTGCAATATAATCTTCGGCTGCACACAAGAAAGGTAGAGGAAATATCAGGTGATCCAATTGATTTGGATGCGATAGATCCTTACAGTGATTGGACAGGGCAGGATGAGCAGCCTTCATTGTTTTCTGAGGATGATATCTATGATTTGGAGAGACAGGCAATGGAGGAGGGGAGTGGATTGGGATTTCATTGGATGACATTGAGGATGAGGAGACTGAGGAGGAGTCATTGCCAAAGCATCTACATCCAAGATGGAGGTTGAGGAGCCACAACAGAGTCCTACGACTAGACCCTCTAGTTCTACCTCTCCCCTAGTTTTCACTAGACATGGGAAGAGGAAGATGTAAATTTGTAATTATATTAATGTTGTATTTTCTTTCAGTTTTACAAAAACAATTTGCTATTTTCATTTTGTTTCAGACTATTAGTATCAAGCGCATTCCACATGAGGATGCCATTTTGTACCCAATTGGCTTTCAAATCAATCAAATACAACTAGACTCAGCTTGTTTCTTTTATGTACTCATTTATTGACTCATTGGATGCACATCTTATCATTGAATTTTATGTGTTTTTAATGAAATTTAAGCAATTTTTTAAGTTGCCGAGTTTTTGCCCGGTTGTGTTTTTTGGGCTTGGCGAGTTTTTCAACTATGAGTGCTAGTACTTGAGAGTTCAAAAAGGACAAGGTGAAATTGTTAGTCGGAAAAAGGCACTGGAGACCAATCACCAACGGTGATTCATTTGCACCTGCCTTGAATTAGTGGGAACCCTAATGGCTACACCAAGATCATGGGTCTTCCTTTGGCTGCATTTTATCACAGGGAATGAATTAATGAAAACTCTAACAGCTGCACCTGGACCATAGGCCCTTTTAGGTTTGAAATCTCCTTTCAAATATTCTTATCACCATTGCCACCAGCTGGAAATCAAGAAGCCTTGATAGTGGTGCCCACTTTCTTCATAGAGGATTTATGACAGATAACACTTGCATCAGAGACCCCATTGCTGGAAACTGCAGCCTTCCCAGTATGTAACTCTTGCTGCTTGAACACAGGTTGTATTTGTTCCTGTAGCTTTTCCAATTGATCTCTACCCATGTGCCATGCATAAGAGGGAAGGTGAGTAGAATCTGAAGTGCTGGATAAGTTTGGCAGCATTCTCGCTATAGTATATTGGATTCTTGCTATAATATATTGGTGTAGTAGTATAATTTGGGTAAATTATTAATAATAATTTTTTATTTATTTTTATTACGGGTAAAGGTGGGCTTTTGAAAGGGCCAAAACCCTTTTACAATGGAATTATAAATAATAATATTAATTTTAGTTATTTAATGTAATTGAATAATTAATAATTATATAAACAAAAATAATTTATATATAAGTTAAAAAACTAATTTATAAGTATATGAATAAAATACTATATTAATTATGTTATATTGATATCTCTCGGTGTGTTTTAGTCTTTTAGATTATACTAATAAATTATCACTCTTAGTAAAGCTCATCTATAGAGTAACTGTATTTTGATCTCTGTTGCCAGTTTCTGTAATGGATACTGGTACAACATATAGAGAAAATGCCCAAGAACTTACAGTTCCTCAAACATAATTGTTTTAGAAACATTTCCTACTGAATTCTTGCATTCTGGGTAAGTTTTAGAATCCGGAATCTAGAAAATGTAAGAACTCACATTGGGTGGGACACAGCCTATAGGAAAAAAAAACTCGAAAGAAAAGGGAAAATGCCAAATGATGAAAATATTAAAACATGTGTCAATGTGTATGTGAGATATTGAGGTCTATATCACTATTGTACAAGCATTATTGATTTTTTGACTACTAAAAGTTAAGATAACTAGAGCTTCCCTATAAGTGGCATTTCTAAATCTATATTCATTCCCTCCCGTTTCTGATAATATATTGTGTCTGTGTAGCCTTGATTTAGAGAAGCTGTAATTTCATGGGAAGAAATGGGTTTTATGGCTTTGCATTTTTTAAAATATTAACTAAACTCACGTCATTAATGCTCACTAATTCATGCCCCACAGGTTTCCCTTCCGTGTAATAAATGCTTGTTGATTTCTAAATCCTCCATTATTCATAATATTGTATACATTTACCATGCACCTGAACTCCTTTTGGAAATGGAAAAAATTCACTCATTGTAAACTAATTCATTATATGTGGTGCATTGTATGCTGGTCTCTTTTGACTGTTGGAAAAGATGAAATGTCATATCTATCTTTGTGCAGCACTGAAGCTTGAAAGTAAATGCAAATATCATGAATGCCATACTTATTACCATGCAACATTACACTTCGATAATTATGGCAGACTGGGTTTCTGTAAATTGCTGTGAATTACCCAAGGTTAACTGAAGCAGTGGAGACTTATGAGTGTAATATGGTAAATCATAAAATTTGTTTTTTGTTGCATATGGAGTTCATGCTACAATTGAAGATGTCGAGTTCGATCACAAAGCATATGGAAAAAATAAAAATTAAATGGGTAAGTTAGGAGAAAGGATAAACACTAAAAGAGATAGGGCAAAATACTATCAATGAGTGTCCATTACTGCACACAAGGAATAACTTAAATTGTAAAGCATGTATGAATATATAGACCAAAGAGTTTCAGTATGCTTCTGGAATCCCAAACATTTCTCTGGTGCAATTGTGCTGCTAAGACACAAGAAGGATATCATGGTGTCATGTACTTTACACGATAATGAGGAAGTGAAACATTTTGACTGTTATCTTGTTTTGGGATATAAAGAGGCTGTCTAGTAATGCAGTAGATGGAATTAAAACTAGGTAGAAGTTCAATGGTTTTCATTCTTTTATCCTAGGAGAATAAAGTACAGAGTTAATTGTTTTAGGCATCAATATTTTTGTTTCTGAGAAGTAACATCTTTTTTGTGGCAAGCTTTGGAGCTGAAGCGTGAATTAGAAAGAAGAGAACAAGAAAAGAAGAAGAGTCAAAGAGTAGATTTTGTTCATGGAGGAGTGCAACCTGCGTCAGTACAACCGGTACCAAAGCCAGTTGTACAGGTTCTTGGTGGTCAGAAAAGTATGGTCCAAACTCTAAAGTTCCTTGCACGCCTCTGTTTTCTGCTTGTCAGGAATGAATTCTAAAGAAGGCTTTTGTTGATCATCTATCAGCGAATTGTTAAACCAAGCATGCATCAACAAAAGTTAAATCAATTGTTATTTGTTTTCTTGTCAAATGTATAATTTCTTTTGACTGTTAAAGAGTTTTTCGTTTTTTTCAATTTTTATTAGTAGCTACTGCCGGGGTGATGGCTGCCAGCACGAATGTGTCATTGCAGACTGCTACATCTGCTACTGACAATACCAAGTTAGATAATAGGCAGAACAAGAAAAGCAAGTGGGACAAGGTATATATGTTAAGTGGCATTTGTAATTCTGAAACAGTTTGCTATCATGGATAAGTAGGTTGTGTGGAATGAGTTTTTAATTCATGATGACTAAGGCATTTTGTCACTCAATCTGATTTCTAATGCAGGTTGATGGTGATCAGAAGAATCCTTTACCACCTGGAGCACAAGATGCAATGGCTGTTGCAAGTGCACATGCTGCTTTGTTAACTTCTGCTAATGCTGGAGCTGGTTACACCGCATTTGCGTATGTTTTTATTTCTTCAATTTCTTTTAATCTTATGTGAATTTATTGACTATCTAAAATTTTTGTGGATACATTGACAATCTTTATAGGTTGGCTGATTATACTAGAAAACAAACATCTCTGGTTCTTTAATAATACAGCTATTTCATGTCTATCCTTATAATAGCTTGCTTAGTAGTTGTTGCTAGGATAAAAAACCTTCCTGCAATGATTGGGCATTGTATTGATCATTGCGGTTGGATGGCATGCAAAGGCTGTTCAAAGCTCTAGTTTTTGTCAAAAGTGAAACATTTTTTATCAGATTGAGCACACTCATGGGTGAACAATAGTGAAGGATGTTTACAGAGGAATATCTATTGAACCATGAGCTGTTTCCTTATTCATTCGTGAGGATCATATTCTTGCTTTTGACACCTTGTCGTTCTGTTACAAGTGTGATATGCTTAAATGCAACAATGCAAGAAATTAATTGTGACTTTGTTGGAAGTCATTTTTATTTTTCTCACTTTATGTGTTTGAATTATTGTTGAGTTCAAGATAAATTTTTTGACTGCAGGCAACAAAAGAGAAAAGAAGCCGAGGAGAAAAGATCACATGAGAGGAGATTAGAGAGGAGATCATAAGTAAATTTTTGTACTATATGTCTCAGTATGGGCCCCTCCATGTCTGGTATATGACTCTGGCAACAAGTAATTTATAGGTCTAACAAACCCACAGTGACTACTTTCAGCACCTCAGGTTGTGTACTTGAGAATATAAAATTGAATAATGTGTACAAAATATGAAAAGGAATAACAAAAAGTAAGGAGCAATTTTTGAGAAGATCAATGATTATCTGCTGATCGCAATTTAGCCCATGTATTTGGTTTTTAGATTCTTTATTATGAATTATCAGAAGTTGTATTAATTTGCCTGGTCTTGATTTAAAATTAGAATCTTATTTTACCTTTAAAGAATTATTTTCATTAGAGAAAGGCCACACGTGTTAAAAATGTTCTCAGCCATCAATTTCCACTTTTGATTATATATGTGTGGTGAATATGTTTAATTCTTTGGTTGCATGTTACATTTTATTTAATTTAGCAGCACGGATATTTTTTTGTCACTGCTCAAACTTGAATTGCCATTACAGTTTTGAAAATGCTGAGAGTAATATTCTTGTTCAAATTCCTTTTACTTAATATATGCCTGAAGCTTGAGACTATTTTCTATGCAGCCATTCCATTTTCAGAATGCATTTGTATCAAACATCAACGATCAACGATGCAGGTAAGATTTTCTTTGTATGTCTTGGGATTAGGCAAAAAATGATGATTATTTAATTACAGAATAAATCATGGGCAGCTGTATCTCAATATAAGTGTCTTTTGCTTTGATATCTTTTCATCCTTTGGGTGTTCTGTAGGTGAATAAGCTTAGTGAAGACTAAAAGAAGTCCCTATGTGGTCAACCGTCAAAAGTTAGCTACCAGTTGTAAATATCAATCTAGTAGTTGATATCTTGATTTGTAAGCAGTATATTGAGATTGGGTTCATGCATTGCTATTTCTGTATTATTGCCTGTTCCATTATGTTAGCAGTGGATTAAGATGGGCTTTATAAATTGCTATTTCTTTGTGAATAGTGATTTTTGACAGTTGATACAAGAAAGCAAATTGCAACTTTATCTAATTTCTCAGCTAGAATTCTCAAATT
Organism: Sequoia sempervirens; assembly: GCA_007258455.2. NCBI lineage: Eukaryota > Viridiplantae > Streptophyta > Pinopsida > Cupressales > Cupressaceae > Sequoia > Sequoia sempervirens. The sequence continues at coordinate 148,425 of VDFB02252578.1, forward strand.
GCCTTGACAACTGCAGGGAAGTGAATATAAGTTGCTGATAAGATTAATTGAGAGAAGACAAGAGCAACAGAGCCATTCTAAGCAATTGTAAGATGCTAGATCTAATCTTATGGTTCTATGCAGCAAGTTAGTAGCAGTAGATTTTATTCTATGTAGAAATGTTCTCAGTTTCAGTCCATTGTTTTAATTTTGTAGAGTCTGGTTTGATAAATAGCAAAAGATGCATTACTGGAAGTTTGTTTCTGTTTAATGAATGGAGTGAATGAGCATAAGAGACTATATAACTGGATATGTGGGGAGAGGATAATTGGCAATATTGAGCAGTAATTTCAACTTTTCTACAAAGCGTGAATAACAATCCACCTTTTTGGTAGTTTGAAACATCGTTTCAGAGAAAGCAGAATGTATATGTGCTGAAATTCCCTTTAATGTGAGTTATTGTACTGTGTTTAAGTTTCCAGATTAGGAAGACATTTGTGGAGCATGGAATGCATGTTTTTGCTGTTAGACTGTATATTCAAATGCTACTAGCTCATGCTTGGTTCCAGTTCAGTATTTTGATGGTGATGGTAATGCCAATTTTGATATCATAGGGTCTCTAGTTTTCCTGAAAAGTATTTTTCAGGGTACACAAGTGCAAATTGTAATGAATGTGGATTACAACACTTAAACTTAATTTATATCATCTGTCTTGCGATGTATCAACTGTATTCAGGATGTTTTTTTGCCAAAAACAAGGTCAACTTTCTCATGTTATAGCATATGTGCAGTGCTTGACCACAAAAGGGTGCTATCTCTTCAGGCCCTCGTTTCTTTGGAAGCTAAATGATGTGGATGGTTTATATTCATGTACACTGACATCTACATGCATTGCATTTGTCTGCCCGTTTTAACTGTTATTTTTGTTTCTTGTGTACCTTCCCCAAGTTTGCTCGATTGTTTCTTGGGTAACTTTCACAAGATTCTTTTGCTACTCACACAAATTCCTCTGTCCAAATCATTGGATCGAAAGTGGATTTTTTTGTACCATACAATGAGATCAATCATCTTAGAAGAGTTATAACTTAACCATGAATTAAGGGCGAATTTAATGTTTGTTTGTGGAGACAAAGCCTTAGTGAATAAAGTGGATGCCTACAAGTGCTCCCAAATTCTAGGATATTAGAATAATTAAAATTATATCTCTTATTAATGGTCAATATTTTTCCATATTGTATATATTAGATAGGTTCTAATTTTTGTCTCTGTTCACAATTGTTTCAATATAGAAACATTGTTCCTTGTAATTGCTATAAGTACATTCCATTCTTTTAATAAAATCAAGCAATTACTTGGCTCAATTCATTTCATGGTATCAAAGCGGGAAACATTCTCCTAAGATTTTTGTTTTTTTGTTTTCTCTGAAAATTTCGTGCCTCCTTGGTCTGAAAATTCGTGGGTTTCAAATCGCGACTTTCTCTTGCCAAAAATCATGCTTGTTGCTGGGTGAAAAATCGTGCGACTTTTTCAAGAAACGAGGGTTTCTTTGGCTGTGTTTTTTTTGTCCGTCTTTTCTCCTGTTCGTGACGCGATTTTCACCTATCTTTGGCCATGTTTTTCACCTTTTCTGGGCACATTTTTTTCCTGATGTGCTGTGCGATTTTCTTCTGCAATTTGGCACGATTTTTAGGGCATTTTCTAGCGTGATTCTTAGGTGTTTTCTGGGCGCGATCCTCAGTCTTTTTTTAGCATGTTTTGTTGCCCGTGTGACCTCCTAGTTCTTGTTTTTCTTCTAGCGCAATTTTGAAACCCTCCAAGTGTTTGCACAGGTTTTATGTATTCTTCAGAACTTTTGAATAAAAAATAAAAATAAAAAAATCGGCTAGGGTTTTCAAAAATCCTTTGTTTCAAGCCGAAAAATATTTTTTAGCAAATTTGTTTTGGGTTTTTTTTAAAGATTTTTGGGTGTTTTGAAATCCGTGTATTGGGATTTGTGCAAGCAAGTTTGCTTCAAAATTTGTGTGCAACTGCCTCAATTTTTTGGGATCAATGCAATTACTTTTATCGCCTCTTTTGTTTGCTTTGTTTTTTGTGCTTGAAAAGCGTGCAAGATGGCGAGTTTGACCAACATAATGTTGGAAGGCAGTCAACGATTCAATGGCAGAAACTACAACACTTGGAAGCAACACATGCTTATGATCTTCGAATATCAGTGTCTTGATCAAATTGTTCTAGGCATTGTTACTCATCCCACAACAGTGGGTCACGATCATGACAAGATTGATGAGCGGAATTGGGAAGTCGTTATGCTCATCAAGCTTTCAATTACCGATGATCAGCTTCTACAAGTTTCGTCCGGCAAATCAGCTGTTGAGAATTGGGAGCATTTGAAGACCTTGCATGAGACCTCCGACAAGAGCCATGCGTTCTTTTTGAAGAACCAACTATTCTCCATCAATTCTGAAACCCTCCAAGTGTTTGCACGGGTTTTATGTATTCTTCAACACTTTTGAATAAAAAATTAAAAAAAAAAAATTGGCCAAGGTTTTGAAAAATCCTTTGTTTCAAGCCGAAAAATATTTTTTAGCAAAATTGTTTTGGGTTTTTTGTAAAGATTTTTGGGTGTTTCGAAATTCGCACATTGGGATTTGTGCAAGCAAGTTTGCCTTGAAATTTGTGTCTACGATTGCCTCAATTTATCGGGATCAATGCAATCACTTTTATCGACTCTTTTGTTTGCATTGTTTTTTGTGCTTGAAAAGTGTGCAAGATGGTGAATTTGACCAACATAATGTTGGAAGGCAGTCAACGATTCAATGACAGAAACTACAACGCTTGGAAGCAACACATGCTTACGATATTTGAATATCGGTGTCTTAATCAAATTGTTTTAGGCATTGTTACTCATCCCACGACGACGGGTCATGAACATGACAAGTTTGATGAGCGGAACTAGGAAGCCGTTATGCTCATCAAGCTTTCAATTACCGATGATCACTTCCACAAGTTCTGTCCAACAAATTAGTTGTTGAGATTTGGGAGCATTTGAAGACCTTGCATGAGACCTCCGATAAGAGCCGTGCGTTCTTTTTGAAGAACCAACTATTCTCCATCATGATGGATGAGAGAATGTCCTTACAAGAGCATCTGACAAAGTTTCAGGACATTTGTGACCAGCTTGAGGCGATTGGTTGGAAGATAGAGGAAGAAGACATGGTAGTCATCACTTTGAAAAGTCTACCGAAGTCTTATGAGCACTTTGTTGAAACTCTCAACATTACATCGACTAATGTTGATTTGAAGTTTCTAGAGCTTTGTACCAAACTTTTGCAACAGGAGCGTTGGAGACAACAGTTTGGTAGTAGTGTTTTTTCATCCTCTACAGAGCAAGTTTTTGCAGCCAAGTTTCAGGCTAAGAATAAAGGGAAAAGTTAGCCTCCGCAGCAGAAAGGCACAGGTCAACCTCAGGACAGCCCCAAGAAGAACATTCAGTGTAATTGTTGCCATAAATATGGTCATATGAAGGAGGATTGTCATCAACGTTTGGCTTCTGAACAGAAGAAGCAGGGAGGGTCTCAGCTGAAAGCAAATGTTGTCGAGCACACTGAGCAGAAGGAGTCTACCTTTTACGCTTTTATGGCTAAAAGACCTACAAATCATGTGAAGTTCTCTGCCTGGTACATTGTTTCAAGTGCTTCGTGACATTTCACCCATCGGCGTGATTGGTTCACCAACTTCTCTCCTTTTAGTGATTCAGTTATTTTTGGAGGTGAAGAGTATACTGTTGTCGGCAAGAGCAACGTTCAGATTTAGTCTGCTGGGAGGAATCTAATATTCCTCAATGTATACTATGTTCCTAGCATGGAACTGAACCTTCTCTCTGTCAATCAGATTATGCGACACTCTCCTCAGTTGGATGTGGTATTCAATGCACAGAAGTGTTCTATTGTTGATTGGGAGACCTGCACCACTATGGTTGTTGGCATTGAGGATCATGGTCTATATAGACTTGTGGATATAGGTGATTCTCCAGAGTTAGCCATGGTAGGCATAAATTCTTCCATCAGCAGTCTTTGGCATCATTGTTATGGGCACTTAAATATGCACTATCTCTCTCAACTATCTCAGGAGGGACTTGTAACTGGTTTACCTGAGATCTAGACTTAGCATCATGGAGTTTGTGGAGCTTGTTAGGTTGGGAAACAATACAGGACATTGTTCCCAGATGGTGACTCATGGCGAGCCTCCAAGGTACTACAGTTGGTTCACGCTAATGTATGTGGGCCAATGAATACACCTTTTGCTACTGGTTGCAGGTATTTCTTGCTTTTTGTTGATGATTTTAGTCATAAAATGTGGGTGTACTTTCTTAGACAGAAATCAGATGTGTTTACTAAATTTCAGAAGTTTAAGGCCTTAGTAGAGAAAGAGTCTAACTGTTACAGTCACTCTTAGGTTAGATAATGGGGGGGAATTTTGTTCTACTGATTTCTCCAACTTTTGTGATATACACGACATCAAACGTCAGTTAACCACACCCTACACCCCTCAGCAAAACGGTGTTGTAGAGCAGCGCAACCGCACAATCATTGAGATTACAACACATGAGTGTTCCTAAAATAATTGGGCAGAAGCAATCTACACTGCCGTCTATCTTCTTAATCGGTCTCCTACATGGGATGTTAAGGGGAAGACTCCTGAGGAAGCTTGGACTAGTTGCAAACCTCAGATCAGTCATCTGAAAATCTTTGACTCTTTAGCATATGTATGGATTCCATATGCCAAGCGCTCCAAGTTGGATTCCAAGAGTCAAAAGCTTATGTTCACAGGGTACAGTGACAACCATAAGGCTTACAGGTTGATTGATGTAGACATCGATCATCTCATCTTTAGTCGTGATGTTGTTTTTGATGAAGAACGAGGACCTTTTCACCTTTCGTCGTCTATGTAGAATTCTGAGGATTCGTCTTTGAAGGCTTCTAATTTGGGTGTCTGTCTTCCATTAGGTCCACCTAATGGGAGGGATGATGCAAATTCTGCTTTTGATGATGCTCAACCCAATTTTTCTTCGAATGATGTTGATCTTCCACGTGTTGAACCTATTCCAAATCCAGTACCAGTTCCAGCTCCTCTTGCATCCGATGTTGACACTTCTACTCTTTGACCTAAATGGTGGGTTAAGACCATTGGTGATCTTCATGATGATGAGCTCATTGAGGGTAGATCGTCTAGAAACAAGAGCAAACAACATCATACAGTTAATTTTGCTCTCATGGCCAACATTCACAATGTTTATGAGCCTCATACATATTCAGAGGCTAACGAAATTCCTGAGTGGAAACAGGCTATGGAGGTTGAATACCATAGTCTTCAGAAGAATAAAACTTGGGTCCTTTCTGATCTTCCTCCAAGGAAGAAGCCCATCAGCTACAAATGGGTTTATAAGGTTAAGTACAAAGCTGACGGAACCCTTGACATATACAAAGCTCATCTCATTGCTAGGGGGTTCTCACAGAAGGTAGGCATTGACAAGGAAACTTTTGCTCTTATAGCCAAAATGAGTACCATTCGGCTCATCCTTGCCTTAGTAGCCTAGTTTGGTTGGAAAGTCCATCAGATGGACATTAAAAGTGCTTTCCTCAATGGTGAGTTAAAGGAAGAAGTCTATATGATGCAACCTCTAGGGTTCAAGGTTGTTGGTAAAGAATACCGGGTGTGCAAACTAGTGAAAGCACTCTATGGCCTAAAATAGGCTCCTCGGGCTTGGTACATCAAGATCGACAAGTACCTCACAACTCATCGCTTTCAGAGGAGTCTATCTGATTCTATTATGTATGTCAAAGACACTAGTAGTGATATTCTTATTCTTGTTGTCTATGTTGATGACCCGATCATTACTGGCAACTCGACACATTTGATCGATGAGATCAAACAAGATTTGTGCAACTCATTTGATATGACAGATTTAGGACTTTTGCATTATTGTTTAGGTGTTGAGGTCTGGTAGACAAAGAACAATATCTTCATCTCTCAGTCCAAATATGCTTGAAGTTTATTGGATAAGTTCCAAATGCAAGATTGCAAGCCTGCCTCCACACCTATGGAAAAGGGCTAAACTCAGCTAAATCAGATTCACCTGTAGTGGATGAATCCTTGTTTAGGAAACTAGTGGGCAGCCTCATCTATCTCACTACCACTAGACCTGACCTTAGTTTTGCAATGAGCTACATTTCACACTTCATGACAGCGCCCAAGGCTGATCATTGGGTAGCAGCAAAACATGTGCTATGTTATGTGAAGGGCACTTCTACTTATGGACTTCTTTACACTATGAGTCATGATCCTAGGCTCATTGGTTACATAGATTGGGCAGATTCGATTGATGACAAAAAATCAACATCTAGTTATGTTTTCAGTTTGGGATCTGGTGCAGTCACTTGGACTAGTAAAAAGCAGTAGGTAGTGGCTCTTTCCTCGACAAAAGCAAAGTATTGAGGAACAGTTAAGGTAGCTTGTGAGGCAGTTTGGCTTCGCTGGATGTTTGCGGATATGCAAATATCTCAAGCAGGCACGACTCCCTTGTTCTGTGATAATCAAGGAGTTCTCAAACTTGCCACAAATCTAGTCTTCAATGAAAAAACCAAGCATGTGGAAACTCATTGTCACTTTATTCGAAAGCTTGTTGAAGACAGATCAATTTAGTTGTTGTATGTTCCAACAGAGGATCAAACAACAAATATTCTCACCAAGCCTTGAGCCCAAAAAAGTTTGTTAGATTTAGAGGGCAACTTGGTGTAGTTGATAGATTGACCATTAAGGGAGGGTATTAGAATAATTAAAATTATCTCTTATTAATGGTCAATATTGTACCATATTGTATAATTAGACAGTTTCTAATTTTTGTCTTTGTTCACGATTGTTTCGTTATAGAAACATCGTTCCTTGTAATTGCTATATGTACATTCCATTCTTTTAATAAAATCATGCAATTACCTGGCTCAATTCGTTTCATAGGATGTGGGACATGTACTCTTTAGGGAACCTTCTTTTGTAGGCATTACAAAGGCAACTTAATTCTCTACATCAACTTAAAGCTAAAAGGCTATCACAGTCTTCACATCCACCCACGGACTCTTGAAGGGGAACACTTAAGGGCTCATTTTGGATGGTGAATTCAATATTATTCAGGTCTTCTTAAATTGCATGGCAGTTCTCTTTCTCAAAATAACATTAATCCCAATATTCATTACTCACTTTTTCACCTCTATCCTGAAACGGGGGTTTGCAGGCGGATAAGATCATCTACCGTCAACCTGTCAAGTAAATTTTTTTATGACAATTATCTATTTGTTGTTTGGTGTTGCCCTCTACTTGTTGGGATGCTTGAAGGGGAACAATTAAGGGTTTATTCTGGATGGCCAATTCAACATTAAACAGGTCTTCTTGCATTGTTCTGCCAATTCTCTTTCTCATCATTATTTTAATCCCAATATTCATTTTACTCATTTTTTTGCCTCCATCCTGAATAGGAGGTTGTGGGAGGATAAGATCATCTAGCATCAACTCTTGTAAAGTAAGTTTTTTATGAAAATAATATGTTTGATGTTGCGCTTTGCTTGTCAGAATGCTTCATAGTCAAAGGAAGAAACAACAAAGGATGAACCTATATCTTTATTGTAATCCTTTACATTTTTTGACAATCCACCCAAAATTTCATCATTCATTTGATCATCTACTAGTTATTTTAATTGTATTTTATGGCAAATAAGCTTTGCTATGGTCATATGGCCATCAAATTTAAGTTTGGCATGGGGGTACAAATCCTAGGCCGTTATTTTAGGCATAAGCATGTATTTGAGTTTCTAGGGAATGCATCCTTTTGTTGTTATTGGGAGGGAGCACTTTGAATTTATGTTTAGGGTCATCCAAACTGAATTACTTTTCTCAGTTGACAGAAAGTTCTCTATGACTGGAGATTACATAATGCTATAGGCTATGTGGCCCCGGTAACCGAGTACAAGTATGTGAAAGCTTCAAACGTGATTGCCATGTCTAAGCTTTGTATCTATTTGTGATAAAAAGGACAGAAGCATGTTTCTCACTAAGGGATATATGTATGGTTATTGGCAACAAGACCAAATCAATTGAATCAAATTAAAACTTACAACACAGTGATAAACATAAAAGAGGAAGTTTTGAATAGTTGCAAACATGTAAATGGCATCTAATTATTAGATAATCTGATTAACAATGACATAATCCTAAATGGTAATATGGGTGATGGCAATAGACTCAGTCAAATGAAATTGTCCATTGATCAAATGTAAACTCAGAACATAGCAATAACACAAAAAGAGGTATTCTTGGTTAGTTGCAAACATGATCATGGCATTTCAATAGTTTGCTAATTTGATTAACATCAGCAAGACGGTAGTATTCATGAACAAATTTATAAGCATTTGTACTGCTTTCTGTAATCATGGAGGGTTTGAGTAGACACGAGATATGATTGACAAGAGTTTTATTTTCTTTTATGTTATTCTCTTGTGTTAAGTAATTTCATTACAAGGGGTAGTAGAGCATGTTCACATATCGAAGGTGAGAAGAGGGGGACTTTTGTTTTGTTTTGAAGGTGATGTTGACAAGTGCATGTCTCATAAATGCGATTTTTTAAAAATCTTGAGGGGTGATCTAGGTCACTAGGCAGGTACAACAACGTATAAGGAACAATAGGAAATTGACCAACCATGTTTCCAATGTTCTCATTCCTCAACCATAAGTAGAGGATGACAAAATATAAATAATTGTCCAACATGTATCCACAATTAGTTCCCTTTGTTACAATCCCATCCATCCTCAAAATGTATCCCAAGTCGCTCATTACTACATTTCCCATTTTATAAAAAATATCAAAATTAAACCCAAAACAGAAAGAAAGTTGTCAAACAACCCCAACTAACATTCTCAACAACCTCAAAAACCCTCAATTAACTCCTACCAACTTCCCAAAATGCTTAACTAGAAACAATTACTTTCTTGGTTTTATATACCTTCTATAACTAAAATTATCTAGTAACCCTTAGGAAAATAAGTTAGAAGTTAGATTATTGAAAGCTGGACATTTAGGAGTTAGCTGAGTAGAGTTAGAAGGTAGAATTTTTTGCATTAGCGTAGCTGAATTGATCGAAAGGTGTTGGTTTCCGTACACCAGTGAAGTTTTTCCAAAATTGTAAATGTTGCTTATCTGTTTTACCATAGTAAAAACAGCTAGATTTAAACCTGCTTTAAGTTATACTATGGAATGGCATAGTTAAATTGATCATCTTCCAAGGTCCTGGGTGTTGGGTCACAACGTTACTGTTTTGCTGAGTGGTCAATGAGGCTGTAATATTCAAGGGGTCTACTGGTTATTAAGCTTCTTGGTTGTTGCGAGATTGAACTCCTATCTAAACCTACTCTAACCGAAGGATAAAGAAAAGAAAAAAAAAAGATATATCAGGGATGCAAGAAAGAGAGAAATGTTGATTCATCTAATTAACTAGACTTGTTATTCTTCAAGGGATTCTTAACTTAAACTACAGAACAAATCAACCAGTAACCAATACACAACCACATTCATTCACAGTGCAAATATTAACAACAGATTGCAAATCACTCATTACAATTCGAACTAAAGAAAAGATAAAACTTTATTTTGTTTCTTCAAAGTACTTCAAATCAAATAGTTAATAAAACAAATGTCATTCCAGAGTATAACTTAAAGCAGGTTTAAGTTTGATTGCTTCTATTGTGGTAAAAAAGGTAAGCAACATTTACAATTTCGACAAACTTCATCGATGTACGAAAACCAATATCTTTCGATCAATCTAGCTACGGTAATTTAGAAAATTCTACTATTTAACTCTACTCAACTAACTCCTAAATGTTCAGCTTTCTATAACTACTTTCATGGTCTTACATACCTTCTATAATTATCTCCTTAATACCCCCTTAAGCAAGGCTTACACAAATTAAAGATTACCAATCTCAAACATACATTAATCATAATTACAAAAATCTTTGATAAATATATTTCATGTTTTAAAAGGATATTCAAAAGTATCTTAGGGGATGCCAATGTGTCAAATCACTTTTATTTCATGAATATTTGTTTGACCATACACCAAATTCCTCATTGAATGGCCAATTATATCCAAGTATCTTTGCATATTTATTTTGATGAGTTTGGTAACTTGCATCCAATAATACTTTGACCTCCTTTATAAAGCTATTTATTCTTGACTCTGATTTAAGTAACTTGTCTGATTTAGAGTTACACAAGTTTGGGTCAACCTTACTTCCCTGAATTGTCAATTTGATGAGTGCAGAGGTGATATCTTGGAATTCAACTTTCTAATTTTTTAGTGGCTTCAAACCATCGACACTATCAAGTAATGATGGAACATGACATTCTTCTAGTGCCTTGAAGTTTTTATTTTCTCCTGGAGAGTCAATTCAAGTTTATTTTGGTACACATAGACATCATTTAATAGCTTGACCACTTCATATGCACTTGCAATTTCCTTGGGATCTTTAGATGATACTTAGTATTTCCCAAAAGTGTACACATTATTAGTACCCTTGGAATCCATGCACTCAAAATTGGCTTTGAGATCATGTTCTACTTTTCTCTTCCCCATATTTCACTAAGTTATCATAGAAAACTCAAGCATCATCAACCTTATGCAAGATGTAGACAATTCTATGACTAAACAAATTATTTATTGAGTTAGAGATCTCCCTAACTGCCTTTTCTTTTGCAACTTCCTTTGATTCTTGACTTCTCTTCATTTTGTTTTTGAAATCTTTTATTCTCAATATCAGAGTATCCTTGTCCTACTAAGACATATTGTCTAAAGGAGAAGGAGACTTGACAATGTTTGTTGTAGTGATTTTTGGTTGCACTACCATAGTTTTAATCTTTTTATATTGGTGTAACAACTTTGTGTACTCATCTTGTAGTTCGTCAAAAATTCTTGTAATTTTTTAAATGTTGCTTAACTAAACATGGAAATACTTACTACTAATGATGTAGCCTGAGGGGCTATAGTATCTCCCAATATTTTGATGATTAGATTGCCACTTAGTTCATTAATGTCTTTGGCTACCTAAGGCTTGTTATACTTTGGAGCAACAACCCATATGGATAATTTTTCATACTTTGCACTAAAACTAGACCCAAAGTGTAACTCTTTTGCTAGCTCTTCACTCCCATGAAGGTCTTCCTTCACATCTTACCTTCTTATAGTATCCATGGCAATTTGTAGAAGATATGTCCCATACATGCATAAGCATCCACTTTTCTTAACTAATCTTCTTCTTCCCTTTGGGATCATATTAGCAAAATAAAGATCGATCTTCTTTTCAATGCTCTAAGTAGTATCTTTATCATCTCCAACCTTTTGTTGTTCTTCATCTTTCCTTCTTTGTATATTAACATTTGTTTTTACCTTTTTTAGCATCATTCTAAATTTATTAGACTTAATAAAGTCATCATCTAAAAGGATTTTTTCACAAGCTAATGCTTTGCCATCTTGCATTACTCTATCTCCTTCCACTAGATTCATCAATGCTCTTTGCAAGGGAATATCATGGATAATGTGTCTCCCAAGTGAGGAAATGGCTTGTCTAATCTCCACTTCATCAAGACTATTTTTCCCACCTTCCTTTATAATTTCATAGTCAACCAATGGTTGAACAACTCTCACATGTATGACCTCTTCAAAGGAATTACCACGTGCTTCCAATACAATTGACAACCTTAGGGCCTAAATAACTAGTTTCTCAACTCCTTATTCTTCATGCTCCTGAATATCAATGAATCTTTTATGGGAACAGGGAGGGGTACTCAAATGAGTCATTACTGCTAGAATATCAATTTTTTCTATCATTATCCTAATTCTTTTAATTGTATCTTTGATATCAATGAAAACACCTTTATAATCATTGTTAATGGTCATTCTCCTCCTCTCAACTATGAGGATACATCTCCATTTATTGGTAGTAATCTCAATTTCATCCTTTGTTAAGTAATTTCTAATCAATTTTGTAGACTCATTGTAATAGTGCTCATACACCAACCTACCCACTTTCTCTTTGGTTCTATCAATGAAATGCTTAGGATAATTTCTTCTTTTTTACCTCCACTTCCATCCCATACTCCAATAGTTTTAACTCCAAAGGCTTCCAACCTTCCTTGGAAACCATGTTGAAATCTAAAAATTCTAGTGTTGGTAGAAATAATGATCCATTTCTATGCTTCCTAAGATGAATCTAATCTACCTCATTTAATTGACACACAGTCTTGTTGATGGTAGTTTTAGCACAACCAAACTAAAGTATAATGATGGACACAATGCTTCTCTTGAAAAGTTGAGAGACCCTTTCAAATTTAGCTCCAAAATTCCTTTTTAGTTAGGTCTTAATTGTCTTGGAAAAGCTAAGTGGTCTATGTGATTTATTTAACAAGGAGCCTTTGCTAGTATGAATAAATTTGGACAAGTATTACATTCATACACTTCGGATCTCCTAAACATAAGTTCAATCTTTGAAGCTCATATGGGAAATTACCTATCGAGCCTATTATACACTAACCCACTCTATTATAAACCTACCGTAAAGCTATCAAGTTGCAAAAAAGTCAAAAGAGGATTAGGTTTTAGAGAAAATAAAATAAACAGACAATGATAAGCTCAACTTTATTTCTTATCTCTAAAAGATTTAATGAAATTAGAACAAACCAATATTGCAACAACAAGTATTCACAATATCATCCACAACATTAGTGTAAGATTCTAAGGAAAATCATAATGTCAGATATTTCACATTGAATGTATTACAACCACCATATTTCATGCATAGATCCATACATAACTCTATTGCAAGCACATTAAAATATATCTCACCAAGTTATTCACTCTTAAAGAAGTAAAGTAGAACAAACCACTACCAAAGTTGAGAACACTCAAAAACAACATGCTTGATCCTTTATTACTTTGAATATACATGCATATTACAATTTTTGGTAGGGATTCCATACTTTAAATTCAATATCTTGTTGGTAATAAAAATGTCAATATATCCTAACAAAATCTACAAAAAGGACTATAAATAAACAATCTTGGGTGGCAAAAAATAGGAATACAAAAAAGGTCAACCTAAGTCCTGTTATCTCCTAGAAATGCACCCTATGCAAAGTTATAAAAACTGAGCTTTCTAGAGAAACATGGGATCATTTCAAGGTTGTGGGTCGCCTAAGTTGAAATGAACCTCTGGAGAAAGTCGGCTTCCTTTAGTGTCACCTAAACTATTGATCTTTGTGAAGGGAAAGGGAGGAGTGCATAAAAACAAAACTAACACTATGGTGATACACCGAACTAATAAGAGCAGTGGAATAATTGATTGACACTTGAAAATTGTTAATGATCATAAAATTACACATCAAATCTATATAAGCTATACATTAATACGTCACAAACAGGCTTGATTCACACACTTTTCTAGAGAGAAAATAATTTTTACAGACTAGAATCCATATGTGATTATGTAAACACAGTTTGTGATGTGACTAATGATACTTTTGCAAAGGAAGGCATGAAATACAAGATAAAGTTATAAAGGAATGAAAGAAATTCACAAAATAACTTGATCATTAACCTGAAATGCACGACACTTGCAAGAACAAGATGGTAATTTGAATCATCCACAATGATTAAGGTAAACTCTGTATATTATGCTCTAAATGAGTTACAAAATCTAGTATTTTCTTCTAAGGATTCTCAGAAGTCTCCAAAAGCAGAAAAATATACCAATAAGAATTGCCTACAAAAAGGCAAAAAATGCCATATATACCAAAGTGTGTCAGCCCCCTTGGGGCTTACAAAATATCAGACTTCAGAAAAAAAAACTCCCCTAGATCTTTCGAATGGAGTTAATTCCATATTAAACGCGCGTCCTTGCTGTCCATGTTGGTGAAGAGTTGCTCCAGGAAAAGCCTTCTTGATCTTTTGCAGCTACCGCATTCACTTCTGGTCCCTATGGCGATCTCTCGAACCTCCCTGTTGAGCTGCCATGAATGCTTCAGAGTTTAGAGTCGATCCACGTCACCTTCGCCCTGTTGATCTCCTAGGCACCTGTCAAGATGCCAACGGTCCACCTGTAGCTTCCTCTGATTGGTCAAACAGATGCCACATAGATTCTTCGAGTAGTCAAAAGTTCCCTCTACAGAATCGCATGTCGGCAAGACACTAATCGTGTCTCCCCGATGTGATTATACCTTCCTCCAACTATCGGCATAACGTATGACGATTGGCAAGACCACATAGCGAGTTACAAAAGTCATCGATCTCATTGAAACCATCGGCAAGACAATCGTTTTCGGCCAGACAACATGGCGAGCCCTCAGGAGTTATACCAATGTCACCATCTCATTGCCTAGTCATCTGCATTCGGCAAGAGTTCCTTTAGTCGGAAAGATATCATACTGCTCCTTGTGAGTTATATCGTTGTGCCTCCGTCGGCAGGACATCCATGTGTCGGTGAGAGGTTATGCCAAATGCGATATACTATCGGCGAGCCCATTTCATGGTCGGGGAGACTTCGCTCGATCGCCGGGACATTACAGCGAAAGCAAATCATTCAGGCAGGAGTCTCTCCAATATCTACTTGTGAACAAACCTCGGCAAGACCCTCGGCACTCGACAGGACATCTTACCAATGTCAAACTCTCTCGGTGAGCTCTCTCATTCTCCCCGAGCTATTTTCTTTCGCCGAGACCTTGGCCTGTGGGTCAAAGGTTATATCGATGTCATTCTCTCTCGACGAGACCTTTTGTTGTCGGCGAGACTCTTGCCGAAGACAACACATATCGAGACCCCTTCATTATCGGCAGAACCTCATACTTTCGCCAAGACATCACGGCGACTCTACCTTCCTTTGCCCCATCGCATCTTTTGGCCAGACTACCTGCTTGTCGTCAAGACTTCATAGCGAACTCCTCCTTTCTGCCCGAGCTCACTTTATTTCGCCGAGACCCCTTCTTGGTCGGCGAGACCTTATGCCGAAGGAAAAATCTTTCGGCGAGCTCGCTATTGGTGAGACCTCTTTTTGTCGCCGAGACCAAGGCCTGTCGGCCAGACCTCATGCCAGGGTCCACTAGTCACACCAAAAGTTTACACCATCGGCGAGACCACAAGCAGTCGGTGAGACCTCGTGCCAAAGGCACCCTGCTTTGGAGAAGGCTCATTTCAGTCAGGAAGACTCTTCTTTATCGCCGAGACATCTCAGCGAACTCAACTCCTATTTCGAGAGCCTTTAAAGTCGGGGAGACCCTCATCCTTTGGCGAGACCCTTCAATGAAGCTCGCTTCCTTTGCTGACGCCACCTCATTTCGGCGAGACCTTACCCCATCGGTAAGACCTCCTAGCGAACCCCCCACACATACGCCGAAGGAATCCTGCTTCGGTGAGACATCACCGGATCGGCGAGACATTTGGCTGACGACAGCTACTTCGCTGAGACCTCCATACGCTTCGGTGAGACTCCACCTCATCGGCAAGACGTTACACCGAAGCCCCCTAGTTATAGCGAAACCTCACCCGATGACGTCCCTTTCGCCGAGACTCTCATCAGTCGCTGAGACATTACCCCGAAATGACTCTATTTCCCTGAGCCCAGACTTCCTCCTTTTGGCAAGACCACTCTCTATCGGCCAGACCTCATGGCGATGATGCCTCCATTCAGCGAGGCCCCTTCTAGTCGGCGAGACATCTTGAAGGTCTTGGCGACTCTCTCCTTGAGGATTTTCATGCCGAACTTGACTAAGGCAGGCTCTCCAACTGAGTTCCCTGTGACCTAGCATCAGATGTATGATTTAACCCCTGATGTAAATGTCCCATCTAGCCTTCTTGGACATTTGAAACACAATTTGTCCTACTTGATTGAGCCCATAGGTGAAAATTGGGCAACATTTCTAGCGACCTTTGTTGGATGTTTGCTTGCTAAACATGAAAACTAGTAGCCAAAACTTTTCCATTGAGCATGCAGTCATTAGGAAAACATTAGAAAAGAAAAACAAAAACAATTCGCGCATGGCTGCAACTCGCTTGAGACTCAGAACACAATAGGTTGCCAAAAACAACAAAACAGGAGAGGATGAAAAGGAACTATATACCGTGCTGGAACAACACTTAGGGAAAACATAAAACCTAACCTAATATGTACAAAGGAGGAACTCGTCAGACTTGAAAACAGGGTTTGAGGTGTATCCCATTGACTAGGATAGGAAACACTTCACCTTCGGTTGTGGCCAATTGATAAGCATTGCGTTCTTTGCAGACTCTGATGATAAATGGACCTGTCCACGTGTTGTCAAACTTTGTGTGATGGCCTGGCCTGCTTTTTAGAACATCCCATTTGAGAACAATATCACCTTCTTTAAAGATTTTGGTTGTGGCTTTCTTGTCAAATGTTCTCTTTGTTTGGCGCTGATGATACTCCAGAGCTTTCATTGCTTTGTCTCTTAATTCTTTGAGCTCCATGAGCTCTGCATATTTCACGGACATTGGGTCCTGTTCCTCAAACATCTCCAACTGGTGAACAATGTTTAGAGCTGGAAGCTCCACAGACAAAGGCAATCTTGCCTCTTTGCCATAAAATAACATGTATGGTGAATTACCAATAGACCTCTTAGGAGTCACTCTGTCTTCCCAAAGCGCATATTTTAGATTTACGTGCCAGGTCCTTCGATTATCCTCATGGTTCTTTTAATAATCCTGATGAGATTTTTGTTTGTGCTTTCAGCTAAACCATTACCCTGAGGGTAGTAATTTGAGGATGTATTCAAATGAATGCCATGTTTAATAGCCCAATCAATTACTCTTAAACCTGTGAATGCAAGAGCATTATAAGATATAATAGAGTTAGGAAACCCAAATCTAGTTACTATGTCATCATAGAAATTCAATACAGAAGATTCATTTGCCTCTTTTAATGCAACCGCCTCTGTCCACCATGTAAAATAGTCAGTGGCTGTAAGTACCCACTTGTGACCAGCACTGGAAGGTGGATTTATTGGCCCAATGAAGTCAATGCCCCATCTCATGAAGGGCTGTTGTACCTAAATTGGATGTAGAGGCATAGCAGGCAGCTTTTCTTTTCCTACAAAAAGAGCACACTTCACACATTTCTTTGACCATGCATATGTATCTTTAAATAAGTTGGGCCAATAGTAACCAGCTCTCATTATCTTCCATGCAGTAGTCCTCAGAGCAAAGTGAACCCCGAAACTCCATCATGAAACTCATGAAGTACCTTCTCAACCTGATCACTGTGAATACTTCTTAATAGAACACCATTCAGATATTTTTTGAAAAGAACATTGTTCACCAGCACATATGGTATGGACTACAGTCTGAAGTATCTTCTTTTAGCTCTGTTCAAACCTGAAGGACACTCACCAATTTGTAAAAAATGGGTCATGTCTTGAACCCAATTAATTGTTATCACAGACACATCATCTTGAGCATCCTGAGACTCATTTGTATTAGCAAAAACAACATCCTTTTGTGATTCATTTTCACTAATTGACCCTGTAGCAAGCTGTTCACAGAGACCTTTACCTCTAACCAGTTTGGTAATCTTGATATCCACATCATATTCCATTACCTTAGTGATCCACCTTGCTCTTTTTTCATTAAGATCTTTACTCAACAAAAATTCCTTCACACTTGAGTGTGCAACCAGAATATGAATTTTGTTGTTTGAAACTAGAGGCTTAAACTTCTTTAGGCTTTTGATCACAACGAGAACGTGCTTTTCAACAAATGTATATTTCTCTTCATAATCAGCAAGTGCTTGACTAAAGAAAGCTATTGGCTGCCCTAAATTATCACTATTTTTCTATACCAGCATAGCCGAGATTGAACCAACACTGCCAAAAGCATATAAGAAGAAGTCTTTAGAAAAATATGGATTTACCAATGTTGGAGCTGATGCTAAAGCTTCCTTGATTTCTTCAAAACTGCATTTTGCTTCTCCAGTCCAACTGAAAACTACATTCTTTTTAAGCATGGCGGTCAAAGGCTATAACAGGTTTGCGACATCAGGGATGAACCTTCTCAGAAGTTAATTTGGCCCAAAAAGCTCTACAGACCCTTCTTTTGATTGGGTAATGGCAACTCAAGTATGGCTTTGACTCTTTCAGGGTTAATAGTAATTCCTTGCTTTGACACAATGTGTCCTAATAATTTCCTTTCATGAACAACAAAGATACTCTTTTTTGGATTGAGAGAAATACCAAATTCTCTGCATTTTTCAAAAACTTGCTTAAGGTGTAACAAATGTTCATCAGCGTTCTTAGAATAAACTGTAATGTCATCTAAATAAATCAGCACAATCTTATTAATCAAACTTTGAAATGCCATCTCCATGGCCCTTTGAAACGTAGCACCAGCATTAGATAAACCAAAAGGCGTCCTTTTGTATGTCATGGTGCCCCACTTAGTTGTAAAAGCAGTTTTGAACTGATCCTCTTCCTTAACCAGCACATGATTATAGCCTGAAAAACCATCTAATAAGGAAAATCTTTCAAAACCAACAACTACTTGTAAGATTTGTTCCATGGAGGGCAGCGGGTGGTGATCTTTCAAAGATGCTCGGTTAAGATCCCTAAAGTCTACACAAAGTCTTATTTCACCATTTTTCTTTCTAACTGACACAAGGTTAGAAACCCATGAAGTGTGTTTAATAGGAAAGATGATACCCCCCTCAACTAGTTTGGTCAGCTCTTTAATCATTAAGGGCTCAAGCTTAGGATTCAAGGGCCTCTGTTTCTGCCTTACTGGCTTAGCATTAGGTTCTAACTCAATTGTGTGCTGAGCAATATGGGGATCAAACCCTTTCAAATCTGATTATTCCCAAGCAAACACATCATAAAATTCCTGGCATAAGGCAACAAAAGATTGTTTATCTTCATGTGAACAAATTTTGCCTATCTTAAGGAGTTTACCTTTGAAAATCTCCAATTTTTCATAATGTTCTTCTTTGATTTGCAAGCCAACTTTACCCTTTTTAAGCTGATCGTCAGTACTAAAAATTGACTCTAAGGTAACAAGGCCTTTAGGTAACTTATTTATCCTCAGCTGTATGACTTGATCACCATACTGTTGCTTAAGTTTTTCTTGATTCACCATGGAGAACTGATCTTCTTTGAGCAAAAAAGAAAGAATCTGTTCATCACTGTCAAAAACTTGCCAGTGAATGTTGTTATCAGGAATTGATGGCTTGACTACCACTTTCACATATTGTTGTACTTTCTCTTTTCTAATGTCACCTGGAATATCAAACTATGCTCCAATGGATGCAAGCCTATCAGCATGCTTGTTCTGGTTCCTTGGAATAGATACTAAGTTAAAAGCATCAAATTCCTTAATCATATTCCACACTCTGTTTCTATAAGACTTTAGTGTGTCATTTTTAGCAACATTCAGGCCTCTTATTTGATTGACAATTAACTCACTATCCCCATACACTTTCAAGCGAGTTATTCCTCTCTTGCTTGCCCACTCAAGACCTTGAACAAGGCCCTCATACTCAACAATGTTATTAGAGCATGCAAAAGCAAAACGGAATGCAAAATAATACTTATCACCCTGTGGAGATAAAAGCATTGCACCTCCTCCAGCTCCATTTTTGCTTCTAGAACCATCAAAATATATCTCCCATAATTCATTCTGCTGCTCAAACTGACTCTCTGCACTTCTTTCAAGATTTGGCATTTCTGTCTTAGCTTCATGCAATACATAATTGCCTAGGCCAACGTCTTGAATAAGCTCATTTCGATTATCAATCACATTCTCAGCTACCCATTCATTCAGGAGTACCTCAGGTACACTCACAGCTTGTAACTCTTGTGCTGAAGCAAGTTCAGTATCCTCTAAAACAACAGAATTAACATTAATAACAGATGGCACATAAGGCTCAATGTGATCCTTGGAAAGGGACTCAGAAGTTATAGTTACCTTAGTACCATACCTGGTCCTAAAAAGCATATGGGACCAATCTGAAGATAAATACCCTACAATTTTAGCTGTGAAGTCTCTAGACAGGCATAAAGCAAAAAATGGAGGCAAATCTATGACAAACACATCTTGCAGGATTGAAAAATTAGGACAGGCATGTAGCGTAAGATGCAGATTTTTAATAACACCTATAGTGTTTACTGTTGTCCCATCCAATTGAAGTACTCCCTTTTCTAATGGCTGGTATTGTAAACCTAGCTGGTCTGCAATCTTTTTTGGCATTACCGAACTGCTAGCCCTGCTATCAACCATGCAATTGTGCACCAATTTATTCCCCACTATTAAGGAAACATAGAAAGGAGGGGGCTTGACACCATTACTTTGCTGTGTGGTACTATCCAAAAGCACATTGGTTAAAACTGACCTTGTTTGGCCTATAGAGACTTCATTTGGAAAATTCGCACTAACTGGATTTGATAAAGCTAACTGTAACAAATTCATTTGACCAGGGATTGCTAAAGAATCCCACATTGAAATTGAAACATTCATTTTTTTCTTACTTTCAACCATGTAATTGTGCACCAATTTATTCCCCACTATTAAGGAAACATAGAAAGGAGGGGGCTTGACACCATTACTTTGCTGTGTGGTACTATCCAAAAGCACATTGGTTAAAACTGACATTGTTTGGCCTATAGAGACTTCATTTGGAAAATTCGCACTAACTAGATTTGATAAAGCTGACTGTAACAAATTCATTTGACCAGGGATTGCTAAAGAATCCCACATTGAAATTGAAACATTCATTTTTTTCATACTTTCAACAATGTTGAAAGGTGCAAATATATTTACCTTTGGCTGTGTCTTTACAACAACATGGTCAGGTTGCACTTGACCTGTGGATGAAGCATGTAAAGGCTGCTCCTTACTAGTGTCATGACCTCGCTGCAAAATGTGTGGTACTTGTTGATTTGATGGACTAGCAACTCCCTTATCTTTATTTGTTGCTTAGTCTATCTCAAAAGACCTCTTCTTGGCTTTAGTATTAGCAGCAATAGATGTGTCATCCTGGTTGACTCCACAAAATTCCTCTCTCTGCCAATTCAGGAGAGTTGAATCATCTGCAGGTTGATCCTGCTGTTGTGAATACCCTTCTTTAGGCAAATCTTGCACACCTACAACATTTTGCACCATAAGAGCTTGGTTGATCATGCCATTAGAGCACATAACTTGATTATGTGGATGATTACATGGATAACACCATTCATAATCCGTAGCCAGATTGTTTTGAATAGGAACAAGCTCTTTGACAGCACTAATCAGAGCTGGATTATAGGCCTGAAAAGGTCTTGTAGCAATATTTTGTCTTGGGCCTTGGTAATTACCTTGATACTGCTATCTATTCCCTTGGAATTGCTATTGTTGACCTTGAAAAGGCTGATTTGAGGCCTGATTCTGCTGCTGATAAGGCCTAGTATAGGACTGTTGTTTTTCCAAGTTCACCAACTTGTTACTAAAAGTTTGTAAAAGACTTTTGATCTCTTGTAGCTCCTGTGATGAGCCTAAAACAACACTTTCTTGTTTATCAACGGCTGGAACAACAACTGGAAACGTTGGTACAGTTGGTAGAGGTGTAAAAGGAGGTACCTGCAAAGGCGTATTAGACTGTATATTTGGAAAAAATGACATTGGTGGCCTAGGGGCAATTTTTCCTGCCTAAATCAAGTAGTTTTCTGCCCTGATTTCCACTTCATATGTACCTGGCAAAGATTCGCCACCCATTGATTGTATCATAATTGAAATATCTCTATTTATAGCTCTAAGATAATACAGGAAGGCATACTCAGGTGAAGGCCTCACCGTTGCAGGAATTCAAAACTAAGTCCTCTGGAATCAAAAATTAAAATCTGTCATTTGCTCTTGAGAAGCTCTTTTTATAGTTGTCAACTGCTCCACCAGAGACAAGTGATCAAATTTATCTTGAAACTGCTTGTGCAGTTTGTCACCAAAGTCATCCCATGTTGCAATAGAGTTCACTGGTAAGCCCCGATACCATTGTAAAGCCTTGCCCCTGAGGGATGCAACAAGCAATCTTACAGCTACATCTTCATGAGTTATGTGATGTACTCCACATAACGAGGCTACATCCCTTATGTGCTCAATAGGGGTAGTCTGATCCTCCCCAGTGAAGATTGATAAATTCTTTAAGGCAACCACTGGTATATCGTTGTGTTGGGCCAAATTTAATGGACTACCTCCATCGAATGGCACAAAAGACTGATTTCTGGGAGCAGCCATTAGAGGTGGTTGAGGTTGGTTTAGTTGCACTCTAGGAAAATTAGAGGATGGGACAACAATATGAGATCTTTGAGATGGAGGAGTAGATTTGGCTCTTTTGGAATAAATAAATTTTATCCTTGGCCTTTATGTTGCTCTGCCTTTTCTCCTTGGTGGTTATAGTTGCAAATATTTGAAAGGGGACGAGCTGCTCCTTGTCTGAACTCTTCTCATAAACTGTAGAAGGCGTTGATTTCTTTCCTCTTTATGGAGTCGCCCATATGCAAAATGACTTTTGTAAAGTCTGAAACTTGCTGGTTGCATACCAAACCAACAATGTAAGGTGGAACTAGTCCCTTCGGGCGTGCCAAAACTATTATCTCCTAGAAATGCACCCTATGCAAAGTTATAAAAACTGAGCTTTCTAGAGAAACATGGGATTATTTCAAGGCTATGGTTCGCCTAAGTTGAAATGAACCTCCAGAGAAGGTCGACTTCCTTTGGTGTCACCTAAATTACTGATCTTTGTGAAGGGAAAGGGAGAAGGAGTGCATAAAATCAAAACTAACACTATGGTGATACACCGAACTGATAAGAGTAGTGGAATACTTGATTAACACTTGAAAATTTTTAATGATCATAAAATTACACATCAAATCTATATAAGCTATACATTAATATGTCACAAACAGGCTTGATTCACACACTTTTCCAGATAATAATTTTTACAGACTAGAATCCATATGTGATTATGTAAACATAGTTTGTGATTTGAATAATGATACTTTTGCAAAGGAAGGCATGAAATACAAGATAAAGTTATAAAGGAATGAAAGAAATTCACAAAATAACTTGATCATTAACCTGAAATGCATGACACTTGCAAGAACAAGATGGTAATTTGAATCATCCACAATGATTAAGGTAAACTCTGTATATTATGCTCTGAATGAGTTACAAAATATAGTATTTTCTTCTAAGGATTCTCAGAAGTCTCCAAAAGCAGAAAAATATACTAGTAAGAACTGCCTACAAAAAGGCAAAAAATGCCATATATACCAAAGTGTGTTGGCCCCTTAGGGCTTACAAAATATCAGACTTTAGAAAAAAACTCCCCTAGATCTTTCGAATGGAGTTAATGTTGTATTAAACACACGCCCCTGCTGTCCATGTCGGTGAAGAGGTGCTCCAGGAAAATCCTTCTTGATCTTTTGCAGCTACCACATTCACTTCTGGTCCCTGTGGCAATCTCTCGAACCTCCCTGTTAAGCTGCCATGAATGCTTTAGAGCTCAGAGTCGATCCACGTCACCTTCGCCCTGTTGATCTCCTAGGCACCGATCAAGATGCCAACGGTCCGCCTGTAGCTCCCTTTGATTGGTCGAATGGATGCCACATAGATTCTTCAGGCGGTCAAAATTTCCCTCTACAGAATCGTATGTCGACGAGATACTAATCATGTCTCCCCGATGTGATTATACCTTCCTGCAACTATCGGCATAACGTATGACGATCGGCAAGATCACATAGCGAGTTACAAAAGTCATATCGATCTCACTGAAACCATTAGCGAGACAATCGTTTTCGGCCAGACAACATGGAGAGCCCTCATGAGTTATATCGATGTCACCATCTCATTGCCTAGTCATTCGCATTCAGCAAGAGTTCCTTTAGTCGAAAGGATATCATACCGCTCCTTGTGAGTTATATCGTTGTGCTCCTTTGTCAGCAGGACATCCATGTGTCAATGAGAGGTTATGCCAAATGCGATATACTATCGGCAAGCCCATTTCATGGTTGGGGAGACTTCGCTCGGTCACCGGGACATTACAGCGAAATCAAATCATTCAGGCAAGAGTCTCCCCGATATCTACTTGTGAACAAACCTCGGCAAGACCCTCGACACTCGGCAGGACATCTTACCGATGTCAAACTCTCTAGGCGAGCTCTCTCATTCTCCCCGAGCTCTTTTCTTTCGCCGAGAACTTGGCCTGTTGGTCAGAGGTTATATTGATGTCATTCTCTCTCGGCGATACCTTTTGTTGTCGACGAGACTCTTGCCGAAGACAACACATATCGAGACCCCTTCATTATCGGCAAGACCTCATACTTTCACTGAAACATCACGGCGACTCTACCTTCCTTTGCCCCGTCGCATCTTTCGACCAGACTACCTGCTTGTCGCTGGGACTTCATAGTGAACTCCTTTCTGCCCGAGCTCACTTTATTTCGCTGAGACCCCTTCTTGGTCGGCGAGACCTTATGCCGAAGGAAAAATCTTTTGGCGAGCTCGCTATCGGTGAGACCTCTTTTTGTCGCCGAGACCAAGGCCTGTCGGCCAGACCTCATGTCGGGCTCCACTAGTCACACCGAAAGTTTACACCAACGGCGAGACCACAAGCAGTCGGTGAGACCTCGTGCCGAAGGCACCCTACTTTGGTGAAGGCTCATTTTAGTCGGGAAGACTCTTCTTTATTGTTGAGACATCTCAGCGAACTCAACTCCTATGCCGAAAGCCTTTAAAGTTGGAGAGACCCTCATCCTTTGGCGAGACCCTTCAACGAAGCTCGCTTCCTTTGCCGACGCCACCTCATTTCGACAAGACCTTACCCCATCGGTAAGACCTTCTAGCGAACCCCCCACACATATGTCGAAGGCATCCTACTTCGGTGAGACATCACCGGATCGGCGAGACATTTGGCCGACGATAGCTGCTTCGCCGAGACCTCCATACGCTTCGGTGAGACTCCACCTCATCGGCGAGATGTTACACCGAAGCCTCCTAGTTATAGCGAAACCTCACCTGATGATGTCCCTTTCGCCGAGACTCTCATCAGTCATCGAGACATTACCACGAAATGACTCTATTTCCCCGAGCCCAGACTTCCTCCTTTCGGAAAGACCACTCTCTGTCGGCCAGACGTCATGGCGATGATGCCTCCATTTAGCAAGGCCCCTTCTAGTCGGCGAGACATCTGGAAGGTCTTGGCGACTCTCTCCTTAGAGGATTTTCATGCCGAACTTGACTAAGGCAGGCTCTCCAACTGAGTTCCCTGTGACCTAGCATCAAATGTATGATTTAACCCCTGATGCAAATGTCCCATCTGGCCTTCTTGGACATCTGAAACACAATTTGTCCTACCTAATTGAGCCCATAGGTGAAAATTGGGCAACAAGTCCTATGTTGGAACATGGGCCCAATATTTAAAATGTACAAGTTATACTTTATTTTGCCCCCTTTATAGGTCTTATATTATTTTCAACTCATTTTTGAATTAATTTATTATAATTCTTGAAGGAATAATAAATGATTAAATATACAATAACATAAAGAATACACCACAGTTGACTAGGACAATAGATCAAGAAGGATATAAAAACCTTGTTAAGATCTTTTTCGTTTGATCCTTCATGGTACTTGACTTTCACCTTTTGGGAAAACACTGACTACTTGATCTTTCTTTGTAATTCTTGAAATTGGATTACATCCTCTTGGAAACCTTGAAAAGTAATATTATTCTTCATCAACTCATTGATGGTCTACTTTTTCAACTGGAGGGAATCTATGAATTCTTTGATGATTTGAGTTGTTAGTCAAACCGGCGAAGATTTATCCTAGAAGGTGCAAGGGATAGCCTCAATAACATTTTCAATTCAATCCATGACAACATTTGTTGTGTTATTATCACTGAGCTTGACTTGTCATCCCTTAAGTACCTTCACTATGAGCTTACTAGAATGCAACCATTCTACCAAAAAATCCTAATCTTCTTTATAAAAATGCCTAACTAGCACGACTCACTTGAAGGAAATGCCTTCATCCTCTACAAAATTGAGAGATATTCATCTCATACCAGCAATTCTTTGTCAAAAGTGCTCTCAAATTCTAATAATGCACTTGTCTCATCACTATTGTTGTGGCATCCTCTCCATGATTCTCTAATTACCTAGCTAATTTGAGCCTTCAATTCATCTCTCCATGTATTGTTATTAGGAATAACTACCTTCGGGCCTAGCTACTAATCATCTCTATGTAGGGTTGTTAATATGGATTAGAGCATGAGCACTACAATGAATCAGGCCCACTAGGTGACTGATATATGAGGTAAGTTGATCAACTTGAGTTTTCAATTCTTCTTTGGTGGTTTCATCTTTCTTCATTTCCTCCAAGATGATTAAAGTTGCTACTTGCAAATATTACTTTCCTTCTTTTATGGTTTGGTGTCCAGAGTTGATTTGTTGCACCAAATAGCCTCTATTTATCATTTAGGCTTCAACTTTATCTACCATTGGAGATGTTACTTGTACAACCCTTACATCCTGAGCATCAATAGTGATGGTGGAGAGAATCCTTTCCCTCTTCTGCTATGGTTGGGCCTTGAACATCTCCACAATAGTTGAGAAATCATATTCATTCTATGTGTATACCCTGTCTCTTCCCAACTACATGGTTCAACCATATTGAGAGTCTTGATGATTCTACCTCTTGAGAGAGAAGGGGAGGAGTATATGTTCTTCTAGAGGTAGAATCAAGAGAGTAAAAAGGAATCAAAACAATATCCCCAATAATATCTTGGGATTTTTCACCGTGTTCATCATGTGGTGAAATTGTCTTGGGCCAGATAGTCAAGATTATCACTACTTTCCTCACATGTAAGGGAACCTTCAACTAGGTACTCTTTTATTTGTTTATCATCACCTTTAGGTTAATTTTTTATTCTCTATCTTTGGAAGGTGATATTATCTCTATATGTGAGGGAGAAGGTGGAGTTGGAATTAGCATTTGAAGTAGTGGAACCAAAGTTTGAGGTGGAGGTGTTGTCTAAGAGGACGGTTATGATGAATGTGTTGGCATGGGGGATGTAGGAAGGGGTGAGGAATAGTTCCCCTAGAGAAAGGTGAAAGATGGACCCGGACAATAAGATGCTAATTATCCACCCTCATTCTCCTTATTAGAGAAACATTGTCCTCATCACTCTCATTAGATTTAATTTCCATAGCCTTCTCCTTTTCTTTCATTTTAGCAACAAATATAGTTTCTCTTGTCTCTTTTGGTTCAACCTCCTTTGTTGCAACTCCTATTATGAGTGTAATAGAAGACACACCTACCTCTATTTTCTTCTTCTTTTGAGTTTTGGGTGATGTATTTGGGTTAAACATGTCACAAGGATTCTTTAACCATTCCAAGGATCTATTCACTACCACTTGAGCCTTAGCCTCCATTGATAAGTATTCTATTATAGAACAGTTGATGCCACCAATAGCTTCATTAAATAATATGTATATATTATGGGAAGGGTGAAATAATTTACCATCTTCCTTTAATTTCTTTGGCCTGGCCACATTACACAACTTAATCATATCTGGGGTCAACCTATTGTAGTCCTTGATTCTTACTTCATGTTCATCAAGGCAATCAACCCAATGATCTTCTAATGTTGGCTCATGTTTGTAATAAGCCCCAATCAATGGACTTAACTTCCCAATAGAATCATATATGTTCCTAATATTTGTTGGGAATAGGATACTATTTAATTGCACTCCTAAACACATTTCATGTATCTCCTAAGTCCTTGGAAAGTATTCCCCAAAACTAGGATTAGAAAGAGATTAAATTTGAATGAAATGAACATGCAAATTGACATTTGTAATTATTCCTAAATGATAGGAACATGTGGGGATGTCCAAGAAGAGCTCCTACAAAATAGGAGCACATGTGGCACCCACATGGAAGGTGGAACCCACTTTGCTTAAGTTAACTGTTTGGAGGATTGATAGCATTTCAGTAATGCATGTAAAGATTCTACAAATTAGGGATTGATATTTACATGAGTGGAGTTCAATTCAGTTCAGTTACGGTTGAGTTATCTTCAGTTGCATGTAGTTAGTTTGTGTTGAATGCTAGTTGAATTTAGTTGACTTGAGTTGCATGACTAATGAATTCAGTTGCATGACAGATAACATGTGGATACATTCAGTTAAGTGGGGATGATCAATAATGCATAATGTTTGCATGAATTGGTGGAGAGATATCTTTCAGTTAACTAAGATTGACTTGGACCCACCTTGGGCGCCCAAGTTGGAATCTTTGAGTTAACACCTTTCGCATGAGAAAATATTTACAAGGCTCAATTAAGTGGGCCCATTCTTGGGCGCCAACTTTGAGGTGATGCTTGCAAGATATTTTCCTGATCAGAGTTTAGTTAAGTGTTCAGTTTGGGGAACCTAAATTAAATCTACAGTCTCATAGTTTTACAAGTTTTAAGCTACAATATTACTTTCATTTTCAACATTTGGTATCAAAGTACATTATCTTCATAGGTTTACAAGTTTTAAGCTACATGGAGTGGTTCCCTTATTCTAAATATGTAGTTATGACTGAAGATTGTAGCTTAAAACTTGTAAACCTATGAGAATGTTGGGAATAGGATTCCATTTAATATCGATTTAGAATCAAAATAAAGCATTTAAATGTTGAAAATGAAGGTAATATTGTAGCTTAAAAGTTGTAAAACTATGAGACTACATAGATCTAATTAAGTGTTCTTTGTCACAATTCTTTGTGTATGATTATCTGTTTAGATCAATTTTACCAATTGTAGAAAGAGACAAAATATTGTAGAAGAATGAGACAAGATAGAAGTGACACAACATATACGTGGAGAAACCCTTTTGGGAAAAAAACTCCACTACCAGAATCAATAGTGCTTGTATTATTGAGCCTTAGAATAATATTACAATAATACTGTATCAATCCTTGATTGATATGCTTCCTTGCCTTCAAAAATCCTTCTTCACAACCTGCACAAAACTCTGATGGAACTATCATACACTTTCCACATCATAATCTATCCATGCATTCCATGTGACCAAGCATGAATCCACACATCCCATGCCATGCTTCAAAACCTCACACATGCATAAGCTCAACCTGCTAACCTACAACCAACTTTGATGCACTTGCTACAATTAATAGACAATTAATGAGCATGTAAACTCATAAGAGTTGTCAATTACAAGAGCATAAAGCTCCTCACAAAAATCTATGCCTAGATTGGGCAAGTAGAGTTCCACCATGTAATCTGAAGTCAAACCAAAGTCTTCCTCAATTTAGGCACCCCAAACTAAACACTTAACTAAACTCTGGTCAAGAAAATATCTTGCAAATATCACCTCAAAGTTGGCGCCCAAGAATGGGCCCACATGACTGAGCCTTGTAAATATCTTCTCATGCAAAAGGTGTTAACTGAAAGATGCCAACTTGGGTGCCCAAGGTGGGTCCAAGTCAATCTTAGTTAACTGAAACATATCTATCCACCAATTCATGCAAACACTATGCATGATTGGTCATCCCCACTTAACTAAATGTATCCACCTGTTATTTGTCATGCAATTGAATTCATTAGTCATGCAACTCAAGTCAACTCGCATTCAACTCAAACTAACTACATGCAACTGAAGATAACTGAAACATAACTGAATTGAACTGAAATGAACTCCACTCATGTAAATATCAATCCCTAATTTGTAGGATCTTTACATGCATTATCGAAGTGTTATCAATCCTCCAAACAATTAGCTTAAGCAAGGTGGGTTTCAACTTCCATGTGGGTGCCCCATGTGCTCCTATTTTTTAGGATCTCTTCTTGGGAGTCCCCACATGTTCCTATCATTTAGAAATAATTACAAATGTCAATTTACATGTTCATTTCATTCGAATTTAATCTCTTTCTAATCCTAGTGTTGGGGAACACTTTCCAAGGACTTAGGAGATACATGAAATATGTTTAGGATTGCAATTAAATAGCATCCTATTCCCAAAATTCTCCCACTTGACATTATAATTGAAATTATTCTAAACAAGGAAACATTATTATAAATCAAACTGTACAAGACTCAAGGCCAATGGCCTTCCTACACCAAGAAAACTTATTTGTAGGAACTGGTTTCGTAATATAATTTGCAGCATTGATCAAAGTGTCAACTTTCTCAATTGATACATTCCCACTCTCAACCATTTCTCGCACAAAGTGATACTGAACATCAACATGCTTAGTACAAGCATGATACATAGGATTTTTTGGCTAAACAAACAACACTCTGACTATCACATTCAAGTCTAATTTGCTTGCAATTAAAACCAATACCTTTCCCAAGTCTTTGTAACCAAACTGCCTCTTTAGAGACATGTGTAGCATCCATGTATTCTACTTATATGGTGGACAAAGCAACCGTGGGATGCCTCTTATTCATCCAACTAACCACAGCTCCAAACAAAGTAAACACATAGCCACTTGTTGACCTCTGACTATCCAGGTCTCCTACCCAATTTGAATCAACAAAACCCTGTGTGTCCAATGATTTGTGCATAATATCAATATTATTAGCACCATGATAAACCAAACAATAATCAGAAGTACCTCGTAAATATGTAAACACCCTCTTAACATAAGTACAATGTTCTTTACTAGGGTTAGGCATAAACCTACTTAGAACTCCTAGTGCTTGGGCTATATTTGGTCTTGTACAGACCATTGCATACATCAACCTACCAACTGCACTTACAATGGAGTCACCAAGCCATTGTATAGAATTCTATACATGCAAAACCATGGGCTCAAAACCATGGACCAATACAACTAGCACAAAACCATGTGCTAAAGAAGGTTAATCCATTAACTCTAACCCAAGAACTAGTTTAACCCAACTGCCCCCCCTTACCACCTAGGAGAACTCCTCTCTTACTAGGCCTTTCCTTTTAGGGATTGAGCAAGCCATACTAGGTCTTACAACCATTAGCCCAAATACATGTATTAAATTTTACATACAACTCCATTTTTAGTTTCCACATCTCCTAACTAGATCCATTGAATCTTTGAATATCTAGACAAGAAGTAGAACTCATTGTAACATACTTCCTTTACAAATTTGTAATAACACAATAGTAAAAGCTCCCACTACAACCAAAAAACCTTCAAACTTGTAAGAGAAAGGCGTCCAAACTCTACCCAACCATTAGCTCTGATACCAAATGGTGAA
The DNA here is from genome assembly GCA_007258455.2 of Sequoia sempervirens. NCBI lineage: Eukaryota > Viridiplantae > Streptophyta > Pinopsida > Cupressales > Cupressaceae > Sequoia > Sequoia sempervirens. The sequence continues at coordinate 179,776 of VDFB02252578.1, forward strand.
AATGAAGGTGAAATTGTAGCTTAAAACTTGAGTACTCCTCCAGGAATCACTAGTAACCATAAGCTCGTGAGTAAGCTTATCTACTTCATCTTCTTTCCTTCTCAAAGCATCTGAATAGACCTCTACGAGGTTGAGAAGGTGGTCATGGTCTGAAAGAAGGTGCAAATAGTTCGGCTTCATTATTCCCATACCTTCTTTGAATTCCTACAAGTTGTGATGAGAAGACTCTGCTTCAACTCCTTTTTGTCTTCTCTCCCACTAAACCATCCAAAGGTGATTCTCAATCAATTTGTGCATTTTATCGAGATGAGATAATGCTGCCATAATCCCATCCTCATTCACCTTCAACTGGTTCTTCAATCTTTGTGGACTATGGGGTGTTTGATTAACTTCTTCACATGAATAAGCATCTAATTGTGCCTGGAATTCTTTTTCCACAAAGTCTTGTATGCACACATTTTGATTTGGAATTAGGACAACACTAATTTCACCTGTAGAAATATCCTCAATGCCCTGATTAGGTGTCCAAACACAAGAGGGATTTGTTTTCCCCTTGAGTTCATCATCCCACACAATTAAATCACTAGATAATGGCATGCTATCCTCCTGAAGAGATGATGGAACCTGTAACCCAAATGATATCAACTCCTCAGTAGTCAGCCGCTCTCTGAACCTCTCAATTTTTTGGTCAACTAAACTTCTAGTGAGATCATATGTTGCAGTTGAAACATGTTTCTCTCCTCTCCAAATTTCTAACATGTCACAACGCAATTGCTTGCAAACATCATCATCTTCATCTAAGATTGTGGACATGATGTTGAATATATTTGTCTTTACTTCATTTGAATGTCTTTTCCTGATCCTGGATATGAGGTAATCAAATAGTTGGAGAATGAGAGCATCATAATCTAACATGATAATACATAACCGCACCTATGCCATCAACTCTAGAATTTTGATCCTCTTATTGAAAGTAGGGCTTTTGATGTCTCTTAACCCATCAAAACTTTCAATAATTAGCTGCATGACCTCTCTCATTTTGTCATAATCATAACGAACTTCAAGAACTATTATCTTCATTAGTTCACTTATACAAGAAATAACTACAAGTCTTATCTCCTCATCTTGATGTCTCATCAACTCTAGCTTGACCAATGAATGCACCAATGGAGACATAGTTGCAGCCATCGTTTGAGAAGGTGATTCAACAACCTTGCATAGACAATCTTCTACTTCCTCCAAGATGCTTGGGAGGGTTGCTTTAGCTTGAGGTAAGAATTTAAACTTCTTACCCACAAACTTGAGTCTTTCTTGAAGAAATTCGATGGCCTCCTTAGGTTCAACTATAGGCTGATCAATAACTATTGAAAACTCATCATAGATATTTTTAGATATTTCACCTATGGATACATCATGTTTCTCCTTCTTTTTGTCTTATGATGTAGACCCTTTTAAAATAAATTCCATATACTATGCTAATCTTGGTTGTGAAGTCAAGCTATCCATCCTTTTTTGACTGTCTTAACTCTTCCAACGTCTGCTCTGATCTTTGTTGTGAGAGCATGATTTCCTTCCAATTACTCCTGGTGTCTTCCACACTTGGATGCTCACATGTCTTTGAATTATTGGTGTACTTGCTATTATCTTTCTGATTTTCCCAATACTCAATGAAGGGAAGGTTATTCATGATCCTTTGTGGAAGTGCAATATATTCTTGGTGAGCAACTTATGTGTCTTCTTTGGAAACCATGATTGACTAGCTAGCTGCCCACAACTGAAATTCAACAAACTAATTTTTCCAACCAGGATGGTAGGATCCAAGCTCTGATACCACTGTAATGTCCTTAGCAAAATCTAACTTTTTTTCACTTTTCAAGCCTTGGACATTTTGTCAAACACTTGTCCACCAACCTTCCAACTTGTTGTTTGACTGATATGATTTGTGTTTTGTTTGTTTTTGATGTTTGCATAAACTAAAATGAATTTAAAGAAGTGATATAAAAGACTAAAAGGCCAACTTTTGGCTTACAATGATACCAATCTTGAGAAATGAATGCAACTACAGTCCCCTATATGATAGTTACTTATACAAAGTAATGATGCAATATGAAATTTCAATGAAAGAACCTGATGATCACAGCGATATAAACTCCTACAGCTGATCAATGAAGAACTTGAATATATATATCTCCTCTTGCCATGACTTCCCTCTTCTAGGCTATGATTCTCCTTAAAGGTGTCCCACAACCTTAATTACTGTTATTATTAGCTCAGACTACCATGAATTTACCTCATAATGTTGCCCCTCCTCTCAAGGATATTCCACGACCTCATTTGAATATTATTTGATGGTAATCGATGCCAAAAAGAGTTGTTCTTTTCCCCCAATATGTTGTGATTCCTTCTTCAAGAAGTCTCAATTTTTATATAGATTAATTGTTTCCAAATCGTTGCTCAAGAAGACTACAATCTCCACTCAGCAATACCACAAATCACCAATAGCAATCTGATCGACTTCTTTGCCAAAGTCATCTCACAATCAAAGCATAAGAACTAACAAGGATCTTCAATACCTCTCAAATAGATTTTATCAAATTTGGCTTTTGGCCACTAAATTTTCCCAATGAAGAAAAGACTGAAAATATCTCCTTCCAATAAACTAGCAAACCCAACAATACATCAGCTGTTGTGAAGTTCCAATCTCTCAATCAACAATATGCAATAATACCTCAGCTATTGCACAAATAGTAAACTTAAAAAAATGCAATAATAATCTAGCTATTGCATTTAATCAACTTCCAATTCCAAAGTACAATAATACATCACCTATTGTACCCAATCAGTGTAATACTCAAAATTTCAATAATACAACAGCTATTGCAATTGAAAATCTCCTCAATGAAGCACAATGTAGAAACCCTGGATGGATTCCTAAAAAATTCCAGCTAGTGTTGATCTTTCACAACCGAAACTGGTACTCTAGAGTCTTCAAACCCTCGAGCAATGCAAGCCTCGACTTCTACCACGCCGGTAATAGAAAAATAGAATAATTCCAGACATGATCATAATGGCTTGCAATCAACTCCTTATAGAGAATTCTCATTCACCTCCAAGAAGCTTCTAGAATAAAATATTATTTTATTCCTTTAAGTGACTATGATTTATTATTTTATTTAGTCACTTTATTAAATCAATTAAATATAAAGTCATCCTTTTGATATTAATTTATTGGAATAACTTTATAAATAATTAATTTAATGTTTAATTAAAATAATCAATTAAGCCATCCTTTTGAAATATCATTAATTTGGACAACTTAATCAATTAAATTAATTAAATCACTTCACCTTCAATTTGGGGACATGACATAACCCTAGGGGATTGAAAGAGGACTAAAAACCCATTTCAAATCAACTGAAAAAGGGGGGGTCCTGTTAAGGGAGGACCCATTCGCCACCTAGGGAGAATGGGTCTTGGCACCATTTTCCAGGACCTAACTTTTCCCAATGAAATATTTTATTAATTAAATTATGAGTGTCAGGATAGATCTTCGGAAGGTGTCAAAATTAAGGCTTAAATTTGAATTAAAAGGGGGTCAATTACTCCAATTACCCACAATTAATTAATGCCCACCTAGATAAGTGTGAAAGTTCCTTATAACACTTTACAACACTTAAAAAAGGTACACATTTCAATACATTTTATTAAAAAGGGGCCCATTAGGCTTAATTAAGTAAATACATCCTAGAAAAGTGTGAAAGTGTGTTACAACACTTTACAACACCCTTGCAAATGATCAATTAAGGCATGTTTTAGTCAAATAAAGGTCCTAGAATAGTGTGAATGTGTATAACACATTACAACACCACTCCAAGACATCATTAGTTCATTTTTAATGTTAATTATCAAACCAAGTAAGGAAAAATGCTACTTTTTTTGTTACTACATTTTGCCCCCACTTTAGTGAGAGGATGACCCCATGTCAAACTCACACTAAGGTAGACATCCAAGACACTTAAGTATGCAGCAATAACAAAGATACATGATCATACCCTGTCAAAGGATCAAGCACAACTGTTTCAATGCAATGTGAGATGGGGTTGTTTGTCCATAACATATGTTGCTCACTCTGGGGTAGTGGAACCTCAGTCTGTCCACTAGGTGAGTTGTTCTATTGAAGTGGTTTAGTGAGAAATTCATGCTGATGTATCGGATTCTCATCGTATAATGAGAAATTCATGCCAGTGTATCAACTTCTCATCATACTAACCATACCAAAGTTATCCTCCTGATAACTTCAATAAGGCACCACAATGTAAATGCTGTTGTAAATGCTTTTGTCATGTAATTTTTTTTTAAATGGGATTTTGCTTTGTTTGTGTAACGGTCTTCCTCTTAGGGAACATCATGCCTAATGTCTCCACGAGAGGACATGTCAAAAGTGTCAAATCATCGCCCATGGGATGCCTCGTTTGCATCATGACATGAGAGTATTTTGTACACTCTTGGACAACATTAAACCCAATGAAACCACCAAGAAGAGGACACATCACGAGAAAAAAGAAAAATAGTGCCATGAATTTTTTCCAAAAGATGTCATGTATGTTTTCCCCCACTTTAAAGCAGTTGCTACACCATCACTATGAGAAATTGCTTTAAAGTAGCCAATTTTTTGGTCCTAATACATGAGAGATTTCCTCAGAAAACCCTATGCCAAGTCATGTGTTTTTGAAATAAGATGTGTCATGAAATAGGAAGGGTTTCCCCCACAAATACATAACGGATCTATGGATTTGGGGTCAGTATGTCTGTGCTACAATGTTTTCATAGAGCATGTAACTGTCATCATTCCCCAAATACTCATAGAACTAGAAGAATAACACAAAGAGAGTGAAAACAAAGAAATCCTTTCGGGTCAACATGGAAGAGACCTAAATGTATCGATGCTTTGTGTCATCCTAAAAAGGAAAACACAAGACAAATGAAAAAGACAAAGACAAAGCTTTTGGGTCAACATGGAAGAGACATAAATGTCTTGACGCCTTGCATCATCCCTAAAAGGAAAACACAAGATAAATGAAAAATGATTACGACATAGAGAAGAATGAAGGTACATATAGAGGAATAAACAAAAAGAGAGAGACATCAAATGAAACGTCATGGGGGATCACATTACACACATGCAATCATAAAGAAAAACAAAAGACTAGTAAGGCACAGGCAAGTCAACCTAAAGTAGGTCGTCTGCCTCCCAATCTTAGTCGGTATAAATGGAAGGTAGGCAACTAGCCAAAGGGACAACATCAAGTGCTGAACTAGGAAACACACCAAGTTCAACACTCCTTTTAGGAGATTTTCCATTTAAGCTCATAGAAGAAGAAAACAATGTATTCAACTCATCATGCACTTATTCATCAATTTTTGCAATGTCAATGTCATCATCTAAATTAATCACAACAAGAGGTCGAATAACAATGTCCATGAAATGTTCTTGTTTATGTTGTGGCAAGGGTTGAGAGTCATCATGCATTGCTTCAGGTAGGTTTGGATTTTGAATTTATATGTTATTTTTTTCTTGACTTTGCAATCTACGAGCAATAGCACAACGTCTACATCTATGCTCTCTAGCACTTTGATTTCGTTTCAATTTATTGTCAATTTGTTTTTGTATAAGAGCGGGTTTGTCAATCATAGGTTCCTTCTCTTCCTTGGGAGGACTAGAAGAAACAACAGGAGGTTGCTCAACTGCTTTCTCTTTGACTTTGTAAACTTGTTTGACTCTAAGAGGGGCATCAGGATTGTTTGTGCTATCTTGTGGTCTCTTGTGGGAAATTGCAGGAGGTTGTTCTCGTATGGTCGAAAGTGTTTTTGGTTCAATCATTGTCTCATCAAGGATGGTTGGTTCGACCATAGGTTGAGCCATGTTGCGAAGGGATAGTTATGCTATTTTCTTTTCCTTTAATTTTTGATATGATTTGAAAAAGAAATCTTCACGAGGCTTGATAGGTTCCATAGGCTTGGACCAAAAGTAATTTAGTGAAAAATTCCCTTTTGCCGAGGCAGGATTAAATCGACTATGATGCACAATGAATATATCATTGTCAAATGAAAATTTTAGACATTTATGTACAACTGAAGGAACAACATTCATGGAGTGAATCCATGGATAGCCTAGCTTCACACGAAATTGGTATGATTGTGGGATGATGGAGAATGAGACTGTTAATGTTTTTGGTCCCACCTTTAAAGGGAGATCTATCGATCCTATCGTAGGGCAAGCAAATCCATTATGTGTCTTGATCCATGATTTCGGTTTATCATATGTTTCTTGATATAGCTCATTCACATATAAGAATTCTTCTATGATCACATTCTCTCCACATACGGGATCAATCAATATCCCATTCTATGGGCTTACTATTGATTCAACCAACTATGTAAAGAGGACCATCAGGTGCATTTTTAGGTATGTCATTTTGTGAGAAAGCAATGTCAAGAGGTTGTCTAGTTGAGTCCTTACAAGGTTTAGCTTTGATAAATGATATCACTTCATTTGTGGGATGTTGTTCAATGGTATTCATATTGTCATCATTTGTGTCAACATTCATCACATCATTCTTTGTTTCACTAGCTTTGACAAATGAAATATTGTGCCTAGGCATGGGATTTGTAAAGATTTGTAAATTTTCATTATGAGGAGCTACAGATTTATTGCCTTCATTATTCACACCTGTGATTTGAAGTTGGTTATTGTCAATAAGGTCTTGCACAAGATGTTTAAGATGTTTACAATATTTTGTACTATTTCCATTTGTTTAATGGTAATGACAATAAGCATTTTTTCACAAGCATTTAGGAAATGGTACAGTAGGATCACGTTCTTTAACAAGAGGTAAGGTTAGCATGTTTTTGTCAATAAGTTGCAACATGATATTGTGAAGGGTGTCGGGTAAAGGAGTGAATTCTCTCTCCCTATCCCCGAAAGGAGTTGTCATTTTTATAGCAGCCACTTGATTATTGTTTTTTTGACTTGTCTGAGGAGGATTTAATTGTACAAAGTCATTTTTTTTCTTGAATGGTTGATAATTGTTTTGAGTTGTAGATTAAGACTTTTCAGGACGACTAGGGGGATTTTTCACATCACGACTGCTAGTCAAGTTTTGATGGTCACGAAGGGATATACATAACTGTGTGAAGGATGGAAACCTCAAAATTTCAAGTTTTCTTTGGAGTTTATCTTGTAAGTTGGCAATGAACATTCTTTGAAGGTCAGTATCAGGAATATTGATGTTCACTTGGAAATAAAGTGTTTGATATCTTGCTATGAAATCAGTCACTTTCTCATCCTCTTTTTGCTTGCATTTCATTAAATCAGCAAGTGTCATCTTGGGACCCATGTGAATATGGAAGTGGTTGTAAAAATCATCATTGAGCTCATTGAATGAACCAATTGACTTGTTTGGTAAAGAGGAAAACTACTCTAGAGCAGTATCCTTCAAAGATCTAGGGAATAGCTTAGCCAACAGTTTATCCTCAAAGATGAAATCACTACACAAGGTTGTGAAGGCGGAAACATGGCTAACATGATCTCCTCTCCCACCATATTTCTCAAATTGAGGGATCCCTATACCTTGTGGAATTTGTGCTCTTAATATGTTGAGGGAAAATGATGTAGACTTGATGTATTGCAAAGGTTGACCATTATTGTTTTGTTGTAATGTTGCCACTTGTTGTTGAAGGGATGTCATGGTTTACAAAAGTGAATTAATGAGAGGGTCATTTTGGTTATAAGGTTGAGGGGAATAAGGTGGTGTTGTGTATATATGTGGAGGGCTAGTGAATTGTAAGTTTTTGAAGGTGGATTGTTGAAGGGTTATTACATTCGAAGGCATGAAGGTAGAAGGAATTCCTATGAGAATACCTATTGAAGTGTATATGGTGCTAGTAGGTATGATTGTTGTGGTTGGTTGAATAGTAGTTGTGGGTTGAATGTTGTAGGTTGGAATGTTGTTGTAGGTTGTTTACTAGTGTATGTGGGAATGGATATTGGTATTGTGGAGGATGGGATTGGACTACCTTGGCTTTGAGTAGACCCCAAAGCTTGAGTGGAAGTGGTAATGGTAGGGATGGTGTTGGTAACATTAGGGACATTGGTTGTAGGAGGTGAAGTCATGGGAAGTGAAGTATGCAAACTATAAGCCATGGAGGGTTGATTCTCAACACTATCAGAAAGAGAGTTAGGAAACCTAAGATCCATGACATGTGCGATATCGTGGGATGACATGAGCCTCAAATTATGTCTTATAATAGTATTGTGAATAGGACACCAAGTTGTAAATATCATACAAGTTTTACAAAACCAGTGTGCAAACCCTAGAATAGCAAAGGGGCAATGCAACAACCTAGAATGAAATGCAACTTTTAGAGTCTAAGCAATGCAATTTACTGATCATACAATACAATAAGCTGAAAATGGAATGTTTTGATGCGATTTTGAACTTTTAACAATGCACTAAAATGAAGCAATTTAAGCTAAACACAATGAAATTGATGAAACAACAAATCAAGAAACTGAAACTAAAAGGTAACAACACCAAACAAAAGCTAAAACTTGATATTTTAATGTCCTAAAAATATAGAGTAGTAGCTAACATGGACTCATTCACCAATAAGGGCGAATGGGTCTTGGTTAGATATTTTTGAGATGTTTCTATGAATTTCAGAGTGAATTTTGATGCTTTTTTAGTTGCCAAAAGGTTTAGATCAGACCTGATTAGGGACTCATTCACTAGTAAAGGTGAATGGGTCTTGGTTAGGTATTTTTAAACTATTTTTTAGTGATTTGCAAGTTCTTAGTTATATCTTTCAATTCCATGTCTGAGACAGTGAGCTTCAGATTCATATTTTCCAAAAATTCAATGTAAAGATGTAATGAAAAGATGAAATGCAAGGTGTAATTTGAAATGTAATTTTGTTTTGATTTTCAAATGCCATTGTATGAGATCTAAATGAGATGCAAAATGATTGATTTTTTTTTGTAATTTTTAGAGTTAGAGAGATGCAAAATAATGCAAATCTAAACCCTATATGATATGCAAGAGTTCAATGCAAAAATAAGTAACCCTAAATGAGGTGTTAGTTCAATGCAAATCTAAATGAAAATGAATGCAAGATTGAACTTAAGATGCAATAAGAGACTTCAAACAATTAGAAAATTTCAAGGTTGAATATGTCGAGTTCACCAAAATGTTTAATGGAAAAAGTAGGGTTTACAACTATGAATGAATAAGATGATAAACCACTAATTTCTTTTTCTTATTAAAACACTCAATTATAAGAGGAAAATGATGCAAATAACAATTAGAAATGCTACCTAACTGTTATAGAAACTATGAGGGAAGTTTTAAGAGCATAAAAGGCTATGTACCTGGTCAAAAAGTTATTTTTAACCTATAGAGGACTCATTCGCCTTTAGTGGTGAATGGGTCCTTGTTAGGGTTTCTAAAACTGAGATCAGAGTCCTGTTCCTTGATGTCTACACTCTCAAATTCCCTGTTATCAACTTCTGAAAGTCTGTATACAATTTTTTAGCTTTGATTCCTTGATTTTAAACTTTGAATGACAACTTTTGCAACTTGACAACTTTGAAAATATTGCTCCAAACTTGCTCCACTTGATCTTCAACCTGTAAATCTACAATCACACACTCAAGGGTAGAAAAACTTGTTGATTGTTAGTGAATAAGGGTTTTCCTCAATCAAACCCCTTGTAGGTAATTAAACCAAATGATGCAATGAAGCATGAATATGAAATAATGCAATTGATATCACCTTGGATGATGCCTTGTGATACAAGTATGCAAACTAATATGTAGTGGCCATGAAGAATGTAGATCTTGGATCCTTGAATGTGATTTGAACAATGGTTGCAAGTAGATATTCAATGCTACATCCACCTCTTTAGCTCAACAACATGAATGAATGCTTCAAACCCTTGACGTGATGATATGACTTTGAATTAGTGCAATAAACTCTTGGAATTTTCCTTGAAATTCCTTATGAATTCTCTTCAAATGCTCTATAATGCTCTTTCTCTTGATCTCATGAAGTCACATAAGTTTTCCAGGAGAAACAATGTGAATTAAGCCCTTATTTGTACTAAATTAGGAGATTAACCCCAAAATTCAAACAATTAAGGCTGATGCCAGATCTGGAAACAAACATCATTAAATTCCTACCAAAATGAAATTCAAAAAGGAGGGTCTCATTAAGGGAGGACCCATTTGCCACCTAGGGTGAATGGGTCTTGGCTCAGTTTTTCAGGACCTAACCTTGGTGGATTGAAAGAGGACTAAAAACCAATTTCAGATCAACTGAAAAAGGAGGGTCTTGTTAAGGGAGGACCCATTCGCCACCTAGGGAAAATGAGTCCTGGCATCATTTTCTAGGACCTAACTTTTCCAATGAAATATTTTATTAATTAAATTATGAGTGTTGGGATAGATCTTCGGGAGGTGTCAAAATTAACGCTTAAATTTGAATTAAAAGGGGAAAGGGGTTTAATTACTTCAATTACCCACAAATAATTAATGACCACCTAGATAAGTGTGAAAGTGCCTTATAACACTTTAGAACACTTAAAAAAGGTACACATTTGTACCATAGAAAAATAGATCTTTGAACATTTTCATGGTCATTTAGGTCTTTTTCCTATGATGCTTGGCTTATTTTGCTTAGATTTAATGTTGTAATGTGACTTATACATTCACTTAGATCTTGGATATTTAAATTATTAAAAATTTATGATGTCTTATAAAGGTGTTGTGAAGTGTTGTAACACATTTCTACACTTTTCTAGACTCTTCTTATTATAATTCATCTAAATATTCCCTTTTTATCCCTTACCAAGTCTTATTTTAAAGTATTGTATCAAACTTTCACACTTTTCTAGACTTGTCATCACTAATTACACCTTTCTTATGTTTTATTTGGCCCCTTTATGCACTTACATGTCATAATTAAGTGTATTTTTTAATATAAACCTGAAAAATATCATTAAATGCAACTTAATCCCTGACACCCACTTGCATGCCTTGAGTGGGACCCATTCACCATGGGTGGCGAATGAGTCCCTCTTGGTACAAAATTCAAAATAAATTCAAATTTCTTTTAGGTTTTTATTCATTAAGACCTTAGGTCGGCCTATGATGTATTTTCAAGAAATTAGGGCATAAATGTGTATAAATAAGTGTTTTTTATCCATTTTACCCCCCAATTCACCCATTCATTCAAGTATTCATTTTTGCATCCACTTAAGCATCATAGCATCATTCAATCAAGCAATTATCAAGCATCTTGGATCAACCATTGACATATCTTTAGACTTCAACAACAAGGGTTCGGTGAGTTCATGAAACTTGCATGCTATTTGTTCATCATTCCTTTCTTATTTCATTTCATTTCATAGGGTTTGATTACTAAAGTTGGGTTTGACCAAGGAAAACCCCTATACTCTAACCCTTAACCATTTTTCCCCTCTTTGCATGCATGTTTGGAGGTCTTGTAGGCATATTTGTCAAAGAGATAGGTGTTGAAAATTGGTCAACAAATCATCAAGGCTATTCAAGTCAAAAAATACCTAATTTAAGCGTGAAGACATCATTTAGCCCATTTTCTACATATTTGGATCCATCAACCCAACAAGAAGACAAGTATAGATCTGGGCCCACATAGTTGACTTTAGAATTTGAAGATTTATGTAGGTAGACTAATTCGCCATCTATGGTGAATTAGTCCCACTGCCAAGCTGGAGAAAGTGTTTTATGAGGTTTTTAGTTCCAGACACCTCGAAACCTATTTCAGCAGAATTTACTAAAAGTAGGACTAATTCGCCATCTGTGGCAAATGAGTCCCAATGGTCATCAACAATAATTTCTGAAACATTCCAGAACCTTCCAGCATCAACATTCTACCTCCAGGTGCACTCCATTCAATTTCATTAAAAAAAAATTCCATTTGTTTATGTTTCAAGTTCATTTATGCATATCACACTGTGTTTTCAAACACTTCATATTTCTTAAGTTTTGCATAAATAATCAATCCATTTTATTAGTTTGTTGCATTTAGGTCATTGCATTTAGGCATAATTTCATTGTACATGCATTAGTTTGAGTGAACCGCCAAGATTTTGTGTGGGGTCTATCTCTCTCCTTTAGGTGAAAAACCCTAATTAAGTAAGAGAGCCATAGCATCCCACACCCCTAAAAATCGATGGTTCAACATTTAAATACAATTTATTGAAAAGGGGCCCATTAGGCTTAATTAAGCAAATACATCCTAGAAAAGTGTGAAAGTGTGTTACAACACTATAGAACACCCTTGCAAAGGATCAATTAAGGCATGGTTTAGTCAAATAAAGGTCCTAGAATAGTGTGAATGTGTACAACACATTACAACACCACTCCAAGACATCATTAGTTCAGTTTTAATGTCAATTATCAAACCAAGGAAAAAGGCTACTTTTTCGTTACTACAATTATATGAAAAGGGATTAACTTGAAAATAATAATATTAAGAAGACATGTGATGTACAATTAGATATCACCAACTATCCAAATCCCTAGACAATTCTTACTTCACATATTATTATCGTTGAATAAATTTAAAGCCTTCACTTCACCTTACCAACATAAAACTTAGCACACACATTCATCTTCCAAGAACACAAATCAATATTTTCCATCTCGCTTCTTGAATAAAAGGTGTTAAAGAGAAATTATGATATATTAGATTCATATGACACAACCAGAGCACACTACATACATTTTAACACATAATACTTGTCCAAGAGTAATCTCCATATTAAATAAGCCATTGTGCATTATGCACAAGAAAACGAGGCTTATACCCAAATCCACAATGTGAAGGAGGTACATGACACAATAAGAAAATGCTACCTAACACAAATGAAAAAAGACTTCATTTATTCCTCTTGGAGCATACACATATTCACTTAATGACCAAATAGAAAATTTCAACTCAATAATAAATTTACACCATGTCAATGCACCTAGCAAAAGCGACTCAAAGTTGATGACATGATATCACACCATTAGCTTGTAGCCTTGAAAAAAAATACAAATAAAAAGAATGGTGTGGTATGCGATGCAATAAAAAGTAGACACTTGAATAGCCCATAAGAAAATACAATCAAATGGATCTACGACTAGATGAGCATAAAGAAAAATAATAATATTTTGGTACAAGTTAATGACAAGAAGGGATCGATAAAACAACAACATTGATGGTCATACAAATATTAACTTCAAGTAAAACAACCCAACCAACAATTTATCATTAGAAAACAAACTAAGGGTGATTAAGCTTATGGATAACCTTCATAAGGAATATTGCTTTAGCCAAATACATTAGGAGGACAAAACCTAATGACCAACAAAGACCCTAAAATATTATAGATCAAAATAAAAAAATTAGAACACTTCCAACACAATCATTATGATAAAAGCACAAGAATTATTACCTTCATTTGTATGTTTTGAATGCTTAAAATATTTACTTTTCACATTAACTATTTGTTTTTTTATTTGCTTCCTAATAGTACTTTGCTTGCACATCATTACACTTAAAAGATATAATGCTCAAAATTCCATATTAATACTCCATATGTGTGATTTGGTGTAGTTTGAACATATGACATTTATCTTAGTGCATGACAAATAACTCAAATATTTTCCCTTCATCTCTCCATCGTATAAATTGGCCCCAATCCAAACCATTTTCATTGATCAACTCCTTATGTAATTTCATGTTATTAATAATTGCACTCATAGAGCAGAAGATGAAGAGGATGGTACCTCAATTTGCACATTATTGGGAGCATTTTGCTCTTGCCTTTTTTGCCTTGTCAAAATTTACTTAGGGACTGAAGATGAACTAGCAACCTGATCAGCTTAAGCATGTTGTGCTCTAGTGAAAACAACACAATTAGGATCATCGACTCTGACATTTACATCTTCTCCTACTTCGTCCTCTAATACAAACTTGAAAAAGTTCACGCCAGCATCATTAGATGAACTAGGTTCCTCCACATATGGTTTAACAGTACGTTCATTCGTTGAAATCATTTGCATGAATCTAATCATCTCAGGACAAGTAGCTCCATCATGATCTGAATTCAAATGGAAATTACAATGATTCCCCTTACTAGAGGAAGAAGGACCTTCAATTGCCAACCTTTGATTTGGAGCAGGCAATGAAAGCGTCTTGTTAGGAGCTCCCTGGTAATTCCTAGAAATATCTTGATAAGGTGTCTGTGTGGAACCCTCTGGCATTTGCCTCTTAAGAGAAATAATGTCATTAGCCAATCTTTGAATGACTGGATCAATAGAATTCATTGGTGAAAGCTTACCAGTTTGTAATTCTTTTTTCCATTTTCTAGAGATAATCAGATCATCTTCTATTGATAGAGCCCTATCTTTTGCAACAACTAAATTAGCTGCACCTTCCCTTTTAATAATGAAGCTCACATCTGGTGGAAGAGTGTTAATGAATATTTCTTTCAACAATTCAGCACTAGGCCTCATGTTTGTAGTAATTTTGTTATACAACTTATTAAACTTAGCCACAACATCCCTCATTGACTCATGACTTTCTTTCTTCATTGAACCCAATTGAGCAACCAAGACTTGATCATCTTCTGTAGACTTAAATCTGTTCTCAAATTTTGTTCTTAAGTCAGCCCAATTGTTAATAGATCCATTGGGAAGAGAATAAAACTATTCAATAGCTGCATCTTTCAAAGATTCTGCAAAGAGTCTCATAGCAACATCCTCATGTTGTATTGCAAGAATAGAAGAGACGACAAAGAAAGCTTTCATATGTTCATCAGGATAAACTTTTCCATCCCCACTGAATTTGGGTATGATCTTTCCTAAACCTTTGGGTAAGTCACAGAGTTGTGCATCGGCTCCAAAGGTTAGAGGACCTATGATAGCCCCCCATGGGACTAGTTGTGTCATTACTAAAGGAAAATTTGCTTGTGTAGGAAGGGTAGTACCACACAAAAGAAGTGCTTGGAAGGATATTTTTGGAATACCATCTACACTAGGTTTAGGAGGAGGAGGAGAAGATGGTCTGTTGATAGACTTGACTTTTCGGGTGGGTGGAAAATATGAAAAAACAACAGTTTCTAAAAACTTAAAATCTGTATCCACAAGTCTTTTTTTCTTATCACTCCTAGTATACCTTTTAGAAGCCAGGTTTTGACAAGACAATGATAAACCAAGAGTCACCAAATTTTGTTTATTGAGGATTTCGTGGAGGGTTTTGCCTATTGTTTACCCTATTTCTAGGAGCTTGATTCCTAGGAGCCTGTACGGGAGGAGCTCTTACTCTTCTAGCCGAAGGTGGTATGTTTTCTACAAACACAATCTCCTGAGCATTCTCAAAGCGCATTGCATTTTCTCTAATAATATCCCCAAGTTACTCCTCTTCTTCTAATACCTCATTAACTATGTGATACTGATAGTCGATTCTTCTTCGTTGCCAAGCAAGTAACCTGAGACCAGTAATTATATCATCTTGATCACCAACTAACCAATCTACGTTAGGATAAAGGACAAGAGCATTACGCCTCTGAAGAACCATTTCTATTAGTCATAGAGCAACCCATTATACAATAATTATTTTTCTAAGTTATCTCCAACAAAGTCGCCAAAAATCTATTGGTTGACAGATTTATCGCCTAACTCTATATTCTCACGTCCACAAAGGTGACAAATGTAACCATAATTGAATCGACAATCATATAATTCACATACTGATTCATTGCTTATTTTAGAAGGTGGCAGCTACCTTCGTTTGATATTCAAGGAATAATCTTTAACTTCTATTGCTTTTAACCAGAAAGTAAATAAAGGTAGGGGCTTTTAACCAAAAAGCTTTAAAGGTATTCAACAATTTCATAAAATAAAATTGAAAATGCTTCACAATCTGAATGAAATCAAATATCACCACAAAACCCTTATTCACAGATAAATGATACTATAGTGATGCAACAAATCGAAATATCTATCATCCCAATCATAGATTAAACACTGGCAGAACATTCAACATAAGAAGAACAGATTCATAAACCACAATTCAAAGATTACGCATGCAAAAATTCCACCATTGTCTTCTATATCAAAATAACAAATAGCAAATATTCAGATAACATAGTTTGTTTTAATGAGAAAATCAAAGTTTTCCCAAAAGATCCTAAGCATACCAGTCGAATCCATATTTAAAGCATAAATAGATTGTCATGGTAATGGTTTCTTGAAAGTAACCGCACTGAATAATTAAAAGAGTTTTAAACTTAAAGAGCTAAAATAAAGAAAGCATCATGAAATACTAAAATTAATCATGCATCATCTCTCGCCGCTTCAACTTCTTCATCTTCTAGATTTTGACAACTTCTTATTGCAACTGCTTCTCCTATGCCTTCATCCTGGTTTTGTAATCCCTGTACTTGGAAATAATTGCAAGCAATTCTTTGCTCCCTGGAGTAGCAATAATTTGTAGTCTAGTTCTTACTTGGGCTAGAGCTGCTTTAGACTCATTCAATGTGTCAGACCTCCTACTCACCTTTGTTTTAAAGGAAGTGAGATAAACCTGTAGTCTATTGAGCTTTGAGAAAGATTCTTTAGTCATGGTGGTAGGGTCAACTATCTCCTTGTTGAATATTTCTCTAAATTTCAGAAAAACCTCCTTTCAGTCCAGAATTATTTCATAAAATTCATCAGTTATCTCTACCTTCAAATCATGACAATTTCCCTTTATCTCCACTAGTAAATGTTCATATCCAAGACTTCATTTTAATTCCATTCAACCTTTGGATGTGATTTATCAGAAAACTTCTCATATTCGGGGTCAATAACCACCAAATCATCAACTGTGCCCTCTGAAATCTTGTAAGGTAAACCAAAATCTTGTATCTGTTCAAGGGTTAATCTCATGTAATCTCTTTTTAGGACTACATTTTCATCAGTGTAATCCTCCCAGAAGTCCTCAATAGCAGGCTGATGTTGGTATGAATTTCCTCCATAACAAAACCCTTGTTGTCAAAATTAGCTCTCATGAATAAATGTTGGAGATTATATTCTTTAAGAAAGCCTTCAACACATTTGGCCATTTGATTACTTTTGCATGTGAAAGATGGAGTTTTCAATGGGAAAGGATACCCCCATTTCCCCATATTCAAGTATTTCACATTCACAACGACCATTTGCCTACAAACTTCTAGGAACACTAGCAAATCTTCAGGATATCTGGGTAATTTCAGTGGGGCTTTTTCAAAACCACCTATCCTCAAATAGGAAAAATATATCAAACTGAATATAAAAACTTCCAAATTTTGACACCAAATACATTGATTCAACAGAAAAATGCACTTCGGGATTCCCATCTAATTTCCTTACAACTTCCATTAAAAATGCATCATTAACAAGGAAAAAATCTCCCATTCCGACCTGCTTAGTGAACTACAGGTAGCACTTATACATAGGCATGCCAGAAGTTTGGGGTATCTATGGTTTCAATCCTGACCAAAATGACCTCTGACTACCTATAACGTATGTTAAACAAGAACACAGATGAAAAGTAGTTGTTTTCTGAAAATTAACCAATTGTTCATTTAAATGGAAGCAAATTATCTTGGCCCAATTAATGTATATGTTTTCATCACAAACATCCAAAATAAATTGACACATCTAGTCCTCAAAGGACTCAATTTGTGCATTCCCAACAATACGATGCAACAGAGCAATAACATATGCAATTTCTCCTTTGAAATGCATTCTTTTGAGTTTAGCGAGTAGCTATGACTTACCTCTTTTTTTATTTCAGCCACCCTTTGGCCATAGAATTCTTGCACCAACTTTCATTGACCTTGAAGAATTCACCAACTATTGCAATAGATATATCCTTCATGAGAGCTCTCTCAGGAATCCTTAGTGCATGAGAAAAAGTTCCAGAGGAAATTCTAGCAACAACGGTCCTGTCCACGGCTTTGATTTCCTATTTCTCTAGAATGTATCTTCTTGCACATGCACCTATTAAGTCCACACTGAGAATGGCTTCTGGAAATCCCACGACGTGAGTTGATCCACTTTCCAATAACTTCGCATCAATAGCAGTCTTCTTATCACTTCCCAGGCACGCCCAAAATTCTTCCAACTTAAAGGATCCCAACTCGGTGTCTCTCATGCCGAGCCAACAATTTTCAATTCCAGACTGCATGAGCTCATAGTACATAGCAAAATAGTTGTACACCTAAATAAATAATTGTAGATGATAGAGGTGTTATTGCAAGCTCGTCCAAATAAATTTTCACCACCTTTAGTTGTGTAAATGATAGGGCGTGCGTTTGGTGATGAATTAATATGATGCTTTGTTTAAATCCTTGGTAAAGAAAACCCTAAGATTTGTGTGCCTTACAAAAATATTTGATAAGACATCTCTAGGTTGTACCATATGCCTCATTAAATGCATTGGCGGCGCCTTGAAACATGCAAGCGCACAACATATTACCTTGTTGCAGAAAACTAGAACTTTACAACCTAAAGTCGAGAGTTACGAAGTTATAAAAACCTCTGACTCCCCAACTTCATAATAAACTAACTCACTTGACGCCACTAAAAGACAAGTCGGGCTATCAAGAAGTCAGGAAAAACATAAATCTGACGATAAAGTTAAAAATACATAGCGCCAACGACTTAGGTTTCATAACTCATAAAATGTGTGACACAAGGTTAGGGATTTTAGAGGAACCTGCAACCGAGACTAGAATGAAGGAAAAAACTTTAAAATTAGGTGAAAAATAAAAGATTGAAGACCGAGGAAGACAAAATTTGAAGGGATATGATACATAATATGCCTATAGGTAACATAACTAAACACCAAACACTCTAGGGAGAGGTAGATACAAATAATATTAGCATGATCCCAAATCCATAAGACAAGAAACCTCAACATGAAGAAATGTGGAGCAATTCCATTTCTCTCAGACAACCTTCTTCATAGACAACACACTATCATACACATCTTCACTACCGCATGATCTAGAACCTAAAAATTTGGATATAAATCCTCTGAAAACCTCTAATCATCTCATCTAGACCATACAAGCACATCTTCAACCATGAACAAATGCAAAGCACAATGCAAAACACAACTTTGTCACCTTGTACACTCTCTATTCAAATTTTTTCAAAAGCACTTGGAAACCAAGTGAACTAGTTGCATCAACAATACATGTTCAACACCCTAAGAACCTTCAACAATTTCCCCATCTACAACACTTTCTCAACACCTTCTTATGACAACCACACTAGAGATTGACATAGGTTGACAACAATGACAACACTAACGGCAACATAGTGCAACAATCTCCGCCTTTGTCATTGATGGCAACACCAACTCTAAAAAATCATGAAAAACAATCAGTTACAAGAAAATAAACCTTGCACCAAGCGACACTCCCCCTTACTTGGGAATTTCTTTCATTTCATACTTCTTTCTTTCTCCCCTTTCTTCTTATATTTTTTAGGCTTCATTTTGTTTTCAACCTTCTCTCCCCCTTCAACAACAATGGAGAAGGGAAACACTTGCAAACTACTTTATTTACTATTTACTCTCTCTGTTTCTCTCTCTTCACTTCTCTCTCCCCCTTAGGGGTATAGGATATGCTCCCCCTGACTACACCAATCAAAGACACCACTACCTACTCCCTCTGAGAGGTAGCCTTCATCAATCCACAACAAAGAATAAATCTTGAATTGCTCACCTTGATAGATGCACCAACTCATGCATCTAGTTGAAAGGAGGGGCAATAACCCCTAGATTTTTCCTGAGATACTCAAATATATCTTTTGGAAGAGCCTTTGTGAAAATTTATGCTATTTGATTTTTGTAGGCACATACTTCAACTTCACTTCATTCTCAACAACTTTCTCTGTTAGAAAGTGATACCAGATAGAGATATGCTTTGTCCTTGAATGCATCACTAGATTTTTTGAAATGTTTATAACACTTGTATTATCACACAGGATAGGAATAGGTTCATCATATGATACTCTGGTATCCTTCAATGTCTGCTTCATCCACAACACCTGTGTGTAGCAAGATGCTGTTGCAATATATTCTATCTCTATAGTAGATAGTGACACTGAATCCTACTTCTTACTCAACCAAGAAACCAATTTGCTTCCAAGAAAGAAAGCACCTCCACTTGTACTTCTTTTGTCATATGTACAACTTTCCCAATATGCATCTGTATAAGCACTCAAAGAGAAATCGGTATCCCTAGGCTACCATAGACCAAAGTCCAGAGTGCCTTTCAAATATTTAAATATCTTTTTTACTACTACCACATGTGATTCTCTAGGATCTTTTTGAAATCTTGCCACAAGACATATTGCGTGCATGATATTAGGTCTAATAGCAGTTAGATATAGTAATCCACCAATCATTGATCTATACTTGCTTAATCTGTCTTAGGAGATTCATCATTTTTTCTCAACTTACAACTAGTAACCATGGGAGTACATACTGATTTAGAGTCCTCCATTCCAAACTTCTTTAATATTTCCTTTACATACTTTGATTGTGAGATGAACATACCTTTATCAGATTGACTGATTTGTAGCCCAAGGAAGAAATTCATCTCCCCAAACATTTACATTTCAAACTCATTTTGCATCTCCTTTACAAACCTTTTAGACATTTCCTCATTTCCTCCAAAGAATATGTCATCAACATACACAACCACAATTAGGATTTGATCTATCTCAACGTTGAAGTAAAGATTACTATCTGTAGTACCCTTTTTGAATCCCTACTGCAATAAGTACTTATCCAATCTTGCATACCAAGCTCTAGGAGCCTATTTGAATCCATATAAAGCTTTCTTCAACCTACAGACCATATTAGAATCTTCTGATAAATTTTTTTAGTGAAAGGATAAAATTATAATTTTTAAAGTTTATATTTGTAACATGAATATCTAGTGTATGGATATTTTTTCATAATTTTTTTACATATTTATTTCTAAATGAATTTTCAAAGTCAGAATAATTAAAAGTTGGACGTAGGTGTATGTCATCACACATAACTTGTTTTGTATGTATTGAAATTATTGTTTTTTTTAGCTAAGACAAGAACATCAATACCTAGTGCACACATATTTTTTAGAATTTTTTTCTCTATTTTTATATTTTTCACGTGTGTGAAACACATACCTTGATGTTTGGTGAAAAACCTACATTCACAAGAAATACAATAATAAAATTAAAAATTAAAAAATATACTTTTTGGAAAGCTTATAATAATAGCTACATACTCATAAAACATAATTTCTAAATGGCTTTATTTGATCCCTCAAAAGGTAAACAAAAAGTGGTTTTTTGTCAACATTTTAATAGGTGCGAAAGAGACTCCATTGTGGATATGATTTGAGAATAGAGGGGTTCTATCCAATGGGATTTTGATCTAAGGAGGTCTTCTCTAAACCTCTTCAAATAAAACCATTTGGATAGAACCCCTCAAGGCTTAAATCATTATTTACAAACAAAATGTGTTTTCAGAAAAAATCAAGATGTCCCAAGTTTGGAACCCATTATTGTGGGATGAACCCCTACTCATGACTATTCAAATCCATCCTAGGTTCTTTTTCTGCGGTTTCATAATCACAAAAAAAGTATTTTAGAGCTCTTCAGATCTATCCATGCACATTTTCTAAAATCTATCATAGGTACTTTTTTTTGTGATTTCATAAACTAGTTAATTACTTGGACATCTTGGAACTTGGAAATGATCTATTTGCATAAGATGACTTCATTTGATCTAATTTACATGCATTGAGGTTATAAGTCTCTAATTTTATAATTTGAGGAGGTATCATGGATTTTTTGTTCATCCTTCTGTGGTCATCCTGGAAAAGGATAATTATGGGTCTTGGAAAAATGGTATCTTTGCACATCTTAGGTGGCTTGATCTTTTTTCTTATCTATATGGACTCATAGTCGAACTAGACACACTAAGGAGTAGATCGGCTTGGGGTAATATTTTTGACCATGTTGTAGGTTTAATTTGTTCTAGTGTTAACTTGACACTACGTGTTTTGTATCCGACATTGATTATCCTTACACACTTTGGAATAGACTTTGGGAGATCCATGGAGACCCTTATATCTCTCCATTCCTAGAGGATCTTATTACATATTGTCTCATTCCCTCGATGATGCAAATTTCATACCCTTTGACGATGATACTTTAGAGGATCTTGGGTATATCACATGTCTTTCATGTTCCAATGGTTCAAAGACTTGTCTTCATGTTCCCACTCTTCATATCAAGACCCAATATCCATCTTCTATTGTTCTTGATCAGCTTGGTATCACCACATCTATGACCCCTATTGTTTCAATGCAACATTATATTCATCTTCTTCTAAACATAACTACTTGGGATTCATATCTAGTAGACATATCATCC
Source organism: Sequoia sempervirens (assembly GCA_007258455.2). NCBI lineage: Eukaryota > Viridiplantae > Streptophyta > Pinopsida > Cupressales > Cupressaceae > Sequoia > Sequoia sempervirens. The sequence continues at coordinate 202,328 of VDFB02252578.1, forward strand.
TTATTTGTAGAGTCTCGTATTACATAATTGGGGGACTATTTTGAGGACATTCATCTCCTTTCATGAAAACCACATCATCATTATTTTGGAGCTTGTTCTACATTAGTCTTCATAGGATTATGGATTGCCATCATCTCATTTTGACATGTGAACATTTGAGTAGTTATTAGAGGCACGCAACATTTGGATTTGGATTCCCTATTCTTCCAACTTTTGAGAATGGATTCTCCAATCACTAATGGATTTATTTCTTCCTAGGGGGAGAAATGTTGTTTGTAGGCAGTGGATTGTGTTTTATCCTTAGGCTCTCATCATTAGCACAAGAGCTACTTCTTAATGGGGATTCATATCATCATTTTATCTCTCCTATTAGGGGGAAATCTATTGTACTTATATGCAATAAAAGTAGACCTTAGGGGGAAATATATTGTACTTACATGACATAAGCAATCCTTGAGGGGTTATATTGAGTCCTTCTTCTATCCTTCTTTCACTAGAGCAATTATTTCTTTTTCTCTTTGGGAGAGGAGTTTTTTCATGTGGTTTTCTCCTTTTCTCTAGTTATGAGAGATTCAATTGTTTGTACATGGGTACCTCATCAAGCCTTGTAGTTGAGACACATTCTACATCCATAATTGCATTCATCATTAATTAATTATTAGGCCCCTTTTACTTTATTCACTTAAGCTAAAATCACGAGTGGTTTTTTGTTATTAGATTAAACTATTTTTAGGTCATGTTGTATCATAACATAAGATGAAGAAATCTATCATGACCTAATCTACTCCTCACCTAGGTTTTTATTTAGGGTTTGGTTTTCACTTTTTAAGCATTCATTCATTGTAATCATTCATCTAATTGTATTACTTCAAATTTGTTATCAATATAGAAGCCATCATGCTTTTCTAGATCATATCTCCTCTCATGGTTGCATACTAAATCAATTAATTTTTTCTCTTAATGTGATAGGTGTTTTGGTTCTAGGTATTTTCTAGGAGTTGAGGATTCACTATCAACTCCAACATGATCAACATATTCTTTGGTGTCAAATTTGTTTTTCAAGTATACAATCTAGTATCGTTTAAGTTTGTAAATTTTGAGAACCTATTTATGATATAGATATCCTCTTTTTGATATGAATGCATTTGTGACTATAAAAGGATTTTATAGGACAAGTGGTTCATTTTTGTGACCAAAAATTATTGTTTTATTATTATTCTTTTAATAGTATTTTGTCACAAATGGTGTAAAATATTTTTATCAATAATATATGGGACCATCTATTTGCTCATGGATTGTCAATGGATTTTTTGTCAGATGAAGTATCTCGATAGTCCAAACTATACTTAAGAAGTGAAATTATAGTTAGATTGATGGGTTATTATGTCCAATTCTAGATCTCTATTTTAGTTTGATTTGAATATTTAGCTTTTAGTCTTAGGGTTACAAATATATTTATTCATCTGTTACGTATTGAATTTTCCACCAATAGATTAAGGCACTTGTCATTCTTTGGTAATTGTTCATTCCTTAAAATGAATACATCCTTCATCCATTAATTTATTAAATTAAACCTTTATTAGTTTACATATGTTTGTTGATAATCACCTTTTCTAAATCTATTCAAAACTTATCATTGTTTACATATCCTTAATATTTTTATCCATAATTTGGGTTGTCATAGGTTGCATAGTAAGTAAGAGATTACAAATAATTATATATTTGAGGTATTTTTACTTGAATTTTCATCTTTAGTTACATTGCAACTTGTTACTAATTTGCTTTTTAGAGATCTAGGCTTTGCAAGACTAGTAAACTAAGCTAGTATAAGAAGTATGTAGTGAAACATCTTTGGGGTATTCTTACACATAATGTATAACTAAACTATGTGAGGTCATACTAAATCTATTTCTCTTTAATTGTACCATTTAGGTCTCTAGGAACACTTGCCTTGGCCTTGCAAAGCTAAAATCATATAAGGGTTCCCCACTCTTACCAAGTGCCGCATTACTTGTAAGTTAACTATAAGTGCCTAATTTTTAGTCCAAACCAGCTAAATTCCCCTAGTTTAGACTTTGAAGTTGTTTCTTTGGATTTCTAGGATTTAATTTGGATCGCTAACAACTCTCTTGAGGTTGACTAGAGGAAAAAAACAACATAAAGAGGACGGGGACATTATACTAGTATTGGTATCTCCTTTAATGTTCACCTCCATCATCAAAGGTAGTATACACACCTTCAAAATTTTATCTTTTATCATTCTCTTAGTGAATATGTCAGTTATTTTTTTATCACAAACAATATTATAATTGACAATCAAAACTTAAATGAGATGTCATATATAACAAACATCAAGTTCCAAATGTTTTTATTTTAGCATACAAACTTAGGTTGTTAACTGTAACCTATATTACACTTTAATTATCACAAAATATGGTAGTGGTAAAGTGTTGGGCAAGGAAAAGCTTCCATAAGAATGCATTATTTAAATAATTTGGACTTATAACAAATTTTTTACTAGATTGGCTTTGAAAATCTATTTGAAATAAAGTAGAATTCTCAGATTTTTTTAAATACTAGAATCAATCAAACTTAATTCCATGATTCCAATTGATTTTAATTGAATAACTATTTTGGTTTATAAATATTTTTCAAATCCATTCTATTAATAAGGATAAATTATTTGAAATAGTGCATAAGATATATATCTTCCTATTCACAAGTAAAAGATTCTTGAACATTATGTTATTCTTTCTATTCCCAAGCTTAATTTGTGGTGAGCTACAACATATACCCATTTTAATTTTATTCTTTCTAAAACTAACCTTTTTATCCTTTAAAAATAACACAAAGAAAAATAAAATAAAATTTGAATCTTAATTCATTGATTGGGCGCTTGCATTGAGCAACTAAATTCAAATATCCAACACATAATGAAGTGATTTTATTTCTAGATTTGAATATTGATGCTTGACTTTCATGGATTTAAGATTTTAATGTTTGTGCACAAATTAGATCTCTGTTTTTGGATTGCTAACCACATAATTTTGATTTTACTATATTAATTAGTCAAGATCTCACCAAAGGTAGACATGAAACAAGGGAACTATATAGATAATTAATTTTTCTTGCATTGTCATGACTTGGTGACATAGGCCTTAGAGTATTTTATTTCTTTAAGAGATTACTTACTTTTTAGGATAGGTAGGGTGATCTTGTGACTTTACCTACCCATTTGCAAGGGTTGCCAAATCTTTGATCAACACATCTCATGGAAACCATGTTTTAAAGATTGGAACTCCTATAATTTGGGCCAAGGGGCCCCTAAGCTCAAGGATAATAGATGAAATAGTCTCCATTAGAGAAGAAGAACTTTTGAAGGAGAGACCACTGAAGAATTCTTCACTTGAATTTCCAAGTTCTTATAGATGGAAACTAGAGGCATTGTAAAAATATTGTCTACCAAAAACATTTGACGATGGCCATCCAAGTAAAAAGAAATGATTTTTTTAGTGGTGAATATTCGTGAATTGGCTAATATTTGAAATTTGGGAATCAAATTTTAGCTAATAGTTCAAGCTGTAAAGTGACTTGAATCACCACATTTTTACAAAATTTTATTTTAGTCTTATTTAAATCACCAAATTGTTTATTTTATTAAACTTTTTGACTAAATTTTTTGCCATAGTGTTCAATACATGATTAGATCAGGTTCACCTACATTTTATAATTTACTATACTAATCTAAATTAATTCATCAATAATATATCATAATTATTAGTTGCTTTAGGGCCATATCGCCAATCTTTAGTTGTAACCATTGATATATAATATAATCTAATGGTCCTCATTATATTCTATGAGGTTAAATATGCCCATGTGATTTGTAATTCTCATGGAGATCAATGATCCAAAAGCAATTTCAAGCTCCACAAGCAATATAAATTGTAGGTACATTTTACCTCTTGGAATATAACAAGGGCCATTAGATTATATTTGAAATCAACAGTGGCAACTAAATATTATAGAGTCAATGCTTAAAGCCATCAATGATTTCCACCTTTAGGCCCCTACATTTCCATTAGAATTTATAATTTTTAAATGGAAGGATTCACCATGGTAATTAATTCATTTTCCTATAATTTTCCAAGATTCACCAATATTTTCTACAAAAGTTTAGTGATGTAAAAAAATCACCAATAAAATTAATATTTAAAAAAAAAGATTCGCCAATAGATATTAATATTTAAATTTTTCCAAAAAATGAAAGATTTGCCAAGATTTTATATCTTTTTTTTGGTGGAGGGAGGTTTTTTAAAAGTTATCACTAGTAAAAAGGTCCCTTATCATAGCCATAGATAAGAGGTCCACCATCTATGGAAGCCACCTTTGAAGGAGAAGTCATGGAAACCAAGGCTAAGAGGATGTTAGGCTCCAACACCAAAGTTAAAATACCTTCAATAGGAGAAAAAAACATTCTCAAGGAAAATTACTAAAGAATTCTTCAACACATCCTTTGAGACTTACAAATAAAATTGAAAGGCACCATAGAATGAGATTTAAATCTAACCATAATCATTTGATGATGTTACTTAACTACAATCCACTAAGAAGCCTCTTTGCAACACTTAGACTTTTGGAATGAATACACTTTTTCCCAAATGTCCTTGTGGAAAATAAGATTTGCATCAAAAGACCATCTCTTCATAATATAATAGTATTTACAATCAATGACATAAGCCAAATCCCCTTTGACAAATGCCTTGAAATATCTATTTCCACATGAAGCCTTGCAAAAGTTCAAGGTGGGGATGACATGTCTTTTCATGAGAAATTAAAATTAGTTTCCCAAAACAACTACTAATCATAGTCGGCTAGTGGATAACAGACACTAAAAGGATATATTAGGCAACCTCACTCACATTTTAACTACAAATATAAAGATATTGTAGTAGGGTGGAAACCTTGCTACCATGGTATCATGTCCAAAAAGACCTTGCCTAAAGACCAAGGGTTTGCCTCCAAAACAAGCTTTTAATCATCCATCAATTGGTAAACAACTATAAATAAACCTTGCACACATAATAAATTACTAGATCATTAGAAATAAAGGGTTTGCGAGGCTTGGCCAAAATTAAATGAACCTATAAATCATTCCTAGATTTGCAAGATTTTCTCTTCTTCCACAACTTTCAACCCCATTTTAACTATATCAATCTTCTTAGATATTTGTGTTGTATTAAAAAACCCCTTACCCCTTATCTAGAATATAAATAAGAACAACTTGCACCTCATTGATTTCAATAATCAAATAAAAAATTACAACCATTGAACTTACTACTACCAAGCTAATACACAAAATAATCACTAGAGAAAGTTGAGAGCCAACAATAGCTAGAGTTGACCAAACTTTGATAGAGGTATATGATATTGTACACCAATCAAGAAGGGGACTTGGAGAAGACAACAAATGAGAAGGCCTTCACATGAGAATGAGGGGAAAGGATAATGTCTTACCTCACAAAAATGCCCACTTTGTAGATCACAAGTGACATATGGAATAATAGGATAGGGGGATCCATTTTGCATCTCCACCTAGGCTTGCAAAAAGATTAGGGATTTCCAAAGAAAGAACATCCTTTTGTAGTACACAGACAACACTTTGCAATACCTCAACTAACACATAAGCAATAATGGGGTGTTATGCTCTACTAACTTCACCACCTAAGTTGCAAGACAAACACTGTTGTCCCTTAAGAGCTATTGTAGAAACTCACATGATCACAAGATAAAAAAGAAGCCAATATACGTTAAAATATTAAAGTAAGGATGCAATTCTATAGAAGGAGTTTAGACTCTTATTTTTTCTTAAAGGAAAGTCTAATAGAATTGAAAATACAATGACATGATTAAAAGGAATCTCTCTTTGTAAAATAAGAGCTTCACATATATTATTGCAAACTTTAAACTAATAGATTCTTAAGTCTATGTGACAACTTGTATAACTTCTAAATTTTCTTTTACATATAATTACATTAATTTCATATCAAAATCCTCATTTCCAATTAAAATATCTTTAATAATTTTATTTATTTATTCTTAAGACCCTTTGCTTTAAAAATATCCTAATTTTTTCAATAATACTAATGATATATTTTAGCTAAGGTGACTCCATAGAACCATGACCTTAACATTTTGATAGAACTCATAATGGGCCCACCATAATCACGGTAAAGTGTAAATGTAAAAAGAGAAAAAAAATAAAAAAAGAAGAAAGTGTGTTAATTTTTTTGAGCGTTTGAAGGCCTATTTAAGAACTTTTGAAGTTTGAAAAATTAGTCGTGGAACTTTTAAAGAATTCAAAGAAAGCGTGCTTGCGCGGGATATATTTGAATATAGAAGAAAGCCCAAGAAAGTAGATCCTTCTTCTTCAGTCTCGGCCCTGTCTTCATCCATCCGCATTGGTAAGTTGCATTCGGATAACCCAACAATTTTCGTTTCTTTTTCCTGCATTAATCTATCTGTTTAACTTCCTGGACTATCCCATATTTATTCAACAGTATTTTGATAGCTCAAGAATTCACACAATACAATAAACTTGTTAGCTAATATGAATTGTCTTACATCTTTTATTCCGGAGAGTTGCCGACAAGATATGCAACCCAAGTGAATTCCTTCTCATGGGAATACAATGCATAAAATTTTGGAATGATTTAGCATTGTCATACCAAAATACTCCCGGCTTATAAATAATGTTGCATTATCCAGTTTAGAGACAAGTGCGAAATTACTTTGTGGGGCTGATGCCTGAACCTATTTTGTTGGAAGAACAATCCACACACATTCTGGACTGTGCTGGTGGCTCAGTGGCAGGGCATCCTACTATTCTATTACTAATATGAGCTCATATTTTCAAGCCCCAGCTAGTCCATAGAAAATAACATAATTATGACTTTATGAATATGACCTACGACATTTTGAAGCACAGGCATAAGGCTTGATCCATTTTGTTCCTTCCTTCAAATTGCCCAACGGGGATGACACAGGGAATTCCAATTGCAAGGTCAATATTTAGAGGGTCACTCAAACAGGCACATAATGCCTAATAATCCATTATGGAAATATTGTGCAACGATTGGTATCTCTTGCGTAGCAACTATAAATGCTTGTGTAGCAACAGGAAATCCTTGTGCAGCAATAGGAATGTCTTGTACATTCAGAAGCTCACAATTGCAACTGTACAAATGCTTACTCATACCAATTTCAGTTCATTAGTTCATACTTTCTATTTCTACTCAATAAGCAGTCAATTTATATACAATACTTCTAGTATAAAACATGAATTACTTCAAGGGCCCCCCATCCCTTTTTTTTTGTTTTTCTTCAAATTTTCAATTTTTTTCCATGATGGGAGGGTATAGGATGGTCGGCATCCCCTGCTGATTTTCAGGCATTTTCGGACGTCCTCGGGGAGGTCTCCTAGCTATCCCTGTGTCCCCAAATGTACTGGGAATGGGAATCCATGGAATTCCTCAAGGGATGCATCCCTGTGTAACATGGGTTAAAATGTGGGATCCAATGCTGAGCAAAGAACATTTAGCTTTACAAATAATATGTATGCTACAGTCACTAGGAAACTCCGTTTTTGAGATTAGCATCCCGCCCCTGTCCCAGTAGCCACATCTTCTGTTTAGCTGTACCCTTATTTATTAACTCCTATATCCTGATTTGAAGTGGGATCCTGTACAGTTTCCGTGACTGTACCTGCACATCTCCAGCTCACTATGCTATGCTAGTATATACATAAAACATATGCAGTTCTTATAGAAAATCAAATCACTTGAGAATGTAGAGCTGCTATCATCGTTGGATCCTATTACACAGCAATAACTATCTCATAATTGGCATATTCATTAACCATCTCTTCTATCCATATTGGTTTGAATATACTTTGAATATACATATTGCTTAGCTCAGGAATTTGAGTTAAAGAATTTGTAGACACATTATTTATGCCCATCTTGTGAAAAATTTTAAAATCAAAACCTTGTAACATGCTTATGCACTTTGCTTGCTATTTGCTCAAGTTCGAATGCAATAAAAAAATATATCAATATTTGGTGGTCTCTCACAATCATACAGTTCTCTCCAGCAAATATTGCTTGAGTTTTGCTAGAGCTTTACATGAGTGGTAATATGTCTTGAATCTTGATCATGATAGATTATAATTTCTTGTTATTGATCAACTGTTTGCTTTCAAAAGTGACTGGATGCCGATGTTGCATTAGGTTAGCCCCTATGCAGATGCCTGATGCATGTCCTTCCACTACCAAGGGTTATGAAAAATCTGATTTTAAAATCACGAATTTGGTTTCCACCTCACTTCCCTTTAAGAGTGTTATTAGCTCTCCTGTCTGTGAACGGAGTGACTAGAGATGACAGTGCTGAAAGCTGAGGATACATCCTTGGGTGCATGTCAGTGGCTTAGTAATAGTCTTGAAGGCAGCAGTCAATAATAGTCTTAATGATTATATTAAATGTTAAGTTTCAAACTGTCAACCTAGATTTATTGCCTAAAGGAGATTCAGAAGACTACAGCAGAGCCCAAGAAATCCTTCTGTGGTAAACTCTGTGTAATACTAAGTCTGCCAAACATCTCTTTTGGTTCTGTCATAAAGCCTTAGCAGATTGGCTCTGGGGATAAACCATCCATGTCCTTTTTTAATATTTCCATGTTGTGGAAGTCTGATCAGTTAGGAGATAGCCATTGCTGTCCTGCATGAGGAAAACTAATATTATGCTATTAAATGATGTGTTTATTTTATGTGTGAAGATTCAGCTTGACCAATTACTGTTCCTACTTAAGCCAGGAGGGTTATGTTTAAACTTTATGTTTAGTGTGACTAGTATGGCATACAAAGAATGTTAAATACATGACTAAAAATCGTATATTCTCATTTGTGCTGTGTTATATTCAAGATATATGAAAGCAGGAATATTAGCATAGTGCTTTCTTAAAATCTGGATGCTTTCTGTGTTGCTTGCTGCCAATTATGCAGGTACTAAGCTTTCTATAAAATCTTCTACAGTTCTAAGTATGTACAATAGTTTGGCTTGCTTAGGATGGATGCAAACCATTTCTGAGTGCATTTCAAAATTAAAATACCATCAAGTAGGCAGGAAAGCATGAGGCAAACAAATATTTATACTAGTATATAGTATGTACATTTTATCCATGAAGTTTCAATTTAATCAATCACTTTTTATACTAAAGACTGGAGAGCTACACATAATTTAGTGTGAAATGAATATAACATATAAACTATAAAGAATGTAAAATATATGATTCACCATGGTTGATTCTCATTTGTGCTGTGTTAGAATTAAAACTTACGAATGCAGTAATGCTAATGTACTGATCTTACAATGTTCAGATACTTTCTGTGTTTCTTGTCGTTTATTATGCAGGTAGTCCGCTTTCTCTATTATCTTCTACGGGCTTAGGCGTGTACAGTTTGGCTTTCTTGGGATGGATGCAAAACAGCTCTGAAAGCATTTCAAATTTGAAATATCTTCATGTAGGAATGAAATCATTATCGTTTGTAGCAAAAACTGTGGTTGAAGAAGATATTGTCTGATTTATAGCACAGTATTAAATTTTTTTGTATCTAATTAATATTCAAGAGGTCATCTTGTCCAACAAATGAGTTTTGGAACTCAATAGACAATAAACAATAAGATGCAGTTGCTAACGATTTCGTCTTAGTCATTTCAAATTCTAATCTTCATCACCAAATTTAAGTGGTACATTTTCAAGAAGGAATTGGGTGTTAGTAATGGCTCCAGGATTAGCAAATTCATCGCAGAAGCAGATAAATGATCAGGAAAGGGCTCGTATAACAGCGAATTTCAGGGCTGCAAAAGCCCTTCTTGAACGTAAGCGACCTCCTCAGCCTGCAACTAACCTTGCGCATTATCAGACTCCTCATAAAAAGCTCGGTGCAAATCCTATTTTCGGAACAACACAGAGATGTTCAACCACTTCATCAGACTTCAGGTACTGTTTGCTATCAATCAAGTACTTAGATAAATTACAAATTCCTTTTTCCACATTGTTCAGAAAATAGTAATTTAGCTTGTGGAGTTTATCTTGATCACTGCTCATAAATTTGTATTTTCTCATCAGCGTCAGTATCAGCATTAAAGCAATTTATATCTGATTTGATCTGGATGTTTCTTTTCTTTCATAAATGGATTTAACTGATTGTTATCATAATTGATGCAGATTTTCTGGTGTGCTATTTTATTTGATTATTCTCTCTGATTAAATCAACTTAAATTTTGGCTGTGCTTCAACTGTGTTTCAATGTTTGTATTTTCCAATCTTTCAGATGCTTTCTAGGAATTAAAGGTAAAATTTGCATTCAGTTGTTTATTTACTTCATAGGTCAATTGATTTATAGGCCATAAATTTATTGATGGGGATGAGAGCTATGTCAAAGACAAACAAATTAATTTCTGGCTAAGTTAGGATTGTATTTAAGTTAATATTTAACCAGTCTAAAGGACGTTGTGTTCTTTATATTATAGTTTATGATCGTTGGCTCACATAAATGGTCTAATAGAAAACACCAATGGCTTCTTGGTGAATTTGGTAGCTAACTGGTGCAATGGTAACAATTGAAATATACTGCCTTTATTTGATTTGACAATACCTTTGAGTGCACTAGAGCAAAAAGCATCATTCAGAGATTGAATCAAATACCGGTTGGCTAGAACAACCTACAATAACTCCCAATAAGAGAGCGGTTAAGAAGGTTAAAACACAAAGAAAACGGTCAGCTCTAACATATGGATGGCTGTAACTGGATTCTGAGTCCTGACGGTACATTCAAAGTTGACCCAGGTCAAGTTCGAGTTGGAGTCATCATATGTGACTACAAACTCTAGTCTCTATTATCATTATGGTACCTAGTCGGTCTTGGAATGTAATCTAATAACATGGCTAAAGCTATTGGGATTCGCCAAGGGTTATGAATAGCAAGAGAAAACATTAATGACAATTTAACAGATAGTTTTCAGCTACCATGCCTGTGATTGCTTTAATCAGACTTTGGTTGTTAGGTTCAATTTTAAATTCATTTCTTGATGAGAATAATGCAAGCATAGCTTCACATAAGGGTTGCTGTGCAACATATTGGATCAAATTGCATAAATAATTTCTTTGTATGTTATTTTATTTTGATGGAGTCGATGTCTTCTTAATATAAGCTCTAGCCATAAAAAGGTGTGAATTCTATCATAGAAAAAAAATATCAATGACTGGTCCAACTGCTACAAGGTAGTGAAAATTTTAGAAAATTAAAGTAAGGACACATGATGTAGTAACATCCACTGGTTATTTGGATTGCAGAAGAGACTAATCTCAAAATCAAAATCCTGCAGAGTATAAAGAAAGGAAATCAAAGTTGGTGGGCAAGTTACAAAAACTATGAGGTCAGAATTGTGGAGACACAATAATGCATAGTTATAAAATCTAATATAAATAAATTACTTTTTTTTTTCTATAATTAGAATAATGAAATTTGTAACTAATTTAAATAATTATCAATTTTTATCTCTTAATTGGTATATTTCTACATTTTAATTTTTATATTCTTCTTTAAATTTACAATTTTAATTTCTTAATATGCTATTTTGTAGCCTAATCTTAATATTATTGGTTAAGACAAATATATAGTGAGTGATTTAGAGCACAATATAAATTCCTTGGACTCTTGTGCAATATGTTGCAAAAGTTTATCTATATATGCTCTATATAGCACTTCTGATGGGCACACACTTTTATTGAGAGGGTTGGGGGGGCGGTGGTGAATCAGTATAAGTTAATCTTTTACCAATTTAAAATTAATAAACACAACAATATCAATCACACAACATCAAATAATTAAGAACACAAGATTTACGTGGGAACCCTTTGGAGAAAACCACAGAGAAGGACTGCTTGTATCTACTGTCCAAATCCAGCCACAAAAATTAAGAGTTTTTACAAAAATATTTGTAGGCACCAACCCATTGAAGACACCAATCCCCACTACTAAACACCAATTTAGAAGAGGCACCAATCTCTTCTATTAAGAGGCACCAACCTCTAAATGAACAAAAACTTTGACTTCTTGAAAATACTTCTTCAATGAATGACAATTAAATAGATCTCCTTCACAAAAATCTGCCTTGAATGATCTTCTATTTTTCTCTCCTTCAAAAATCTGCCTGTGTTTGAATGATATATCTTTATATTCCACACTAACTTCTCCCAAGCACACTTCTCATTCTCCTCTTATACCTTCATGTCATTTTGAGAGGGGTGCGATTTCATCAAAGGACATAACACTTCATAATGGATGCTTTTTCAAAGGAGGGATCTCTCCTAAAGTGGGTGCCACTTTAAAATGTTTTTATTTTGTTCTCTTGGGTGCTAGACATGGGTCGGCCCATGATTCAAAATTAATTTAATTTAATTTTTTTTCAAATCATAAGGAGGGCACCAAAATGGAGGGGGTTGGCCGGCATTAATAAATATGAATTTAATTTAATTTAATTGCTGTCATTGTTAAAGTCTGCCCTTGGAATGGTGCGATTAGTGGCCTTTGGCCTTCATACTTTCAAATCATCATTAGCAATTTCCTTGGTCCTTGATAGTGACTTGACATCAATGACAATTAATGAAATATTCCGAGCCAATTTTTTTCAATTTTTGCCAAGTACACAACAATGCAGAGAGCACCCGTTAGGGTTAGATAATTCAAACCAGCAGATTACAAATAACTCGTTGCCAAGAATGCGCACTCAATCTCAACACGAGAGAGGCTGTCATATGGCAAGAGGATTGTTAGTGCCTTAAACAAATGCAACTGAAGGTAACTCTAACCAAGAATGCGCCGGAGAACGACGAGCATATGGTCAGAGGATCCCTACCAACTAATAAGCTGAAGTAACTCGACGTCAAGAATGTGCTTTCCAATCCGAGATGGAATGGGAGCTACCATATGACGGAGATGCTAAGAATTACAATGCAATTAAGGAAAATAAGCGGGAATGCTGAAAGTAAACTCAACACCCAGAATGTGCTTTCAAACCCGGAGTGGGAATGGAGCTACCATAGGGCGGAGATATAAAGAATTACAAAGCACTTCAGAATGTATAGTAATCGTTACAAAACATGATAAGCAAGATTAGAGAACGGCTGACAGTACTACTGTTCAGCTTACAATATGAAGAGAAATCGCCTGCCAAGAGCATAGAATTAGAACAATACAGCGTACATCAATTAAGAGGATTCTCCTTGCTTAACAAGAATGCCAAGACCCTTTACTTCACTCAAATACCAAACTGAATATTCAGTTTAAGACAGATCTGCACTTTAAAAAGGTAAAACAGCAACCTAGCACCACACAAAAATGATCATATCTCACTCATTTCTAACCCTATTGACGTGAAATCAAATGCAAAACATTCTAATGATGATGACAATGAAGATGGATCACAAAAACTTCTCACAAAGACCCCTATTTATTTTGCACGGCTTCCAAAGCACTTACAAAGTGAAATTGCCTGCAAGCAAGGGCGATTTACTTTAGATAATTCATAGACTTCAAATAAAATTCTGGAAACTTGCACAAATGGTCGCCCTACATAGGAAAATAGATTGGAACAGTACCCAGAACAATATTATTTCTGTTTCTTGAGTTGTGAGTAAAAACAACCTACAGCCATACAAAACCAGCAACTCTAAAATTGACAGAAAATACAATAACTCAACTACAAAATGTGAGAAGAACCAACTACAATGAAAGGAAACCAACTACAACTAAACCTCTCAACTAGTTGCTGTCTTTCAAGCAAGAAGAAGAGCCAAGCTAGGAGGCTTACATTCCTCGAAGCAATCCCAAAGCCAATCCGGCAGCATAACTTTGCAAATTCATTAGATAAACAAAATGAGGACCCCGAGCTCCAATTTATAACTTCCGAAGAGCTTTCTAGAAGGTGCGCCCTAATCCCAAGCTGCTTTTAGGTTTAAACTTTGACCCAAACACTTTCTTCCCAATGGCGTACTTTCCTTGTGAAATATAATCTCCTTCAAAAAGGCGTCCATTTTCCCTTTGAGCAATTATAAACTTTAGAAATATTAAAATATTTCCTTCATGAGAAAATACCCCTCAAAGTCCCCTTCTTTAAAACAACTGTTAAGTTATAACACTAGGCCAAGGGGTGTTTTAAAAATAAAACATTTTGACTTAAAATAACTTATATCTTCGAAATGAACCCCTTAAGCCAAAAATGAGAATTACCCAATGAATTGCCAGAAGAGGAAAGTTGACTGGATTGATGCCGACTGGACCACTGCTAAAATTAGAATTTACTAAAAATAGTAAATTCCTAAAGATGCTCAGAATGCCAAGAAAAACATACCACTGCAAAGCCATCTGAAAACCCAGAAGGAATCTAGAATCCAAACGCCCAAACTCCAACAAGCAAAACCCTGAATCTTCAAGAGAACCCATCAAACAGTCGGAAACCCTAATTCTGCCACTGACTAGCCGACAACACACTGGGAATAGGCTACCAATCACTGAAAAGTGAAGAGCTAAAAACGGGGACATTACAATTAATCCAACAACTTCATGTGGTCCTTATTCCTATTTGTAATCTTCTGACACATCATATCATATTGTTGGCTTTTCAAAATCTATAAAGTATTATAAATTGTATTTTTATAATTTAATGATGAGAAAAATCCATATTTCAATAGCCATGGTGTATGCTCTCCTTACATTCAGTCTCTATGCAATTAGGATAGCTTTAACTATAAAAACATGAGTTATTTCTCTTCATTTTTTAATTTTTTGTGTTTTTTGGGTTCCCAATGTTTTCCCTGCTTTTCCCCAATTTTATCCAGAGAAATTGAAAATATCTTTTATCTTGAGAAATTGAAAATATCTTTTATCTTTTTGTTTGCCTAGAAATACCAAAAAAATATATTTGTTTCTATGGTAAATGCCTAAGGCCATTACCGGTACCTTCTAGCCACTAGAAAGCATTGCCGTTGGAGTTTAGAAATTTTGCCCATGTCATTCTGGACCAGTTTAGTAATTATGATGCAAGAAAGCACTTCAGGGCCACAAAGCGGCTGATTTATTTTTCACGAATGTATGGGTTCACTTTGGCTTGTCATTCTCCTTTGTTTCAGATTGAGATGCAAGGTTCCTGTGCACATTTTGGACCATTCTATGGGAAACAATAGATCCAAGGTTGAAGAGATTGATTGCAATCATTCACAAATGGATAGCCAAACAAAAGTAGTCAATAAGACATTGATGCAGCATTTGAAGGGGGTATAGTAGGAAGCATCCTAAAACTTAGAATAGAAATTTGGCATATATTCAACACCCAAACGATAGGAAAATTTGTACTTAAACAGATATTTATAGTTAAAATTTTCTCTTGTAACTTCTGAATTGAGTTATTTAACATGTTCATTGGTTCAAGTTTGGTAGAAGTAAAAAAAGAATTTCTGATTTCTTTGTTCAATGTTTTCATCATGATGAAAGGCTTGAATTCTACAAAATTATAAATGCAAGTGTAATGACAGCATACATTTCTTACCCTTTTCATCAATGGAAAATTGTCTGAATGCATAGTGTGTGTTTCCTATGCAAATTAGTAGTTGGATTTATTTTGCTTTGTCTAAAACTATTTTATTTTTATACATTTAATAATATCTTAACTCATTTAGTCTAGATTTAGTTCTATATTAAGTGCACATTTTCTAGCTAGACATGTAGCTTTTTTTCAAAGGTTGAATAAGATAATTTTGCCATGCATGACATGAGTCGGAAAGCAATTGATCTCTCATATGTGTGTGTGTGCGTGTGTTTACATATATATATATATATATACATATATATATATAATATACATATATATAATATATACATATATACAATATATACATATATATAATATATACAATATATACATATATATAATATATACATATACATATACATATATGTATGTATGTATGTGTATGTATATGTATATGGATATGTATATGTATATCCATGTACATATGTATATGTATATGTATATGGATATGTATATGTATATCCATGTACATATGTATATGTATATGTATATGTATATACGTGTACATGTACATGTACATGCATATATGTATATATAGCACATGCATTATGTCAATATAGTTAATGAAGAAAGCAAATCCATATTGTTATGACATTTTTGTGTGAGATTTATCACTGTGTATTATAAACTATTCTTACAGGTAGTGGTACAAATTAGATTAGAGACTACATCCCTATTTTTTCCTTTTGAAGCCTCACAAAGCACACTTGAAAGAGAGACGATTATCTATTGTAGTTCCAAAAGAAGGCCCATGAATGATAAAAGAACCAATAATTGAAAGATCTAGAATGAATTGCCTTTGGGACTTTTAGAAACATTGCATACCTCATCCAAGAATCATTGTTGTGGACTAACCCAGAATTGGAAAAGAATACTTTGATCAAATTGTTAGATCCTAGTTGTTTTAGCATGAGATGAATACAGAGGAGATGCTAGATTTTGATCTATCTAGATCTATCCACAACTTAAGAATATTTGGTTGAAGGCCTACCATTATTGCTGGCTGCAAGTACTTGTGATAGCACAATTGCTTGTTACTACAATGTCACTGTTGGGTCCCAAAACCATTGCTCCACTTCATAGAACGAAATCTCAATCACAAGGCTAGGGTTGTTGTCATGCAAGTGAAATAGGCTCATCAATAGAATATGGATGGTTAAAAGTCAACTCTACGAGAGTGGGTTATCTCTCTTATGCTTCACGCTCAACTTAGATTCAAAAGGGTGTTCCTAGGGGTATACCTTAACACGTATTAAACTCAAACAAAATGGATAATTAAAACTTAACAACATCCAAACCCAACTTGTTGACTTGGCCCCAAATACTGTCATTGAACCAAGAACAACTGGTTGCCTCAAAATCTCTATGTAGTTGACGACAATATGCAATCATAACCCAAATGAAATGAATTTGTTAGAGGCTCTTCGAAGATAAATCCCTGGTTATGATACAAGGTTATTAATGCACAAAACTACTCCTACTCCTACACTACTGAATCATGTTTTGTTTGATTGATGGTGTGAGATTGGTGTATGGTCGTAGATTGGTGCCTATCTATTGGGCAACAGAGCCAAAATTCACTAGGACAAGAACAAATTGAAACCAAAGGACTAATGAGCTATGCATTTACATACGACAAGGATTGTGGAACTTGTAATAAAACATGCTTATTAATCCATAATAGAATTGCATAAATCCATAGATAACAAGAGAAAGATCACCACAAAGCTTGTGATGTTTTCAGAATACTGTCATATTCATCTAACTTGAAATTACATTCGTGCCAACAAATGTGGCCAAGGAAAATTCCTAGTTGCAACTATGAAATCCTCTTGGATGTGTACATACCATCATGTAGACATTTTGTTACAAATACCATTTACAATATTAATCTCCCTTGATTTCATAGGTTTGTACTTGAACCAAAAGAATTGGACTAGCGTCAATAGCTGCCTTGCAATTTTTTGGCATTTGGAGACCACAACCGAATCAACCTCCATTCGAAAATGATCTAAAATCGTGCTTTAACACTTGCAAGCTATCAAACCCTAATCTTTGCATTGTAGTGCCCACATAATTTGTGGTTGGGGATCAATCCTGCTCAAAACGACACTCCTGATCGATGGGGGACATATGCATTTACTTTTGGTAGTTGGTCGAGCTATCGTCATTAATGCGAGTTGATGGAGAATATGTAGGAGAAGCATGCCAAATGTTAAAATGTTACTTGTTTGAATTTTTCAGGCTCCATCACGCCTTTACAACCTTAAAAAAAAATCACCTTGTACTTTGTCTAACCTTTGAATAATTTAGGCTTTAATATTCTCGGATCTTTGGTAAACAATGAGCCATTACAATACATTCTTTGCACTTGTTGAGCCATTAGACTAACAGGCCAATCCTTACCTTCATGCCTATCAGAGAGGAGCATAAAATCCTTCGATGTCCCAACATAAACATATAACGCTCATACTCTATTGGACTATCAGGCCATTGGGCTCACTTAATTTGCATACCTATTGGACCCAAGATGTGAGCATGCCCACCTCCACAATCTTGGAAAATCAATTATACATTGGACATTGGGCTTCCGTAGAACAATTTGCCATGAGATGGGGGGAAAGAAATACTTTTGATAGTTTGGAAGGATAATAACGTTAGCAGAGGGAAGGTGGACCCTTGAGGTATTGAGATTGGAAGGGAAAGTATGAATGGACAGGAAACCACAAAAGTTCGAAAGACTTAGATGAATTTTGAAGTGGACTAAGGGAAATGTCGGGGCATCGAACTTTTGGGGAATGCAAGACCTAGATGACAAGTTCAAAAGGCACAATGGTATGAGAAACTTCAAAATCCCAAAATTGGAGTTGGAGGGAAATATGTGTTGGGATGATGGGATGTTGGACTTACAAGGAAAGCATAACCAAGATGAATAGTCTGATGGGGATGGAGGGATTAAGAAGCAAAAGTCCAAAAGATAAAGAGCAACTCTCAGGGAATTGGAGAAGGAAGGGATGCTAGGAAGGTAAGAGAAGGCCCAAAACTCTAAAATTGATAAATAATTGGGTAAGATTCAAAAGACTTTGGTGGAGTTTTGGACCATCAGGGGTGCATGGAAAGAGGTATTTGAATAAGGGATAGTTGAAAGTTTGACCTTGATAAGATACATAGAGCAATTGGCAGAGAATCAGACTATCGAGGGGTGGGAGGAACTCATATCACATGCTGAGGATCAGGGTGTCGGAGAATTGGGGAATGACAAGAAGACACAAACCAAGGGATGAATCGATGAGGAAGTCCGAAAGTCCAACAAACACAAAGGGCTTAGGCTTTTAACAAATTTTCGGACTTCAAGGATCAAGAATACCAAGGAATGGTATTGGGGGATGCGAAACTTCGAAACTCCAACAAAACGACACTTGGGAAAAATTAACCTTCAAACTTTGAGGATCGGGGATGTCGAGGAATGTTATGAATGTAAGGGAAACCTCGACAACTCGAAAGGTCAACAATTTTGACACTTAGCCACTTACACAAGGCTTGTAGACGGGGTTTTGTGATTGATAGGAAAGGCTTGCAAGGATGGATATCCTGAAACTCTGACAAAGGGACAAACAACACTTAGTCAATTTTTTAGTTTTTCAACTTGGGTATTTGAGTAAAACATGAAAAAGGGGCTTTTTACAACAACTGGAGGTACAATTTTAAGCAAGATGGCCGATTTTGAATCTCTTGGATCGGTTATCAAAAATGGGTCAAATATTACGAAGACACACAAAAAGGAAGGGACTTAAGCAAAAATGACATTACACATTTGAGTCCCAACAGTCACCATTGGCACTTTTGTTGGCTCCAATAAGCATATCTCTTGATGTTCCAATTGACTGCACTGATAAATCCGTATCCCACCATGTGGGCCATTGCTCCCATGAGAAAAACACACACATTGCAAACTTGTCCTTGGATCTAACAAATAGCGATTTAAGCTGTTTTAGTGGTTTAATATTTGTAATATAATAAATAAAAGCTTCTGCCACTGGATTCTGGTTTTTGACCAGTGGATTGAGTTATTTATTAATACTTATCTGATAGTTTCTGCTAGATGTTACTTCTATGGCAACACAATGTTTCTATATCTATAAATAAATATTCCCTTCACTTAATGCTGGTTTCCAATAATGGGATTCTGTTATTTATTTATATTTCTATAGTAACTGGTGTCTGAGGGCATTTCATAAGATTGGAAAGGCCTTGTTTATTTGGGAGCTTGGTCATGAGGTCCAAACCCAAGGGGTACCGAATTGAACATACATATAAGATAAAGTTTAAAACTTCCCATGTCTGCACAAGAGGGGTTTCATATGCCCACAAGGCACGCGGGCTAGACTGTCATCTAGAAACTGATCTTTCACTATATGATATTCTATAGGGTTTCTGTTTGGAATTTTGTCCATTGAGCCCTATACAGCTCATTTTGTGGGCAGTGAGTTTCTAGAGATGTGGATCTTATAAAGGGCTGTAGAGTTTTGTGTAATATTCTATATATGTGTCAGCAAATATGGTACCAGGTGATGGATGGATGTGTGAATTTGCTTCTCCTTGTAATATGAGTTATTTTGTTTTTCCTTTTTGCAGTTAGTAAGATATTTTAAGTTGCAAGAAAACTGTTGAGAAATTTGTAGTTATTAATCAGTAAAGTTTCATTATTGCAGCACTTGCTTAAAAAATAAATTTTCTGCAAACTCAGGTAATTGTGTCCCATCGGTTTTTGTTTGGATCCTGGGTTTATTGACACTGATTACACCATTCTGCCTGATAACAATGCAATTATCCTGTTGTTAATCGCAGGACTCTGCCTGTGCTACTAGTTTTATTTTAAAAGTTGTAATGCAAGTGGGCTTTGATCAGGTGGTATGTCTGACATGCTGTGGTTCCCTTTTGAAATCTGCATTACTTCTATCTATGTGGATTTATTTTTTCACATAATTCTTAGCAGTTTAACCTTTAAGTTTGAATATCAAAGCTTTGGAGACTTATTTAAAACATTGGTGTCTGCAAGCAGAACCACTGTCATGAGTTTAAGGAAGTTTTTCATTGTAGGAGATATCATAGAGTTTTTTAAATATAGAAAGTCTTCTAACCATTGGTGTTAACTACATTTGCAGAGATACAAATATGATTAAGCTTTGTGATTCGTATGTTCTCGATAAGCCTCCAAGAGTTCCTCCTGCAGAGATAGAAGTGAATACAATGATTTCAAGACAGTTTTGCAAATCTGATGCTGTAAAGTTTCCAAATGATGAATATATCACTTTAAGCAAACAAGCACATAATTCTGCAGGAATTTCAAGTGTTTCAGAAGTGAATAAAAATCACAAGACTTCTGAAATGCTTGCTTGCTCAGATATTAAATCAGAGTTCTCAGAAAAAGAAAATGTAACTTCGATGCAAAGTTCTATCAATAATAACTTTACATTTTCTTCTGAAGCATCTTCTGAATCAGCTAGTTTGGAGAACCGCATTTCCTTCTTAGATTCTCTTGATGAAGAATTTGATGATGCTATATTTGAAGAAATTGATGTTCTCTGCAAAAACAGATCAATGTTAAAGCAAGAAATTGTGCCAATCAGGTCCCTTGACATGTCAAGAGAAAGTGATGCTACCATGCCCTCTGTCAGTCTTGATGTTTCATCAGCTAGTTTTACTGATTCATTGAGTTTAGATGGACCCATAGCTGATCATAAAGATAAACTTATTTCTATGAAGGCTTGTCCTGCAGAAATAATTTTTAATAATTCAAGTTCGGCAGAAATATGTTCAAATTATTCTTCACCTTTTGTACCATTACATGCAGAGAATGCAATATCTACTGGCATTACAATTGAGGGCAAAGAAACACATGAGTCACAACTGGAAATGCTAAAATTGCTTGTGGATACAAGCATTGAAACTGGGTACGCTTGTGAAGCCAGTAATTCTAATCAAGTACATGAAAATTCATTGATTGCTCTGGATGAAACATGTCAACTCATGTCAGTTCATGAATCAATTACATCAACGAATTCACCAAAAAAGTCAAGTAGTTCAGATGTTTCATGTGTATCTGCTTCACAAACCTTGCCTACATATTTGCAGTCTTTGAATGACACACAAAGAGAGGCTGCTACAAGTGATATTTCAAAACCTTTGATGATATTGGCAGGGCCAGGAAGTGGGAAGGTACATTCTGAAGTACCTTTAATTTGTCTTTTTCATTGTGCAGTAAGTTCCTGCTTATGCTTTATATAATATTTTGTTTGAACAATCATGCAGACCTCAACAATGGTTGCACGGCTGCTCACATTGTTAAAAGAGGTCTGTAATTTATCCATCAAGTGTTTGCTTAACTCCAACTCACTCTTGTACCATAGCATTTCGTTAGCTTCTAAGTCTGATCCAAGATACTCTTCAGCATGTGCATCCGACAAATATACTTGCAATGACTTTCACAAGTGCAGCTGCAACTGAGATGAGGGAGCGAGTTGGGACAATAGTGGGAAAATCAATTGCAAAGGAGCTTTCTATCTGCACATTCCATTCTTTTTGCTTGCAACTCTGCCGTTTGCATGCTGAGAAGTATGATAACTGCTATACTTTTTCAAAACTTTTTATTTTTAAATTCAAAATTTTAAAACATTTTCTCATGGATAATTATGTAAGTAACATAGAAAATGACTGGCATCATGTGTTCAATCAGTCTGCATGATATATCTTGAGCAAGTAACTAAAGCCCGTGTAAGGTACATAGAGAAACATAAAGACTGCAAATAAAGTAGACTATAGAGAAATGAAACCAAAACACCAATGTGTTTTTGTATAAGGAAACCAAGCCAGAAATAGGCATGCTGTTTCTTCACTTTTGGTCTCTGACATGTTGAACTGAAAGTGCACATGCTAGAATGTTTTTTGGATCTTTTTCCAAGGTTCTCATACATTTTCTTCAAACTGAGTATTGAATCACCTGGCATAAATTTTAATGTATTGTTAGCCAGTGGTTGCATTAAATATTATAAACCTATATGCAATTATATTGAAGTGTAATCAATTTTATGTGATTCACATTCTAATTGAGTATTACACATAGTGTAATTCAATTGTGCCTACCAATTATTAGCGTTTTAATCTTTTCTAAGATCCACGTATCTAGTTTTATGAACCATTTAGTCACTTATCTAAATAATGTAATCGTGGATAATTTTATGAATATCTACAAAATTGTTCTCATTGTTTTTTCAACCGATTTCAACCATGGTAATCTCTTTCCCCTTGATCTCCTCCTTATTATGTATAGAGAATGGCATTGTATTATAATTTGTTCTGTTGATTTATGGAGTCTTTGGCATAGCAATAAAAGTGTTTGTGTTATTGTGTTTGTGTCAAAACTTTTTCAAATTTCTGTGAGAATCAGTTAGTGTGTGGATGAATTGTGAGAGAGACAGATTGTGGGGAATTTGATGATTTTTCTGCCAGATTTCAACACCAACACCTGTTTCATACCCTTATATGGTGTCACTGCAATGGGCATTGACCCTGAGGTCCAAGGGTTTCTAGTCTTTATGAATATGCACCCTTATTGATTTTTTAAAGTTTTAATATCAATCCATGATATGATCTCTTGTTGGTGGAATACTAACATACTTGCATGTTTTTTAGCTCCCTATGAAAACTGAGATATCTCAATTATAGGCAAACAACTATGGTGACAGTTTTTCCACTGCTTTTTGGTAAAGCTGAAATAACCCAGGCTAATTTTCAACATTTTTCACTTTCACAATTTTATGTGCTCAGGCATTTTGTCAAACACTTGGCAGCAGACTGTGATAGAATAGTTACTCGCTTGTTTTACAGAATTTGTATACAGTTTCAAACAATAAGCACCCAGAGCAAATAATAAAGCAATATAATCACAGATAATCTATTTTCCCGACCATGATACTACAGCTACCAATTTCAGTTCACAAATTTCATCATACAAAAATTCCAGTTTATTATTCAAACTGATCTAATACATTGCTGACCTGATATTAATTATTCTCCAAGCTGTTGGGCAGCAGGAATACCAAAAAGTACGGCGCCCTGAATAAGTACAGCTTCCTTAGTTATGGTACGGTGGCTATAAAAGTAGCTCGACTACTTCAATTTGGTACGGTGGCTTGGCAGTAAATAATGGTTTCAAAAATAGGCGACTCTCCCCTTTTGACTCAGTCTTCCTTCCACGTCACATTTTTTTACCCTCTAGAATATATATGATGCTTCCTTGTTTGCTGCAATTTCTCCTTAGGTACCGTACGTCACGCTTAGGTACAATTTGGAATGAAAGAAAATAATGTCACCTTTAAGACTTGCATTCGACTCCCTTCCAATTTCTATCGCTGCATCATATTATTGAGGTGCGACTCCTTAAATATAAGAGGTGTCATGAAATAACATATAACTCCACACATATGCTGCGGCTGGTACTTTCAACTACGGAAGTATAAACTGTGACGTCTGCATTTAATATAAAATCAATTTCACCTTATTTCTCTCTGTAGATATCTCCAAATAAGCCTCTGAAATTTGTCTTAAAATAAGACTTCACAAATTTCTGAATCTTCAATTATAATAATCCAAGCAAGAAATCTGTATGATTCCTTTAACAACCAGCTTGGGTAGAATCTTGCACTACCGAAACCAGCATCCCTCAGATTTTTGTCCAAGGGTTTTGTGTTCTTCTAAACACATCAATTTCATTAGAATAATCAAGCATGTAAAAATGAGCTTTCAAAAGCACTTTTGTATCCCTCTCCGAAAACACTAGTACGATTTTTTAAATTCCCGCACTTTTAATATTCTATTTTACTGTGGAAAATAAAGTAACTTATTAATTATTATTAAATATCCCACTAAGATCACTTCATGAAACTTATTAAATTAATTAAATAATATTACCCATAAAATATGCTTGGTTGGATAATACTAAATAATTAATTAAAATATTCCTTGTTCCTTGACTTTAGCCTATGGGAATATGATAGGCTAATTGGTCACTCCGAATTACTCCTTGGAAGAGGACATTACAAAAGCATTTTGTTTTGGGTGCATGTAAAAACTTGAAGCTTATTCATTAACAAATATTGCAATTTAAATCAGTGGTCAATGTTGGGCAATGTTCCATGGAGTTTCCTGATGGGTACACATCCCTTGTCGGGGATGTGTCTTAGGGATGGGGGGTCTAAGTTTAGGGATGACGGGGGGATGGTGGTGAGGGGGCGGTGTTGATATACATATGGTACTTGAATAACTAGTAATAAAAAATGTTTAAGAATAACATTTCAAATTAAACTTTGGCAAATTAGTAAAATTGTAAATACTAACATTTTAAATACTTGAATACAATTACTAAAAGACTAAAAGTAAATAAAATATTAAAATTTGACAAATGAAATTGTTGAATTTAAATTTTCTATTATATGAATATCGGAAATATGTCATGTCACATCATAATATCATATCATAAAGATGATTACAATGAGTAGCATGATACATTGATATCAAAATAAGTACAAAATGCAAAAATGTAGTGAAGGGAGGCCTCTAATCAACCCCAAACTCCTCATAACTTGAACTATTGGAATCCTTGTGGTCAAGCTTTGCCAAACTAACACCAACAAGCCTTGCATTTGAAGCCGAAACTAAAGCATCCTCATCAATCTGTCCTAGCTCCTCTGGCTCTACATCCCATCATGTTGTTGGACTCTCTTTACATACAAAAGTGTTTTGTGGTTAATGAGACACAAAGCACTATGTACAGCCACAAGCTTCTCTACTCTCCTAGAGGTAACTCTGTTCCTCTTAAGAGAGTGGATGAAACTATATGTAGACCAGTTCCTCTTAGCAGTTGAAGAACTAGAAACCTGAGATAACAATCGGATGGCTAGAGTGGTAGTCAAAGATCCCGATCCATGGCAAGTCCACCACAAAATTGGGTTCTCCTGCACCATAGTTCGCATATCCATCTTGGCCGCATATGAATAACCCCTAAGAGTGGCAAATTTGGTCCACTTAGTGTGAATCCTGCTGACATCTACAACATCATACATCCTCTCAATGCACTTGAAGAACCTTGCCTTCACCTCTGCATCCTGTATCGGTGTTGCTCTACCAGGCCTAGCCAAGTACCACTTAGGATTAAGTGCATAGGCTGCCATGCGCAAGGTAGTGGTGAGCTTCTCCCATCTCCTGTGAATGATTGGCTGAATGTGCTCGTGGTAGAATGCTAATGTGGGGTCCCTCTCTCGCACAACCCTCATCTGATCAAATATAGAATCAATGCACTCATACACCTCTCCAAGGCTAGGTGCATTCGTATCCGCATACCTGATAACCTGGAAAACTGGTTTAATGATGGCGACAATATATTTTGCATCACCCCAAAACACATCGCTCTTCACCGTATCCTTCACCCTCCTCCTTTGCTCTATCTTAGACTCGGCCCACCTATTCCAATCTGTTGTCATAACCATGAGTTGCAGTGCCTCTTGCAACTCAATCATTCTCTCCAAGAGAATGAAATAGGAACCATATCTCGTATTAGTAGGTTTCAGGAACTCTTTAGCAAAGGTCTTGAAGAGTGCATGTGATGTGTGGTGGTTGCAAACAAACATCTGCACATCTCTCGCATCATTTACCACTACTCTAATCCAGTCAGTCTTCCCCATGTCCTTGAGTGTATTGTTCATGGCATGCACACAACATGGAGTCCACGAAATATGCCTATAAACAGCTTCAACAATTGTCCCCACAGATTTGCACACATGTGCAGCATCTGTCACTACTTGGACCACATTTTGTGGCCCAACCTCCTCAATAGCCTCCTTGAGGACCTCAAATTGAAAATCAGCATCTTTGTGATGCCTTGAACAATCAACTGCCTTAAGAAAATATGGGCCCTTAGTACATGTAACCATGATATTAATGAGTGGATGATGGCTAATGTCTGTCCACCCATCCATGACTATGCTGCATCCTGTTTTAACCCAACACTCCATCTTCTCCATCAACAAATTGATCTTAGAATAGTTCTTATCCAAGATCGTGGTCCTCAATTTCGTCTCACCTAGTGGCACATATGATGGTCCTCCCCTTGCCACCATCGATATCATCTCCTTATAATAAGGAGATCGAGCAACATGAAATGGGATGCCATTGGCAAAGAAGAAATTGCCAATGGCATCATCTATGTCATCTTTGAGCTGCGCATTAAACAAATTTGCTATGGGGTTACTTTGAGTTTGACTTTGCAATTTCCGTTTCCTCCTCCCTCTCTTGTATAGGCACTGGAAGAAGAACCTGGTGTCCCTCCTCTTGTCTGCAAAGTATGGTTGGATCTCTGTGGCTGGCTATGCTGAAGATGTGTCCTATGAAGCAAAGTAGTAGGCATAGGTGTAGCTGGAGTAGCATCAGGGACACCCCATAACATATTTATTTCAACTTTATATTTGATTTTCCCGATTTTGCCAAGAATTCACATATCTCCACACCTTTTCCTCTAATGAAAAGAAGGTGTGCATTAACTCTAGTGATGCTTCCAAACCACTCCTCACCACAAAAGTTGCACTTCCACCTACTTGTGCCACCAGATGTTGCCCCTTGCCCGCCTCGTATTTTTGTTGCAAATTGTTTGAGAGGGGATTTGCGATCAAAAGGACCCATAGCATACTCTACCAATATTGCAGAAAGGCACTCTAAAGTACTTGCTTCACTTGCCATGAAACTAGTTTGGGCTTCACGCTGAGCCCCACGGTCACTCTCCTCAGCCTTAGGAGCATATTCAGGATCAGTATCACTATGTGAATGAACTTCATCCTCACTCATGTCATGAGAGCTCATTATGACACTGCAATAAACAAATAAATTCTATAAGTGCCTAGTTTGCGCCTAGTTTAACAAATTTGAAAATAAAATTTTGAAGTTTCATGTTGAATCCTAATGGAAAGATAAAAAATAAAACAATGAGCCTTGAAATGAAAATATGAATATGCATTTGCAGCCATGTCTATGAAATTATGATTAATTTTTTAATCATAATTTCATAGACATGGCTGCAAATGCATATTCATGTGTTCATTTCAATGCCCATTGCAAGATTCAATATCAAACTATATTTTCAAAATGAATCTAAAAACTTAGAAAAAAAAAACAATTTTTTTTTGAAAAAACTTCAAAAAATAGTCATTAAAACCTACCTTGTGATTGAAAAATCCTTCAAAGTTGGTGTAGAATGCTCTTCCTCTTCTTTTTCTTTCTCTTTCTCTCCCCTCTTGGACTTGCAACACCTCAAACTTAGTCTTTCACTCACTCTTCTCACTAGTTTTCCTCTTCTTCACCTAGCTTTTGCAAAACATCAAATGGCATATTTGAGCAAAAAAATGAACAATGAGAGTGTTTTATTTAGTTTGGAGGCTTTTAGATGGCTCCCACAAGCCTTTAGGGTTCGGCCCTAGGCTCAAATATCAATAAAATCAAAAGAAATTAAAACAAAAAGCCTTTTTGAACGTTCCAGCATGGGGGATGCCTGGGCGTCTCTGAGACGCTCAAGGGACGGCTGGGAGTCCCCAAGACGTCTTAGAGACGTCTAGGCATCCCCGCCATTTCCTCGGAGTTTCCCAAGTCCCAACGACGGTGGGGGGACGTTTCTCAGCCGTCCCCAAGTCTTCAAAACATCCGGGTTGGGGAGACGGCTGAAATTTGGGGGGGGACACGTCCCCGTGGAACATTGATGTTGGGCTATTGCTAACCCATGAGTAGAATTTGAGAAAACACTGTTTTTAGGATTTAACAAATTTTATCAAAGCTAAACATGTGCAATGTGCATCCTAGTGAAGATCCTTGAGGTCCCACTTGTTGATGACAAGTTGGAAGATGTTAGAGAAATTGTGGATGTAGAGAGAACTTGTGAATTTGTGACTTTTGACATTTTTTCTGTTGCTACGCTAGCTTTGAGAACCTGATTTTCCATTGAAATGATTTTCTTTTGTAATTCATAGAATGTGTCTTCAAGAACACTTGAACCAAATAAATGGTCTCCCTTCAATGGAATAAGAGTTGAGTTTGGGGTTATGAGCTATTTGTCTATGGCATATTTTCTGTGACCATTGTGCTTCATAGGCTCCAATTTGTTGTGAATAAAGGTTGGTCAGGATAGGTATCGATATTTAGTTCATGCCTTCCATGAAGTAAGGTAATCTGGAGCTTTTGTATCCTTGACATGTCTACGCTTTTAATTTATTTATTTTTGGGTTTCAAGTTAGAACATTGATTGACCGACTATATTTTTTGTCAATGCTTTGAATTTAATAAACATGGGCAGTGATGGTAGGCATAAGAGATCTATGTAGCATTCTAGAAAATCACTATGACTAATACACAAAATCTGTCACTACAGCTTATTATTTCAATTTCTGTTTTCAGATGAAGAATGGGTGCATCACTGCCTTGAGATGCACCATTATCTCATCTCATAAAATTGATATTTTCCTTAGACCAGATATGAATCCATTTCTAATGCCTTTGAACTGAATTTCTCAACACTTTTCTGGAAGAAACTGAATTGGCAGGGTTTTTTTAACATGGAGCTAGAGATAGAGGACATATTCATCCTTAGAGGTCTAGTCTACTAGAAGATTCTTGTCAATGTTGTACATATCGTACATTGAAGTTGTGTGTTATAATTATTATTTGCAGCTATGAAATAAGCAGATTTATAAGTAATTTTTAAAGTAAGAATCTCAAGCATGCTTGGTCACCTCCTTTTCAGTGTATAGATGCTATCAACCACAACCAGGATGGAAAAAAGACAAGGTTTTTTTTAGGTGTTTGTATTAGTTGATTTCATTTTGACATTGGGTGCTAGAAGCAGACGATAATGACTTTCTAGTTCTTCCCTGTTTTTTTCTATAGCTTCTCTTCTTTGTAAGTGATTGGTGTATAAATCTTGTTTACTGTATAAATTCTCTTGTTTTTCCTTTTCTTTATGCTACTTAAGTTTTATATTTGTGCTTCTTGTGCTCTTTGTTGACTTGGTGTCATGACCCTCTTCTTTACTCTATATTGTCACATTAAAGAAAAATAAAATAAAATATACAAAATAAAATCATATAAGAAAAATGTATGTAAAATTGCTAATCTTAATAATATTTATATGTTTATTTAATTAAAGTGCTAATCTCAATAATATTTATATGTTTATTTTATTAAAGCGCATAGTTCTTATTATTCCACATTCTCTTTATAATTGAAAAGGGGAATAGCTAAATAATGGTCGATTTAATAGGGAGAAGTATTTTAATCTTTGAAGGCTTGATTAATATAAGTATGGTTAAATTATTTATTTTTCGCGTCCCTTGTCCAAGCGCTATCACTGTAAATAACTCCGCATTTTTGAGTCGTGTCTCTCTGGACACAACCCCCTGAAGCGATAGGTCTCCTCCCAGCAGTGTATGCGCCTCTTTTTGAGGGTCGCGTTGCTAAACCTCTGCCTTTAAATAGGCGTTTGTTGCAAACGAAGGGATCATCAGACAGAAAAACGACAAAGGCATGAAGTGACGATATCTGGAGTCGCGCTAAGGAGAATAAAGAGAACAATGGCCATCTGCGAGTGTCTACAAATCGGGTAAGTGTTGTTCCAGCCCAAACTATTTGTCATACAATAGCGCTGGAAAGAAAATCCAACTCAATACGCAATATACATAAATCAAATATAAACTCTGTATTCTCAAATTCGATTACATTAAGGGAAATTAGCAATTCTACATAGTATTAAAGATTAGATTGTAAGAAGTCAGTGATACATACCCAACTATTCTCTCTCTCTGCCAAATCGTATGGAAGAAGGTTTGGGCGCCCTGAAGGAGAGCAGGTACTAGGTCCTCTTCGCGGTAATTTACCCACTTGGATGACTGCGGTCTGCCCATGTGGGCTGAGGGGGTCAGTACAACGGATCGTTGTTGACTACCCTTGGGCTGAGAAGAGTGACGCTAAGGGCCTCCTTGTGCGTGGCTCATTTCCTGTCCTTGAATTGGTAGGTAGGAGGGGAGCCAGTTGGGATATTTGGCATCTGTGATCTAATAGCTGTGATATGTTAAAATTCATATATTATACATGAATAAAGCCTAAGAAATGCACTGTTTTTGCATGAACATGTTAAATTAGTATTTAATTAATTCCTTGTGCTTACTTTCATATATGTATTATTATTCTTTAGGTTAATTCTTTAATTTTGTAAATGGGAACATTACACTTGGTTATCTTTCTAAGCCAAGTGCAATCTCATTAATATGTCATTGGTTGTTATTGAGATTTAATACATACTTTATGTGTGTTTGTTCAAATGAGAATCTTTTTATTTTATAAATTTGTATCAAGTTCAATATTTGGCTCTTAAGGCTCAGTGTTAAATTCTTTTCTAATATAAAGGCAGATTTTATATCTCTCGCTTGTCTTTATA
The DNA here is from genome assembly GCA_007258455.2 of Sequoia sempervirens. Classification (NCBI taxonomy): domain Eukaryota; kingdom Viridiplantae; phylum Streptophyta; class Pinopsida; order Cupressales; family Cupressaceae; genus Sequoia; species Sequoia sempervirens. The sequence continues at coordinate 233,562 of VDFB02252578.1, forward strand.
ATTGCAACAGGCTTGGACGCACATCTGATTTCCTAATATATGGTCATAGTCAACAAAGAAATGCAGTTATTGAAGCTGTCCGATTATTTACAATTGAGGATCAAACAAACCAAGTTACAGAGAGTGTTAACCAGGGAATGTGCATTGATGTGAAAATAAATCTACAATCAATGAAACAAAAGTCAAAAAAGTGGCAACAATTTGTTACCCAGGTGAGTTCATAATAGCTAAGTCATGAAAATTTTCATGATTGATTGCCTGTTTTCTGCTCAAGAAAGTAAGCTTTTGAATCTGAAGGATATCTGAAACCAAAAAAATTGGAAGTGTTTATTATTTGTATTCCATGTATGATTTATAAAATTTCAGCGCTTGCATTGATGTTGATGATTTAAGTCTCTGTTGTGTGGGTGCTATGGCATCTGTTCTGAGGGCACCTCTACACCTATTTAGGAGATTTACAGGTGCTAAGGAAAGTTGTACGCCTAGAGTGAGGAAGGGGCTAGTGGAGGTATAAAGTGGGTCATTTTCTTTTGGGAATGTTCCGAGTTGCTCAATGTTGTAGACCACATTGGGATATACTCGAGTGGAGGGTAATTTCTAGATCATGTATGATTAAAAACTTTGTAATACTTCACCGAGTCTTTGTTATTGGCATGGAACAGGGATCATTTGACATGTAGGTTATCTTTGAATTTTCCCTAGATTTTGTGTAGGAATGTATCTCATGTAAGGTATTGCATTGATCTTAATATATCTATTATACTCTTATCTATACATTATTTTTCTTGTGTATCTCGGTGGCAATATAACTTGATCATTTTGTCCCTTAGTCCCTTAGTAGGCTTACACTCAAGTCAATGAATTAAGTTATTAAACACTATATGCTTTTGTTTTAAGGTAAGGTGTTCGAGCTGTTATAATGGTAGTGGAGCTAATTTGTAAGCGTTGTGGAGGAAATAGTGCACGATCAGAAAACTTCTCTTGGAAGGAACTCTATAGAATAGTATATTAAAAATTTACGAGGATTTTTTCATGATTAGTGCAGTGCTTTAAGGTATTACACCTTTTTATTTGTATGTTTGGTGGTTATAGTATCTACTTATTCTTGCCATGAAAATAATATAGTATGTTACATGACTTGATTTAGTGAATTTTCTTATTATTTCCAAATGCTTCCTTCAACATGAAAGTACACTAGATTCTTCCTAATCCCCATGAAAGAAAAATTATGCCCAACAAAAACAATGACCAAGTTTTAGGTACACAATTTATTGAGTTTGTCATATTGCACTTCCATATAAAGATCTTAGATCAGCTACTAGAGCTCCATTAAGCTAGTTGTCGACATCTTATCATGCCCTTATCCTTTGTAGAGGTGGAGTACCATCCAACTGAATCACCTACTCATCCTAGCATTGCTCAGTTAGATTGGCGTTCTTTTTGTGCTTGTAAAATTTTGCTCAACTAGGGAGGGAGGTAGGAAGGGTGAGAGAGGAGGAGGGAGTGTTTTCAGCAGCAGCCCATCCGAGAGAACTCAGCTGCTGCAGAAAAATCTGCATAAACCCTTTTTTTTTTGTCAAATTTTGTCATCAGCAATTCAGATCTCAGCAGCGTGAATTGGTTTTCAGTGATTGGAAGGATTTATTAATGGTTGTTTAAAAAGTGATAGTATTATGAAAAATGGCATGTGCCATGAAAGTGCTTGTGACCTCAAAGGTCTTAATTGTTCAAGGTTTCTGCCCCCATACCCTCATTCTCGTTTGAAAAAGCAAGAAATAAAAATTGTTTTGACTTGTGTCAGATGCGAAAAGAGCATTTTCTTCCCTTTATTTGTCTTGAAATAACAAAAGTGGTATCTTTTCATATGTTTCTTTGTTTATATGATCCTTGCATTATTTTTAGTTTCCTGAATTTTTGGTGATTTGATCTTGAGTTATCGAATTCCATTTATACTTTTGGTTACCGAGTCAACCTTGTTTACGAGTAATGCTACTATGATCAAAATAGACCTATATGTTCTCTAAATTCAATTTTTGTGCTTGTCATGCATTATTCAAGTCTTTTTTGCGTATTTATAATTTATGTAATTTGTTTTATATGTTGAGTTTGAGTCATAATCAAATTTTTGAACTATGATTTGATAACCACCACAACCTATAAGATGCTTTGCAGGTTTGCATCTTCTACCTAAAAGAAAATTACAAAGTCAAGAAATAGTATTATCTTGTCTCAACTTATGAAATGATAATTGATATTCGCTATATGTTATTTACAAAGCAGAGGAAAAATCCTTAAATAATACAATACAAGATGATGTTTCTAAAAATGAACAATCGTTAACTAAAGGAAATAACTGAAAGTCACTAAAAGCTAACTGAAGTAAACTAAGTTAATTGAAAGTAAACTACTGACTAACTAAAGACTAAGATGACCATTAAATATTACAATAATACTTTAATGCCCTCCCTTAATGGTCATTCTAATAACTACACCAAGTTTATCCCGAAATTTTACAAATTTATCCGGATTCAGAGACTTGGTGAGAATGTTTGCAGCCCGATCCTCAGTTGGAACATACTGCAACATCATAGATCCATCTTCAACAAGCTGGCGGATGAAATGACAATGAATCTCAACATGCTTGGTTCGCTCATGGAAAACTGGATTCTTGGCAAGCTTTAGCACCCCTTGATTGTCATAGAACAAGGGTGAAGGCCTTGTTTGAGGCATTTTCATGTCAGCAAGCATCCTTCGAAGCCATATTGCCTCACATGCTGCCTTAACTGTTCCCCAATACTCTGCTTCTGTTAAGGATAAGAGCTACTGCCTGCTGCTTCTTGCTTGTACATGTGACTGCACCTATACCAAGACTAAAAACATACCTAGAAGTGGACTTCTTGTCATCAACTGAACATGTCCAATTTGAATCAGTAAAACCAACCAGCCTAGGATCTTTGCATCTGCTGTACAGAATGCCAAAGTCAGGTGTCCCTTTCACATATCTCAACATTCGCTTCGCTGCAACCCAGTGTTCTGCCTTAGGGGCAGTCATGAAACGAGAAATGTAGCTCATAACAAAACTGAGATCAGGCCTAGTGGTAATAAGATAGATGAGGTTGCCCACTAGTTGCTTGAATGTAGATTCATTCACCACTGGTGAGTTTGATTTGGATGAAAGTTTCAGCCCCTTCTCCATGTTAGTTTTAGGATCAGAAATGCAATTAAGCAGAAAACACAATCACAAAGAAGACAACACAACAATTTATCCTGGGAAAACCCTCCTACTTGAGGGAGAAAAACCCAACAATATATTCTCTTATACATCAGAAATAGAAGTGCAGAAATAGCACTCAAAATCAGGCCTTAGAAAGGCCGAAACTCATACAATGGATCTGCACTTGTATATAGTGTGATTTCTTGAATACACAAAATATTTAACTCTTCTCCTTGAGTTGAAACTACTGCTCTTGAAGGCGAACCTATTGCTGAAGAAATACGAATTTTGAAATGGAATGAATTGATGATAAAATGTGGAGACTCTATCTCCCTTATATAGCAAGCTAGGCAACCTCCCTTCTAGGGCTGACCTAGAAAATTACAATATTTTTTTATAATGCAAAGGCTGACTTGCCTTGAATTAATTATCTTTAAGAGAAAATATCTCCCGCCACTACAAAACACTAACACTCCCTCTTAGCTAGGGAGGTATTTTCAAATATTTGGTCATGGATTCTCTCAACATGACGTCCACAATGGCTACGCCCAATTGTGGAAGACACAACTCAGTCTTAGAGATATGATCTGTACAAGGGCTTGCACCTCATATTTCTCAGTCTTAGAGAAATATACACTACAAGGGCTTTCACCTCATATTTCTCCATTTCAGAGAAATATACACTACAAGGGCTTTCACCTCATATTTCTCCGTCTCAGAGAAATATACACTACAAGGGCTCTCACCTCATATTTCTCTGTCTCAAAGAAATATACACTACAAGGGCTTTCACCTTATATTTCTCAGTCTCAGAGAAATATACACTACAAGGGCTTTCACCTCATATTTCTCCGTCTCAGAGAAATATACACTACAAGGGTTTTCACCTCATATTTCTCTGTCTCAGAGAAATATACATTACAACAAATCTTAATGATGTTGTGACTCCCTTTGGAGCTCCAAGTACCTACATCAACCTCCTGACCTCCTTGTCCAAGATTGCCTGCAATGCTTGCCCTAGAGGAATGGTTTCCAATGCACACCTCCGGTACTACTGACTTGCGAGAGTCCTGGACTTGACCTCATCCCAAATCACCCTATTCTGAATAGGTTTGCGGAGCTACCAATGTCAAAACAAGGTTGACTGCCTTGTGCAATTCCGTTCTCTGCAGCTGAAGAGGTCTTCCAAGGACTTAGCACTTGGCCTTGCAACACTGCAACCCACTTAGCTGACACCTTCACTTCTTCTCAGTAAGTCACTCTAGTTCCTCGAGACATAGGACTCCATTTTGCTGAACACAGAACTCCCTCTTGATCCTTGCCTCAATATAGAGATTGCAAAAAAATCCTCAGGAAGTGAACTTCCCTCCATTGACGGGTCTCAGAACCTTGGTCCTCTTCCCCAACATGTCATTGTTTTAACCATCTCGCAAAGAACCGAAAACTGTTTTGCTTTCACAACTATCAATCCAAAAGCCATTAGCATGTCTTCTCCAATGATCTTTGATAGGAACCTCACTGTTTTCCACAATTCTTTCTAGGGCTGCCAATAGTTGACCATGCAAGAACCATAGACTGCTGTTCCAAATCAGGAGGACAGGATTTTTGTTGTACCGTTGTTTAGTGTCTTCATCCTTCTCAATCTTCTTTGCTGATGCAAACTCTCTATCCAAGGCTTTCCCAACCTTGTGCCCTTGAAAGATGACTCCAATGAAGAATCATGAGAGTTATGTGCCACCAACTCAGTCCCATGGCTGCAAGCTATGTCTCCATGTTTGTTCATTTCTCCAGCTGGCATGACTTCCTCACAGGAAGCCTCAAGCTTTTCCTCCCTTTGAATTCCTTATGTAATCTCTGATAATTAATCCATCATCCTTTTTCTCCTTGATCCTTCCTGCAATTTAAAGAGATTAGCGATAGTTCATAAAATCAAACTACCCCAATACAAATGAAACATGTAGTCATCTACCAAATATCATTAGATAGAACAATTAAAGAAATGATACATAATAGAACTTATCTTTGTTGATTCAGTTGCAGCCATTTTTTTCCTCCCGACAATCATCATCTTCGCCTGATGATGTACCCTGTGACACTCACACATTTTGGAGAGATGGTCATTATTCATAAGGTGCTGCAAATAGACATCCTCCATCATAGGCACGGTCCTTTGAAACTCTTGAAGTTGTGTGAGGTAGAGGACTTCTTTCAAGTGCTCATCCTTTCCTTCGATCTTCATTTTCTCCTCCAAGTGATGTGGCCCACACATAGCTCGTTCATACCTCCATGAATCAACTTCTTTAAAGTTTTCCCTTAGGTTTGCAATAATTCGCCTCCTTAGGTCTGCAATAATTTGCCTTCAAGGTCTACAATAATTCGCCTTCAAGATCTGCCCTTAGGTCTGCTCCGAATGGGAATGATATTCAATGAAGAATGCTTAGACAAATCTGACCAGATCTTCCCTAAACCTGCTTTGATACCATGTTAGTTTTAGGATAGAAATGCAATTAAGTAGAAAACACAATCACAAAGAAGACAACGCAACAATTTATCCTGGGAAAACCCTCCTACTCGAGGGAGAAAAACCCAACAATATATTCACTTATACATCAAAAATAGAAGTGCAGAAATAGCACTCAAAATCAGGCCCTAGAAAGGCCGAAACTCATACAATGGATCTGCACTTGTATATAGTACGGTTTCTTGAATACACAAAATATTTAACTCTTCTCCTTGAGTCGAAACTGCTGCTCTTGAAGGCGAACCTGCTGCTGAAGAAATACAAATTTTGAAGTGGAATGAATTGATGATAAAATGTGGAGACTCTATCTCCCTTATATAGCAAGGTAGGCGACCTCCCTTCTAGGGCCGACTTAGAAAAATACAATATTTGTTTATAATGCAAAGGCTGACCTGCCTTGAATTAATTATCTTTAAGAGAAAATATCTCCCGCTGCTACAAAACACTAACACTCCATAGGAGTGGATGAGATTTTGCAATCTTCCATCTTGAATTTCTCCAACAGACTCCTGGCATACTCTGATTGAGAAATGAAGATACTACCACCTGTCTGCCAAACTTCTACATGAAGACAATAGTGTAGGAGACCCAAGTTTGTCATCTCAAATGCCCGACTCAAATTCAACTTGATCTGTTCAATCAAATGTAACCCACTGCCAGTAATGATGATATCATCAACATAAATGACAAGAAGGATGATATCACCACTAGTGTTCTTGACATAAAAAATTGCATCTGAGGGACTGCTTTGAAACCCCCGTGCAACCAAGTACTTGTCAATCTTCAGATACCAAGCCGCAGGTGCCTACTTTAGGCCATAAAGAGCCTTTAGCAATCTGCATACCTTGTGCTCTTTTTTGCAACCTTAAAACTAGGAGGCTGCATCATCTAGACCTCTTCCTCCAAATCTCCATTGAGGAAGGCACTCTTAATGTCCATCTTGTGGACCTTCCACCCAAACTATGTTGCCATGGCTAGGACAAGTTGGATGGTGCTCATCTTTGCTGTGGGAGCAAAGGTTTCCTCCTAGTCAGTACCTTCTCTCTACAAGAACCCCTTAGCCAACAACTGAGCCTTGTATTTATCTAGTGTTCCATTAGCTTTATAATTCACCTTGTAGGCCCATTTGCAGCCAATGGGTTTCTTCCCTGGTGGAAGTTTTGGCAGAACCCATGTATTCTTCAAAAGACTATGATATTCAAAATCCATAGCCTTTTCTCATTCAGGTTTACCCTTCGCCTTCGAATAGTGTTGTGGCTCATAAACACTCTGAATGTTGCCATAAGAGCAAAGTTTACTGTGTTCTTTTTGCTGTTGCCTCTAGACGATCTTCCCTCAACAAGCTCATCATCGTGAACATCACCAATGAGCTTCGCCCACCACTTAGGATGACGAAGAGATGCATCTTCTTCCAAATCAGGATGATCATCGTCATGACTTGGGTTGCCTGGAATAATACCATCTGGATGCTGAGCCAGGTTATCCTGAGGGAAATTTGGTGGTGTTGGTATAGGATCTTGCCTAGGAGATTCCGCAATGTGAAAATCATCAGAATCCTTGCCTTCAGGTGGCGTTGTTGGAAGCTTAGTTCCCAAATCCTTAGTCTTCAGAAGCTAATCCTCAGGACTCTATTCTGCTTTTTTAGAAGCAAAAAACATGAGCTCCGGAGTCATCAATGGAGGAAGGTCAACTGCCAGGTGTCAGATTCAAAGTCTCAAATGCTTCATAGACATGATGAATGACGAACATGCATGCAAAATGAAGAACAAGGAAGGAAAATTCAAAAGGTCGAAAATTGTGAAATTTTTTCTAACATTGGGAAGTTCAGGCGCCCTTGTCCAGTCAAGGCGCCTAGCAAGCAATGCCTTAGCCATTTTTCAGCTTCTGTTGTTTGATGCACGAGAAACGGTGAACGCAGTTGGTGAACGTGAAGTAGAGAGTGGAGAAATCAATGACAATTGAAAATCATGAAAATAATTCTAACTCTGGCAAACCTAGGTGCCCTTGTCAAGGAAGGGCGCTTGGGATCTCATGCCTTAGTTTTTTTTTCCATTTTCTCGAAAAACATGCAAGTCTTCCCCTTCAACTCGGTTTAGTTACGCAAAAAGCAATTAAAAGAAGTTTTCAGGGCAAGAAAGGCAAGAGATCATCTCAGATATGTTAAGGCTCTTTAATGAATTGTAAGAGACCTGTCCGTCTCTAACTTCCGAAAACTTTGCTGAATAATTAGGGTTTGTAATTTTTTTTAAATCTTCTCAATTATTACCAGACATAAAATATGCATTCAAGAGATTAACAATTTCTGAAGCATAACATGGAATGATATACAGCTGGAAACAAAGTTAAATGCTGAAAATGAAGCTTTATTAATATTGCATAAATTTCTGAAAGCTTTACAGAGAGAGATACCCGGAAACAATCTTCTGAACTTGACAGATGCTGAAACCCTTATTCCAAATCTCTTCTGCAAGATTGAAACAGTAAATCTGATGAAGCATAGACTTGACTTCTGGATGAAGCCAACATTGAACACCTTCAGCTAATATTCCACAACCTCAGAATGTTGATACAATGGAGAGTTTTCGTTCTCCAAAGCCGATACGCTGGCAGAAACCCTAGGGCTCCCTTCTCCAAACGCCAAAGAGAAATCATAAACAAATATCCAATAACCAATTTTGAATGCCCCCAAATGAGCCCCTTAAGATTCTTTTATACTTTTCCTGGAGGAACTCATACAGTTTTCTCACCAATGTGGGATTAAAAGATAATAGGCCAATCCCCTCCAATTTGCCTTTTAAATCATTTTAAAATAATATAATATTTGCGATTTGGAATATTAAAATATGTCCTTCAAATTGGCACCCAAGTAATTAATTAAAATGGCCCCCTTTTTAATGATGAATGGACCCTCAAGTCATAAAGTGCAAATATAATATTATAATATAATATTAAAATATTAATTATTATTAAAGTCACCTTTAATAATAATTAAATGTTGTAACTTAGGCAAAACTCCTTATTTCACCAACCCAATTGAATTTAGGAATCGACACTGCCAACATGTGAACTCTAGGTGCCCTGCTATAAGTAGAATTGCTTGCTGGCTAACTTACTAAAAATAGTAAGTATGTGAAACTGAGTCAACTGAAGGCTAAGCTTGAACCCACACAAGACGCTGAAGGAGAAATTCCTCTAATCACTGCCAAAAGAGACCCTCTAACTAGACATATTAGCCTACGAGGGCTAGGAATAGGCTAAATCCCCAGAACTCTGATGCTCGCAAAATTGGGGACATTATAGTCCGCCCTCCCTGAAATTGCTTATCCTCAAGCAATCTCTACTGCAAAGAAACCCAACTCCTCGGAAGGCCCAAAAGAAGAACTGTGAAGTGTCCCACACATCTCTATCTGTCTCCTGTAGCATCAATAAAATTACAATTGTGCAAGCTATCCCTGGATCCCAAACCTAGAATCAAAGTCTGTCATGTCTGACATCCTCAGACTTCCGATGCGCTCTACTGTCTCCAACTTCACCATGTTGTGAGTGGTGAAGTAACCCAATGTGACCCATCCAATACTCGGTGCCAAAGTTGTCACCACCTGGATCCCAATACAATCTGAATTCACATCCATCTGTCACGCGGAGATAAGAACTTCTAAAAGCATCTGCTATACCGAATCTCTCCCTGTCCTTTGCTAAACCCTCATGGATGTGATAACTGACCAAGCCATCATGCCAACTAACACCATAGTCATCCTGTAACCATGTACCCATGAGAAAACTTTGTGACATAGAAGTAGTAAACCCTGTTGGATACATATCAGCATGATGTGAAACTGATAGCTGTCCCTACAAGTAATTCCCCACAAACAGCTGAGTCTGGCGCTTGCAACTGCTAATCCCATCTTCTGAAGATGGTGAATACCCATCCCACAACGGATGGTATAACTCCGAAGCCAATCCACACCGATGCATCATCAAATCCTCCGTGTGTGGACTAAGGGAGAAGTGATGAACACTCCTCACTATGCAATCAAGATAAAATGCTCCCACCTTTATCAATGGCTGACCATCATAGTCCTGGGGAAGCAAATTAGCTGCATGGGACGAAGTGACTGAATTGCTTCCAGGTGAGGGAAACAAATCAACGTAAGTACTAATCTCCATACCGGATGATGCCCCACATATCTCTTGTGACGACGATGGAGTAGTGACGTGATCTGTCACACAACTCTCGGAAAAATCAACTATCTCATCACAAAAGCTCTCATCCAAAACACTCATCCCATCTGAATTAACTGCACCGATATCTGTGATGGATGTAACCACATCCTCAACCTGCTCGCAGCTATGAACCATGGGTGTATGCTCCTCACTAATTGCTGTCATGGACATCTGAACTATATCAAAAGATGGTGAAGACTGTGCTAAACTCAACGCCACGGTAAGCTTCTCAATCTGTAACTGTGACTCTTGAAGGGCCAACTGGGCACTTTGCAATGAGTCCATAGTCACCTCAAGCTCATGAGTGAGCTCATCGACCTGCTCCTCCTTTCCCTTCAACGCATCATAACAAATGCAATCCCACTCGAGAAGAAAATCCTTGTCCGCAAGTAGTTTTAGGTAATTTTGTTTCATCATTCCAATTGCTTCTCGAAGTGCATGTATCTCTGCAAGGGAAAAACCACTATCACAGTGCTCATCTGTCAAAGGAGTACTCCAACCATAGGTAGCCAACATCTGACGAGCAACATCAAAATGCTCAATGGTTGTGGCAATCATATTGTCATTCACTTTTAGTTGCCCAACCAAATGATGAGGACTCTGTAGCTTATGACCCCCATACAAGTTTTCCGGTTCACAATCTGCACTATGATATGAGGTTGATTCGTCATCACTCACTACATGATAAGCAACATCATGTATGCTTTCATCCATGCACACCTCAACATCTAAGGTACTGCTGCTATGTACCTCAAAGGATGGCTCAACTGATAAGGTAGAAGTTGCTAATATGATAGAAAATTTCATCATTTCAATTGAAGAATGTGAAAAGGTGTGGTATGAGAAAAAGGATAAATGCCAGAAAAGAGTTGCGCAAAAGTGGTTGAAAGAGAAGCAGAATATTTTGCCAAAGAATGTTGGGTGTGGTGAGTTCAAGAAAGAAATTGCAGTCATGATCACTTTGCTCAGCTGAGTCATAGGTCAAGCATCGGAAAATAAGTTTCAGCCTTGGATGTTTTACATCATTTCCTTTATTATTGACAAAACAAAACACTATGACTAGCCAGCTTTGATCTGTGATAGTCTCCACTATAAAATGACAAAATTCTTCAAGGCTCATGAGTTCCACATGGTCTCTTACCTCGTATATCTAATGGCTTTTCAAGGCAAGTTCAAAGATTTGAATGTCGTTGGAACTTTAGGTGTTCAACATGTGTATGATTATTATTCGCAGTTAAAGTTTTTAGAGTATGAGCGGCATTATAGGCAGCTAAATGATGTATTCTTGATGCATACGGTGCGAGATTTAGATAATGAGTTACATGTACGAATTTCAACTAATGTCAGATTGGCAATAGTGGAGTGGGCTGATTGGTTTATCCAATTTCCCACGTTCTCCTACATCAGAGTAGATGGCTTCTCAGGTGATCCAGTCATGCTACCGAGATATCCAAGTGATGAAGTAGTGTTCATGGAATTTTTAAGGCAAGTATACAAAGTTCACACCTTTTTACGTAACAGGCATAAGATTGCATTCAGTTTCTAGGTTGGAATGAGCATTTACAGATGTAGATCATCAGCTAATGCCAAATTGATGGGTGATGAAATATCAAAGTTTGGCCTCAAGTTTTTCAATGAGAGGCGTTCATATGACCTTCACGGAGTCTTTGCATCGCGTGTTGGTTAGAATCATGCGCATGTGCCTACAATTGAAGACTTTTGGGTTAATTGTGCGGATGAGTTTGAAGTGCGCAAGCATAGTGACATCAGATTTACTCTACAACAGATGGCTGATTTCTTATTAGAAGATGTGGAAGGTCTTTTAGATGATGATGGGGAAGTCCTACTTCCCATGTATGCTCGAGATCAGATTTATTAGTGGTCACTTCCACAAATTAATTGGTCCGACAAAGAGAACAATTCAACTGAGGAAAGAACGAGCCGAATTATCAAGAATAGTAGATTATTCCAGAATAGTAAAAGAATGCGAAAGGTAGCTATTCCAGTTGCAAATCCACTAATAATTGAATCATCTCTATCTTATTCTTCTTCTAGAGAAAAAACCAGAGTGAAAGCTATGAGTGTTCCTCCAGAAGGTACAAAGATTAGTAGAATCTCACGAAGTTTAAAGGAAAAGATGAAGTCTCCCGTTAGGATTCAACAAGAACAACAAGTAGATGCATGCAAAGATCTAGTTGAATCAACACCACAAGTTGAAGCGGTGCCTTCATCTCCTGTTTCTCCAAGGTTTTCTCCCATTCATATAGATTTAGAAGTTGATTCACCAGTTCGCAACATCTCAACATTGATTCATTCATCAGGAGTTGATGGAACTAAAACCAATCCTCCTGGAGAAGTTAGTAAAGACTCCTTGTCTTGGCTTAAGAACATCCTGGGCAGGAAGAGGAGGAAGCCTTCTTATCAATTGAACTTTGCAGAACTTGATAGTATCTACTAGGACACACCAATAAAGAAACTTAAGAAGCAAGTTCACATGAAGAAGAATTCTGGTGATGAGATTATCATTGAGATTGTTGCACCTCCGGAGGACAAGAATGCTGATGAGGTTGAGATTAATGACTTAAGGGTTGTCAAGGCTAATCTTGGTAGAAGCACCTGGCGTACTGATGTGAATTTCTTTGACTTTGCGATCGATAATCTAAAGGAACGATTGCTCAAGGATGGAGAAGATAAGGCAAAATATTGTTGTGGATGGTATCAGTGCTCTTGACAAAGAGGCAGTTACTAGCTTTTTGGCGGATATAGTTTCTCAAGTTATCATCGAGTGAGTCACGATTTTGGGGTAGGAAATATTTCCAGGAATAGAACTCAAGAAAAGCAACAGTTAACTTGATGCCTTTTCCAAGTTAAACTTGTTGTTGTCATTCATGCATATTTAGTCTTTGGAAATATCAAATGTGAAGTTGGAGCTTTTCTTGCTTTTCAATCAGTTAACTGATTTTAGTAGGTGGTTAGTTGTTAGTTATCTTTTGTTTAGTCTTAGAAATAAAGCTTGCAAGTTGGCAAGTCTAGTTGTTAAAAACAAAGAGATTTTAGGGTTCCCTACTCCTTGTTTGTGTATAAATAAGGGCAGCCTTGCCCATTTCTTTTCAATCGTTATTGTGATAACAAATTGGTGAGCCTACTTTTTCCTACAACTTTGTTATTCAGTGTCTGTTCAGTTTGTGTAAGAGCAAGTTTGCAAGCCTATCTTTGCTGCAGATTATTGTTCAGTTTATGTTCAATCTTTTTCTAGTGTAATTGCTATTTTGAGGAAGGAAATCTCATGCCTACTTTGCTTTGATTTACTATCTCAATCTTTTTCAGTATTGTCTTATGTATTTTCTTGCATAATCTTTATTTCAGATTACATCTCATAAGTACAATGAGTCTTTAGGTGTTATTGGGAGAAAGTTTATTCAAGTTTTTGTGTTTGTCAAATCATTCCTTGTTTACTTCTGATTCTCAAGCTTTGAGTTTACTTAAGTTGTCAGAAGCGTCTTTAGAGTAGGCCTAGTTGTAGTTTGAAGTTTTAGAAAAGAGAAAAACTCAGCTACGACGCAAAAGTTTTATAACCTTGTGCTCTTAGTTGAGAATAAAAGTATTGGAGAGTAGTTTAGTATTCTTTTTAAGCATCATTAGCGATGAGGGAGCTTGCCCTCCTAATTTGAAGAGCAATTCAATTGTGTGTAGCTGTCCGTTTCTAATTTGCATTCCAGAGGTGCGAATTGAAACACCAACATGACTCTTCATGGGAGAAGAGAGCAAAAGGGGCCTACCTAGGTAATCAAACACAACATCCCTTTTGAATGTCAAACGATCAGTGTCCACATCAATTAGCCGATAGGCCTTATGATTGTCACTGTATCTTGTTAGCATCAACTTCTGGCTCTTGGAATCTAGCTTGGTCCTCTTGGCATTTGGAATCCAAACATACGTAGTTGAACCAAAAACCCATAGATGGGTGATTCTTGGTTTCCTCCCAGACCATGCTTCCTTTGGGGTCATCTTCTTAACGACCTGTGTGGGAGACCGGTTACTAAGGTATATTGCAGTATACATTGCCTGAACCCAAAATTTCTTGGGAACATTTCCATTATCCAACATATAGTGGGCCATTTCCGTGATGGTAGGCTCCTCTGCTCAATAACACCATTTTGCTAAGGGGTATAGGGTGTGGTAAGATGACATTTATTATCGTGTTTAGCACAAAAGTCAGTGAATTGGTTGGAACAAAACTCACCCCCATTATCTGACCTAAGAATTATGATTTGACTTTGCCTTGAGGAAATACACCCACATTTTCCTACTAAAATCATCAACAAACAAGAGGAAATACCTGGCACTAGTGACCGATGCAGTATTCATCGGTCCACAAACATCTGCATGGACCAGCTGAAGAACTTGGATGCTCTCCAAGACTTTCCATCTAAAAATGGAGTACGATGCTGCTTCCCTGCTTGACAAGCTCAACAAATACCATGTGTCTACTATTGAATCTTAGGTAAGCCTTCTACCAAATTCTCTCGAGCCGGTTGAGAGAGGTAGGCAATGTTGAGATGTCCATATTGTTGATGCCAAAGAGTGCTAATAGATGAACTCCTTGCAACCAACGCATGCTTCTGAGGATCTCCAGTATCAACCAACCGATGCAAACCATGATCCTTGAGCCCAACTGTCACAGTTTTCTTGGACTCCTTATCAACAATTCAACACTTGTGAGAACTTAAGATGATGTCCAACTTCAGACAGTGTGACATAATTTGACTTACTGAGAGTAGATTGAGCTCCATGCTCGATACATAGTATACATTGAGAAATATGAAATTTCTCCTTCCAAAAGTGATTTGAACGTTGCCCTTGCCGACAACTGTATACTCTTCACTACCACCAAAGATGATGGAGTCGGAGCAATCCATATATTCCATGAACCAATCTCTCCTGTTTGTGAAATGTTGAGAGGCTCCAAAATCAATGTACCATGCAGATGATTTGACACAATTTGTTGGTCTTTTGGCCATCAATGCATAAGAGGTAGACTCCTATTCAGATTGCATAGATGCCATCCCTCCCGTTTTCCAAAAATCACAAAAAATGAGAAAAAATATTGTGATGAATTGGGACGAAACCTTGGACAATCAACTGGCAAAACTCCCATGATTTTTTTTTTTTAAATTGTCAAAAGGAGGCTCAGAATGCCATGATTTCATTTCAAAATATTGCCAAAAACTTAGACTTTGTCCAAGGCGGCAGAAAAAGTCTGATTTTTTATTCAAAAACTTTGATGATCAACAAAATTTTTTATAGAATTTTTTTTTTTCAAAAACTCTTAAAAAATCCTCAGAAATTCTTTGGCACAATTTTTTTAGCATAAAATTCTAAACAATAAGGCAAGAGTTTTTCAGAAAAAATCTTCAAAAAACACTTGCAAATTTTCTCAAAAAAATTTCAAAAAATTCTTGCAGGAATCTTTAGAAAAAAGAAACCCACGATTTGCTTGGACCAGTTTGGCCACAAGAGACACCTATGTAATAGCCACCCCTGATTTTTTTTTTGAAATTAACTTCAACTGAAAGTGATATGCAATGCAACTTCCTTTCAACTTTTTGGTCACCCAATTTCTGCAATGGGCAAGGTGAGAGCATATGGTGAAAGGATCTACATAACAAATAAAATTGTAGCAGCTGAAAGTAAAGCACTAGATGGCAAGCCAACCAATACCACTTATTTAGTAGAGTACATGCAATACTGAAAGGAAATACACTTCACGCTTATTCAATAGAGTGTTCAGTAGCATGAAAATAATAACAATTCCACTTATTCAGTGGGAAGGAAAATTACAATGATACCACTTATTTAGTGGGGTAAGCAAGAACCAAACCATCCACTTATTCAATGGACAAATACATAATAACCACTTATTTAGTGGGAGGGTACATAAATCAATGAGTATATGCTAACACACTAGTGGTACTACCATTAAGTGTTTACAATGATATATCAGGTGCATTACAACAAATACAAACTATTTCAAACTCCATAATAAATTGATCCAACATGGAAATACCAATGTAATCAAGTGCTCACAAGTAGTATACCTCAAATAGATGATAGAAGTAGCATGATGAAAGTCTGATGCGCTTGATCCCTTGCTGTTAAAATGTTATTGCAGAACTGAACCACTGCTGGTAGTGGCCAGAAATCACTAGAATGGAGTAAATCAACGCATCCAAACTGCACATTGCTGAAAGCACTTCAAAGAAACATGTTATCTCACACCCAAAACACTGCCACAGGAATATATTAGTCTGATATGGAAATTATAGTCATCTACAGCAGTCACAATATGTCACCAAATTCATATCAATCCATTAAAATTCACCTGAATGTTGTTTGGAACCTAAGTGCATCCCATAGGTGCCTCAATCCAAGATGAAAACAACTCCAAAACCTAAGCACTTGGATTGAACAATCCCACGCCTCCCAACATAAAGTCATTCCCAAAGGGTACAACTAGGATGTAATGTCTCCATTTTTTGAGTAATGGTAGATATTGATATTTAGCTTATTTTATTCCCATAAGCTAAATAATGGAGTTATTGTTGGAAATATTGTCATTGATGTCAGAGGTACAAAGACGAAGTTTGCTATCATTAATGTCAAATGAAGAATAAAGAGATTGTTGAATATTGTCATTGATGTCAAGGTAAAGTGAGAAGATTAACATAACTGAAGATATCATATTTGAAAGGTAAAGGTTTGGATTACCTTCTTCTATATTGTCATTGATGTCAAGGTAAAGTGAGATGATTATCACAATTGAAGATAACTTATTTGAAAGCCATTTATTTTGGTCACACCAGTAATTCTATGACTACAAATGTAATGTTCCCTTTTCCACGAGCATCAGAGTTGGGCGATTAGCCTATTTCCTGACCCTTGTAGGTTAATGGGGTTGTTCAGAGGGTCCCTTGTGACGGTCACTTGGTCGTCTAATTGCAATGTTGATCTCCAGAGTATGGTGGTAGGGTGAATTGTTGCGTTTGGCATGATACTTGTGCTTAAATTTATGATACCCACCTTTTATTTCACCATCTTTGGCCTAGGGAGCATGTGTCTTTAAAATGAAGGGGTTACTTTATATTTTTCAGTTACTATTCATTCATAAAGTGAAAAATGTTATAGCTTAAGTGAATAGTGCTCACTTTAATGAATAGTAATTTCAATGCAAAAACATATAACTTGAAGGGAAAAGTTCGACCCTTTTCATGCATTGATGATTTTTGTTTCATGAACTTGGGAGTGTGGCTTTGGAGGAAGAGGGAGGCTAGGGTTTCCTGATTTCTTGTAGTGGGTAAACCTAGAGGGGGCTTGGTTCTTCGTTTGTAGCTGCTTGAGGGTGTGAAACACCACATTAAGGTTGCTAGTCAGTTTTTGGTTGCTTCATTTGGAGCCATAAGTTGCTGTTTGAAGGTTATTCGAGCTATTTTTTTAGTGGGTTTTGACTGCGATAGACTTCAATCACGTTGCAAGGGAGCTGTTTGGCTTTTTGAAGAGTTTTGGGGCTGTTTTGAAGAGCTACAGCTAGCCGCCCCTCTCTTGAGGGTTTCATCAGCAAAAAGAAAGAAAACGCCTCTTAAGAGGCTGCTATCACTTCAAAAAGAGGCACCCTAGTCCTAGGAGGCCTCCCATACTGGATTTAGAGGGGAGAAGTTTGTATACTGGTGTAAGCAATTTAGAGGGGTTTGTTACTGTAGCAAATCACTATTCATAGTGTTATATGGCTGTAAGTTAAAGTTTGGTATAAGATATATTTAGCTTTAAATCTGATGTAAGTTATATGTTGTATGCATCTTATTATGCAATGAAGAATTCATATTTGGCCACGAAATTGAGCAATGTATTCAAGGTTGTTTCAGTAGCTTAGTTTATTTGAGTTTCCATTGCATGTATATGTTTGTTGGTACCCTTTTTAGCATTATTGGCAAACAAACTCAAAGACAAGAACGAAGAAGTAAAACTAAAACAAAAATCAGACCTATAAAACTCAGTGAAAACAAATCAGCAGAGTGGTGGAACACTACAACAAAGCACAACAATGATTAAAGTCTACAATGCAATATCATTCGTTTTTTTAATAGATTTAGGCAGAATTAAATATGGAGAATGCAGCAGAGTTATATCAGACATAAGGCAAATATGATAACAGGTATAAAGCAGAGTTATGAACAGATCAAATAACATATCGATAACACATTGATCTGAGGAGGGAACAATGTATCAAGATCAGATTCATTGAGTCTGAAAGAAGAAGCAACATCGGTTATTATAAGACATTAATGTTGATTTTCTGGAAAGTGAAGGATGTGATAATTACATCGATGAGTCTCTTTAATTCTGGAAAGAAAAGAATAAAATGAAACAAAGCATTGATATCCTTAAAGAATTGATGTCATCACAAAACAACATGGTTAATGCATCTTCAGATAATATGACTTTGTCTCTAAAGCACATTAATAGTATTAACTAAAAGGTGTAACCAAAAATGTGACTAAACCAACACTAAATGAAATGGTGTGATGAAATGATATGATTCACTTATGAATTGATGCCATTTTAGATAACAACGTTTTCATCACAAAAGCAAGTTAACTAAAACATGTAACTAAAGTAGATGAAATGTTGCGAACTAAAAAAGATGAAATAGTGTGATTATTTTAATATGGCAAAAAGTGAATATTAAAAAGTCTTTTGAAAACCAAATGGTGCGATTCAGAAATTAATAATGTTTAAAATCAGATTTTCAAAAAGACTAAAAGGTGTGATTCTTTCAAAAGATTAAAAGTTAGAAACCAAGTGGTGCGATCCTTTACAAGGACATGTTACTTAACAAAGGTTGCATGTTTTGGTACAAAGAAATCTATATAAAGATAAGATTCAATTCACATTTGAAAAAAAGGTGTGAGGATGACTGTGTAAAAAGGATAGAAAATACAACTTATGTGAGCTTTAAAGTGGCAACATGTTGGTGTTTCAATTCGCACCTCTGGAATGCGGATTAGAAACAAACAGTTATGCATAGTTAGACTGCTCTTCAAATTAGGAGGTGAAGCTCCCTCTTCGTTGATGATGCTGAAAAAGAAAGAATACTAAACTATTGCCAATCTTTTTGTTCTCAGCTAAGAGCACAAGGTTATAAAACTCTTTGCATCGCAATTGAGGTTTTCTCTTTTCCAGAACTTCAACTACAACTAGGCCTAAACTAAAGATGCTTCTAGCAACTCAAGTAAGGTCAGAGCTTGAGAGTTAGAAGTAAACAAGGAATGATTCAACACAAAACTCAAATAAACTGACTTCTAGAACACATTTGAAGGCTCATAGATGTAAGCTGAAATAAAGATTATATGAGCAAAACACATAGAACAAAATCTGGGACAGTAGATCAGAACAAAGTAGGCATAAGATTTCCTTCCTCAAATTTCTAAGAACAATTACACTTCTAGGACAACAGATTTGTAGCAATAATAGGCTTATAGTTTAGCGATCAAACCAAATTACACTTGACACAAATTACACATTAATTGAACAATACTTGTAGCAAAAGGCAGGCATGCAAACTTTCTCTTACACTAAGTGAAAAGACACAAAATAACAAAGTTGCAGGAAAAAAGTAGGCTTAGCAATTTTCTAGCGCAATAACGGTTAAAAAGAAATGGACAAAGCTGGCCTTATTTATACACAAACAAGGAGTAGGGAACCCTAAAATCTCCTTGCTTTTACAACTAGACTTTCCAACTTGCAAGCTTTATTTCTAAAACTAGCACAAGACAACTAACCACCAACCTGCTAAAACAAAAAGCAAGGAAAGTTCCAACTATTACAATTTGATTTTTCCTCTTTCATAAAGAATAGATAAGCATGAGACAAGAATAGCAAGAAAACTCGAAAAAGGAATCGATTCAATTGCTGCTTTAAGTTCTATTCTTGGAAAACAATTTTGCCCCAAAAGGTGACTCACTCTCTGCCAAAAAGCTGATTCATTCCCTGATTTCAATTCAAGAATATTGCATGTTTAAAAACTCGAATTTTGACTGTGAACATGCCTATGTTAGGAAAATTTTTGCTCAACCTGTTGAAAAGAAGTTGCTGATTTTTCTCCAAAAAAATAGATTCCCAAAAAAAAACTAAGGTTTGGGTTTTGTAGACAATCACATTCTGAAGAGACCTAGTTTGTTAGATTTTGAAAAAGTTGAGGGCTTCCCGAAAAAGTGCCAAAAAAATATATTTTTGGAAATATAAAATTTCCCAATCTTCAAGAGGAGTAAAAAGTAGATGGACTCAGATTGATGAAAAACTAAAAAAATTGACCACTTGTTTCTGAAAAGCGATGCCCTAGAAGATTGGACCATGAAAAAGCGTGCCTATGTGCTTGGCAATCTCTAATCCATGAAAAACATTTAAAAATCACTTTGTTTGAACCTCCAAATCTTTATGAGCAAAATTTTTTATCTTTCCTCCTTCAGATGCCAACTTGCAAAAATATGAAGAATGAATACCAAAAGCCTTCTTGAATAGAGTTCGAGGATGAAAAAGCGCTTTATTCTCCAAGCTTTAAAACTTTGAGGTCAATTTGGAAATAGAAACGTTGAATGTAGACACTTTTCAGAACGACGAATGACAGAAATTGAAAAATGGCTAAGGCATGAATTCTTGGGAGTGTTGACTGGATAAGGGCGCCTAGGCTCCCCAGAGTTAGCCATTTTTTCACATTTTTCAATCTTTGCTTGTTTTTGCTCTTGACGAAACTTGCCTCCGACTTCGACAGGTTGGGAATTTGGTGTTGCCAACTGATAAAATTTGTTTGACCATGGCAAGTTCATATTTGACCACTGCTGAAATGATCCCTAGCTTCATACCGACATCTGATGTCATTTGATCATGATTGCACATGCTTGAAACTACTGACGAAGACTGAAATGGAAGAAGGCATGTCGAAATTAGAAAAATTTCTAAGGCATGAAACCTTGGGCACCCTTGGCTAGTTGGGGCGCCCAGTCTTTCCAGACAACCATTTTTTGAGATTTTCAATTTTTTTTCTTTGCTTCGTTTTGCGTGAAACCAGTGACTCCCACTTGACGTTTGTTTTCAGGCAATCGATGAACAACAGAGTCTAAAAGTCAGTCAATCGAGCAATTTTGATCATATTTGAGATGAATTGAGCCTTCTGCCAGCCTCCGACACTGCATCTGACGATTTTCTGAAAGCAGGAATTGAGTTGACAAAGGGGTTTGAACTTTTTCTGAAAAACGTGAAAAGTATTCTAAGGCATGAGAAGTTGGGCGCCCTCCTTCGCCAGGGGCGCCCAAGGTCACCAGAATTAGTCAAAAGTTTCAATTTTTCGATTGACTTTCTTCGTTTTGAGTGTTTCTGCCTTCGTTCGATTTGTAATATCTGCTGTTTGATTGATCCTTAACACTGGATGATGGATTCATTGAAGAGCCTGAACATAATTGAGGTGATCTCCAACTTTTCCCAACCCTAAAACTACTTTTGATCGGATTTGAATTGGATTGATGGGGAAGATTTACACATTTTTCGAGAAACACGAAAAATAAACTAAGGCAAGAGCACTTGGGTATCCTTCTTGGCCAGGGGCGCCCAAGATCACCAGAGTTAGTTTACTTTTGAACTTTTTGCGTTGCTCGTACATTGCCTTGCGAATTGCATCCATCGTTTTGCGTGTGTTATCATAGAATCTAGCAGTGCTTGATTCACAGATAACCCCCTACAAAACTTGTCTGTTTCATAGGTACGTGATGTTCAAGCACGCAAAATGAGGCAAATTTCAATCCACCTCGAAGTGTGTTCCAAAATCTCAAACACTCTGTTTGAGTGTCCTCCCCCGTCCGTGTTTCAAAGAACTTCGAAACGAGCATCTTCGTCAGCTTCCAACCTTTGGGAGTTGTGAAAAGTTTGTCTTTGGTGCACAAGCTCTGATTTTTAGCACTTGTGCACTTTTGTCAAAAGTCTGTCTTTGGTGCACAAGCTCTGATTTTTAGCGCTTGTGCACTTTTTTCAAAAGTTAGTCTTTGGTGCAAAAGCTTTGATTTTTAGTGCGTGTGCACTTTTGTCAAAAGTCAGTCTTTGGTGCACAAGCTTTGATTTTTAGCGCTTGTGCACTTTTGTCAAAAGTCTGTCTTTGGTGCACAAGCTCTGATTTTTAGCGCTTGTGCACTTTTGTCAAAAGTCAGTCTTTGGTGCACAAGCTCTGATTTTTAGCGCTTGTGCACTTTTGTCAAAAGTCTGTCTTTGGTGCACAAGTTCTGATTTTTAGCGCTTGTGCACTTTTGTCAAAAGTCTGTCTTTGGTGCACAAGCTCTGATTTTTAGTGCTTGTGCACTTTTGTCAAAAGTCTGTCTTTGGTGCTGTAACAACCTCCCCTTACTACAGTTTTAAAAAAAATTTCAACTGACAACTAACTTTCAGCTGAACTGCAACTAACTTGTTTTCGAAACTAAGGTTTCCAATTGATCCAACTAACTCAAACATGCAATTATCCTTTTTAATTTTCAGTTTCAGTTCACATGAATCGCTCAACAGTTTCCGCCTACTGTTCATGGCAGATCAATAACTAAATAACTGCCAAACTAGGGTTTCATTTGCAGCTAGACGGAAAAGAGAATTCAATTTAGATGTCGTTACAATATACACTTCATCAACTAACTTTTAATTTCATTTCCAGCTGAAACGAAAACATCTAACAGGAAATTTGCAGATTAATAATTACTTTTCTTTGCTCCCAAAAGATAGCGAATAACTACTACAGCTATGAAGCAATATAACAGCTGAATAAATTCAAGTAACTATTTCCCTAAGTATCTGAGAATCTTACAATGTTCATTAACATAAAGATTAACATTCATGGCATAGATGAAATAGAAATTCAATTACCATTGCATGTACCTGGATTTACGAGAAAGGAAGAGATCCATTTGACATCATCTCCATGCTATCATACTTGGAAATCTTTATCGAGGGAAAGAGAATTATCATCAGGGGCTTTACCGCCCAACCAAGACCTACTGGTCTCCCGAGTTTCTTCAACTGAAGAACCCGCCCTTCACGAGGGTAATCAACATGGATCGATTTATCATCATGCCTCTGAGCCTGATGTCCACGAACCTATACCTCTGATCGATCCTCCCTCTATAGGTACCTCCTATCAGAAGAATCATCCTGATCAGGGTATATCTGGCCATGGAAGCTGACATTGCCAAACGGGCATCTACCTTGGCCAAGGATTTTTCTATTAATTATTTGTGGCATCACTGTGCCGTCAGCACGCATCCTTGCTCGACATGATAATACTTAGATTAAAGTCTAATTTTACATTAGCAAGTTTGTTTATCAATTCTTTTTAGTTCGAGGTTATATCTTAACCATAGGATTAATATTACCAGAACTTGGTTTGAAATTATATCTTGTTTCAAGATTTATATTATTCTAACATGGTCCCCAAAAGCCTTTCATCATATTTAAAGGTAAGTTGATTCCTTGTTGTTCATACACGGAGATATACTCAACTCTTAACTTAACCCTTCTAAGTAATAATACACTGCTACTCTCAAGTTAATGAGGAGAGATTAAGGAGTCTTATTCCTTCATTTATATTAATTCATATTTCCAAAATTCATCTTGCTTAGAGCTTAAGCATAATCTTTCTCATAACACGGAAGATCACCTTGACTATTCTCTGCTCAAATTATTCGCAGTACAAGGTCTAATTCACATTGACAGGTTTGATTAATTTTTCCTCTAGTTCAGGGTTATGTCTAAACCCTAAAGTTTATGCAAGAGAAAAGAGTGATTGATACAACAATGGGAATTTCAAGACTCTCATTATAAATATTCCCAAGCAGTCTCAATTGAACAAAGGTATGCACATGTACAGCTTCTAGTCAGAGAGAAGAAATTTCGGTTGACCAGACAAGTAAAGTTCTTAGGTAATTTCCAAATAGTTCAACTGAACCAGAATCAAATTTTAACCAACCTCTAACCACCAGTTTCTGATGTGATCCAGCCAGAGGAATTTAAGAAATAGACAAGGTTCAGGAGTTTAGATGGAAAGAAAGTAAAAGTCTCATCTCAGATAACTTGAAACAGAGTGAAGAGAGAGGAGTGCCAAATCAAGCACGGTGTGACGGAAATAAAAGTATTTTGTCGGCAGCTTGCCAAGCATATGATTTACTATCAAGAAATATAAGACAGAGAGTTTTCGAAGCAAGATATTTATTAAGCCTTTCATTATTGAAAGATCCATCTAAGGAATATATATTCTTTTCTAAAACATACGACAGGTCTGGAACTCTTTGATATCACAATTATTCAAGAGGAAAACCCGACCAAAGCATTTCATTCGAAACAAGTTTGCAACAGTTATACATGCCTGATTATGAACGCTTAAAACTGGACGTAGCCCGTTCTCAATTTCCAAACAAATGGCACCGAAGGCTCAGATTCCAACCCGTTTTTCTCCAGTACCCGGCAATGAGAGACCAAGTATAGCCGCCTCCATAATTTGCTTTGATATAATAACAACAGGGGGAGAGAGAGAAAAACTCGACAAGGATATAAGAAACAAGAAATATAGCCGAGAACATATGGTACACGTCTTAGGAAAAAGTGACTAGATTACACGTTGTAAGCCAATGGTGAAAACAGGGAAACCGTGCCAGAGTAAACACTTGGTGTGAAACCCGACAGATAAAAGAGATAATGGCATTGCCTAAACCAGACCGTGCGCGGCTCAGACAGAGTGAGATTCACAAGTTAGCCAAGGTGGGGGTAGAGTGTTATGTTGTCTGGAAATAATCGCCTGCTCCCTGCAAGAAAGATACACTTTTCTTAAAGAAGCTCAGGCCCTCCCAGCCGCGATCC